>VWZV01011995.1:171980-337636 GCA_013397155.1 Irena cyanogastra | reverse complement strand
AAAAAAAAAAAAAAAAAAAACAAAACACAAATCCTCCAATATCTGGGAAAGCTAAAACACTTTCCCATTATTAAATTTCTGTTATTACAGCACATAAAAATATTTAGTCAGAATTTTAAAAGCTAAGACATTTTGAGTTTAAAAAGTGTTGTTTTCCTCACTGAAAAAGATACTTACAAAAGGAAAGCCAAGAGGAACTAATGACTGTGCAGTGTTTATAGCACTCTCTTGTGGTATCAAATCTCTATTGTTCAAGGTTTGCTGGGGTTTTTTGTTGTGAGGAGGGGAGGAGGCAGATTTGTTTTGTTCATTTTGTTTTGTTTTCTTGATGTCTTTTTTTGTTTGCTTGCTTTTTCCTCAAAAACAAGATTTAGGAAATAAAGACTGCAAATCCCAGAATAACACTCTCCCTTCAGAATCCAGAATATTTATGCAGGATGTTTGTCAGTCAGACCTTCTCAATCTATAAATTCTATATATATTTCTGTAATCTATAAATTCTGAATCCATTTCTGTAAATTATACGAATGTTTCTTGTGGTCAGAGGAATAATGGAAAACCATTTTTACAGCCTGATGCTTGGAGTACTCTTTATTCATGTAGAATGCCTGGTCCTAATTCATCATTGAAAATATTCTGCTTTTTGAGTGTAGAGAAGGTATTTCACTGATTTGTTAGTTCTTCCTCTTTTGGGATATCATTTACAGTGGATAACCACCCAGACAGTCTGTGGAAATCTTCAGAGAACCATCCAGATGCAGAGCAGGCCCTTAGCGACTGCCGTTTCTGGTTACTGCCCTTGCAGGCACAGGCTTCTCTTCTCTAAGCTGAGCCTAAAGCCACACCCACAGCTGAGCCTAAAGCCGTCCCCCGGAGCTGAGCCTAAAGCCACACCCACAGGTGAGCCTAAAGCCGTCCCCCAGAGCTGAGCCTAAAGCCATGCCCCAGAGCTGAGCCTAAAGCCACACCCACAGGTGAGCCTAAAGCCGTCCCCCAGAGCTGAGCCTAAAGCCATGCCCCAGAGCTGAGCCTAAAGCCACACCCACAGCTGAGCCTAAAGCCGTCCCCCCGAGCTGAGCCTAAAGCCATCCCCCACAGCTGAGCCTAAAGCCACACCCAGAGCTGAGCCTAAAGCCGTCCCCCGGAGCTGAGCCTAAAGCCACACCCACAGGTGAGCCTAAAGCCGTCCCCCAGAGCTGAGCCTAAAGCCATGCCCCAGAGCTGAGCCTAAAGCCACACCCACAGCTGAGCCTAAAGCCGTCCCCCCGAGCTGAGCCTAAAGCCATCCCCCACAGCTGAGCCTAAAGCCACACCCAGAGCTGAGCCTAAAGCCGTCCCCCGGAGCTGAGCCTAAAGCCACACCCACAGGTGAGCCTAAAGCCGTCCCCCAGAGCTGAGCCTAAAGCCATGCCCCAGAGCTGAGCCTAAAGCCACACCCACAGCTGAGCCTAAAGCCGTCCCCCCGAGCTGAGCCTAAAGCCATCCCCCACAGCTGAGCCTAAAGCCACACCCAGAGCTGAGCCTAAAGCCGTCCCCCGGAGCTGAGCCTAAAGCCACACCCACAGGTGAGCCTAAAGCCGTCCCCCAGAGCTGAGCCTAAAGCCATGCCCCAGAGCTGAGCCTAAAGCCACACCCACAGCTGAGCCTAAAGCCGTCCCCCCGAGCTGAGCCTAAAGCCATCCCCCACAGCTGAGCCTAAAGCCACACCCAGAGCTGAGCCTAAAGCCGTCCCCCGGAGCTGAGCCTAAAGCCACACCCACAGGTGAGCCTAAAGCCGTCCCCCAGAGCTGAGCCTAAAGCCATGCCCCAGAGCTGAGCCTAAAGCCACACCCACAGCTGAGCCTAAAGCCGTCCCCCCGAGCTGAGCCTAAAGCCATCCCCCACAGCTGAGCCTAAAGCCACACCCAGAGCTGAGCCTAAAGCCGTCCCCCGGAGCTGAGCCTAAAGCCACACCCACAGGTGAGCCTAAAGCCGTCCCCCAGAGCTGAGCCTAAAGCCATGCCCCAGAGCTGAGCCTAAAGCCACACCCACAGCTGAGCCTAAAGCCGTCCCCCCGAGCTGAGCCTAAAGCTATCCCCCCGAGCTGAGCCTAAAGCCGTCCCCCCGAGCTGAGCTCCCCGCCCTGCCGGTCCCTGCCCCGCTGGAGCTCGCTCACTCCGTGCGGGCGCGGGGCAGGGAAAGCCGCAGAGCCTCCAGAGCCAGAAGCCAGGGCAGCTGACTAGCAGCAAGGAAAGCCTAGAAACAACACAATTATTGGACTGCCACAAAAGTCTACATCCAGCCTGGGAGCAGGTGATGAAATCAGACAGCTGAGTTCAGTTTGTGATGAAATTGGAGAGCTGTGTTCAGTTCAGACAGCTGGTTTTCAACTTTCACAAACAGTTGCATTCAGTGGACAGGGACTGGAACAGCAAGGAGACCAAGCACGTTGCAGACTGCCTGCTGTGGCAATTTGCAAGTCCTCTAGACATATTGCAGTCTTAGCATTCAAAGTGTTTTATTTGACTTGTACATGGTATTGTGATATCCATTTAAAGCTGGTAAGAAGTGTGCAGAGCTAATAGGAGAACATCACTGGTTTAAGACGGGACCATTTAAAACAGACATTAGACAGGAAAATTTATGTGAATAATTCTTTTTTCATTGAATGTATCTATCTTTTCCCAGTAAGCATCTGTCAATCACTTGTTACTTGGATTGGAACAGGCCTGGGACTTGACTCAAATTTCACTCCAAACTTTGCGACTCCTCTGGGACTGAGATGCTGCTTCTCCACCAGTTAGACTGGTTTTCTGGAGTTCATGCTGAAAATTCACAAGGCACTCTGTAGTAACTTTGTTTGTGGGTTGAATTTTACCAACTTAAAATTAATCTGTGTTTCCAACATTTGAAAATATTGTTATTGCATGGGATAAATAATATTCTTACAGTGTTTAAGACTTTTGAGTATGCATTTTAAAGATGTAACTAACTTGAAGATTTTGCAAGTCTGCTGTTTCAAATTTAGTATTTTAATAAAGCTCACATAAAAAAATTGTTCACATATTAAGCTTTGGTTCTAAATTTTTATTCAGTTCAGCTGTTGCATCATCTATAAGAATTCCTGGCATGAGTAAGGAGCCTAACTGATTCAATACCATAGGGAAAATTTTCTACTCTTCTGTAGGGATACTTCTTCAGATGTGTGATAAAGGCACCAGTGTTAGATTTATGCTCTCCCTATAACAGAAAAGCATGAAGAAAAGGCACTCCATTGTTACCATGGTGGCTACAGAGCAGGATCTCTGTAGACCCAGGCTGTACCAGCCCATCCTTTCAGCTCAGTTATGACTTTAAACTGTTCCAAAACATCAACAGACTAGTCAGTGATGGAACTGACATTTTTCATGAAAGGAAGAATCAACAAAACATTGTCTGCTAGCTGTTGGAAATGACACCCTAAGCTCTAGTTAGCAAACACATTCTGTGCTAATCGGAATTGCTGCCTCTGTCCTAAAAAGTGAAAATTTTCACTTTGCAGTTCTAGAGAGAAGGTAATTTTTGCAGCTTCTACTTGCTGTGTTTTAGTGTTGTCTGAAAGTTGGCAAAACATATCCAATATTCTACAGTAGTTCCCTGTGAGTGATTTGACAGCTACATTCTTATTCCTACCTCAGAGGCCCTGTTACTACTGTGGTTTTTTTTAATTTCTACCCTCATTTTTCTCAGCATGTTTTATGTAATTGTTTCAATTTTTCTCTGATTACGGAATTTGATTATGCAGACAACACAGAGATAACAACTGTAGACATTCATTCATATTTTTCTGTGATTACTTGCTATACAAATACATTGGTACCCAGATCATCTTGTATGAATTATTCATGGCAGCCTCTGATGTACTTTATTTAGGAACACACGCGTAAACAAAAGCAGAGAAAAACAGTGGAAATAGATAAAAAGGCACTTCACCATTTCTTTCAGCTACTGATTTTTTTTTTCAAGTGTTTTCCAATGGCTACTTGCCAATTCCAAACTGCTGCCACTCAGTTTTTGCCCCTTGATGGATGAACCACACAACAGTCCATGTAGGGGTCACAAAAAGCACTTGCCTTTGTGTTCAGACCTCCTTAGACTCAAAATTGTCTTATATTTGGTGTAAGAATTTGCTTTAATTTGACTGTTTTCCTCTCCTGGTAGATCAGCATAATTAAACAGGGAAAATTTAGTTTATATGTGTATATGTATATATATATAATTACAATGAACAGCTCTTTTAAAAATATATATAATGAAACACCATGCTATTGACAAAATTCTATAACTCAAATGTGATCCATGTTAATATTCTTGAAATTTGAAATTCAGTTTAAACACAAATCTTACATATTTTTGGTTTAGTAGGCTAACACTACTAATTTTATTTCTGAAATAAAGCCTACCACATGGTTTTAAAAGATCATAGAATTGATGAAAAACTACACATTTAGATCTCCAATAGTATACATGAGTTGTTCATTGCTTTTTCTTCATGTAGAATTACGCAAGCAAAATTATCCATTTTAGAGACTTGTAAATTTCAGTGTTACTACCTTTTCATCCATGTTCAATTACTCCAGTTTTTCATGTGTGTACAATACTGAACAAAAACACTTGAATCATTAAGCTCTCTGAAAAACTTTGGAAACTGTTCCAGCAGCAAAAATTGCTCTCCAACATGTTTTGTGCGTGTGTCCACGCATTTAAAATCCACTAGTTCAAATACTTGCACAGGTGTGTGGTACCATCAAACACAGCACAGGCATATTTAGCTGCAGTATTCCAACAGGGTCCAAAAGCCACAGAAAATAATTGAAATACTCCCATTCATCTCAGTGACCATTAGGGTATACTCACAGTAATTATAATAATAATACAATAATAATAATAATAATACAATATCTATCTTCTGTTGAATTAAGCTACAAAGCAACAACAACCAGAGGTGTTGCTCACAATAGGTATGGTCAATTGCAATTTAATATATGCCATGTTTATAATTTAGAAATAGGATTATATTTGTTAAAAATACTATTGCAGGCATGTCATAAGGATATTTTTGTATGTTTAAATATTAAAGTTTATGTATGTTTAATACTCACTGAAAAAATTGCTATCTTCTGTTGTTAGCATATTTATTATGTTTCAGCCTCAGCAAGTTCTCTCAAATTTGATTAGAATGAGAAAAGATCTACCAACTCTTATGTGGCTATCAAGACATATATAGTCCTTCCCCAGTCCTACCTCTCACCAAAAAAACAAGCAATAAAAAAAAATTTCTGTTTGTGTTTTCTGGTACTTGTGACTCTGCCTCATCAGTAACAACTCAGATGGGAGTTTGGAAAGATGTGACTTCAAGGTGGTACCAAAACATTGCCCTGCATTACCTGGGTAGTCACATGAAAGCTGGTAAGGTTTGCATTTCAGACTTACAAAAAAACTGCTGCCAGATTAGAAAACTTCAGCCCAGACAGCTGAACACTTCTAGTTTGTCAGATAAAGAAACACCATGGACACACAAAGTAACACAAGACCAACCTCTGCTGAACAGAAAATATCCATATCAAACCTGTGTTGAGTGTCAGGAAGCTGGTTGTGTCTGTCAGCTTGTATGAAGCCTGAATTTGGAGTACCACAAATCCTTACATTAAAAGAAGAACTTTTTTATATCCTCCCAACAGTTGCTGCTTTTCCCATAATATTGCCCTATTCCTAATAATAGGGTTTGTAAGTAAAACACAGCCTCTGAAGTCAATATTTCCCAACATCTTTTAGGAAATAACATTTGAAATGTTTCTTATTTATTTTGGCAGATAAATAAAAACACCATAAATATATTGAGAAATAGGGTTAGTGTGCCTGTCACAAATAATAGGAATTCATCTACTGTTATGATTAATATTTAATGTGAGCAATTTTGACTACTGATTAGCTCTATTAATAATTAATGCAATGTTATTGTGGATGATTAAGGCAATTTCTTTTGATGGGATTCTCAAATCCCTTCTAACACCTCAGTATTAGTTCTTTATGATATCTATCCACGCATTAGTTCCAGCAGCCTGTTACAGAAAGCTTTGTAATTACAATTCAACCAACCCTGCAATATCAACAAACAGAAATTGCATTCCAGCTGCTGTATAAGAAACAGTTGCACAAGAATGTTTTAGGCAGCTGAATGTTGTTTTTCTTTCTTTTTAGCTGGCAGGATTATTTCAAGAAGTTTCCTTTCTATTGCCTACTTTAGTATATTTCTATTTTGGAGTAGTACAATCTTGGCTAAAATTAGTAAGCATCAAAGAAAAACCAAATAAAATTCAACAAGCAATATATTTAAATATGTGAAAATAACAGTGGTTTCCACAAATGTTCTAGCAGATACTACAATTGTCATTGCAGATCATCTCCATCAATAGGTGGTGACAAATTTTGTATCATCAGAGAAGACAGAAGATAAGTTCTGCCTGGTTCACAACAGAGTTGATAATTACCATAATCCATTACATCATCTGATTTAGATATATGGGCATTAAAACTTCAGTGATCAAAATTTATTAGGCTGTTGTGGTGGGCTGAAGATTCTGGCAGCTAAGGTCCTCACCAAGCTGCTTGCTCATTCTCTTCAGCAGAATCAGAGAGAGAACATAAGGGCAAAACAAGAGCACTTGTGGGTTGAAATAAAGACAGTTTAGCAGGTGAAGGGAACCTTTGTCCACAAGAACAGCAAAACTAAGGAGTTCATTGACTATTTCCCATCATCAGGGCACATGCTTGACCAATTCCAAAAAAAGAAGGGCTCCAGCATCCATAATTATTACTTGGGAAATTAAAGGCCTTAATCCTTCAGTGTCCCTGCTTCATTCTTCTTTCCCTGGATTTTTATTGCTGAACACAGTACCACATGGTATGGGATATCCTTTGATCACTGGGGGTCTGCTATCTTGGCTGCATCCCTCCCCATCTTCCTACTCACCCCCAGCACACTCACTGGTGCAGGGAAGAAAAAGAGAAAGCCTTGACACTCTGCAAGCAGTACAACAGACACAACACTGTGTGCTATTAATGCTATTTTTCTCACAAATTTACCTGTCACACTATCATACAGGCTGCTATGAAGAAAATTAAATCTGTCCCAGCCAGACACAGTATACCTACACTTGAAAACTGAAACACTAACCTCACATGTGTATGCTCAAAAGTCCAAAATTATTTCTGTAGAATCCCACATCTGTAACACAGTCATTCTTTTTATTCTGAGTTTATAGAAAAAGTATTTAACCATGGGTAGGTCTCCAATCTGCTGTTGCAGTGCAAATATATGACATTAAATTTTATTTAAATCTCAGTGCGTTTGAAATAAAGAAATAACATTTTCTTGGTAGTAATCAGAAATGAAATGATGCTCTAAATAGCATTAGGCTCTTCACAAAATTGCTTCCCTTCTAAACCTTTAGAGGTTTACACAGACTCCGGGTTGTTGCCAGTGCTCATACAGAACTAGCCCAAATTCAGTGTTTGGTATCAGGAAAAGAACCAGAGAAATAAAAGAACAGTTCTTTCAACACAGATGAAGTAGAAGGCTTGCAGGAAAAGGGAAGAAATAAATGAAGCAGGAAATACATCGTGCTGTTTTACTTATTCCTACGCCTGGCTATTGTTTCATGGTTTCTTATGTCAGATTCTCAGTGTTCAAGGTAAGAGAAAACTCAACATTGTAATTTAAGGTAGGTAACTGATCATTCAAAGGAGTTAAATCTCTGTAAAACCAATTTAACCTGAAGGTCCTGAAACTCACATTGTTTATCAGAGAAAAATGTAGAAATAACAGTGGATTTATCCGTGAGTCTAATGACAGAACCAGCTTTCTAATGGTTTCCAGCCTTTCAACATCTTAAGTGCTTTCAGACTTATTTTACCATCCCCATTTTAGGATATAAGATTTTTAAAAACTCACTCTCCAATGTACTAATTAAAATCTAGAATATATATGTCTAAGACACATTTTCTATTTAATCAAATACACTTTGAAGATGTTTTATAGTTTTATCAAAAAAAAGAAAGTGTCAAAATGGTCTGGCTACTTATCAGTGGAACCTTTAAGAAGTTACATGAAGTTTCATCATGAAGTTCAATGGTTCTCAAGAAACATTAAAAATAAATCAACAACTTAATAATATTGCCTGTTACATATTTGTTTGCAACAACTTAAAATAATTCACATTTCTTTTTAAAGAGATGGGTTAAAAATCTAACCTGAAATATCTAAGAAGGCATTGATGATGTCTTGGGTTTATGCTCATTTAGGGACTTATTTTCATTGCTGATTTTGATATTTTTCAATAGCCTAATTCTAATGAATGCAGTTCTAGAGATAAAAGAACCTAATGAACTCTATAAATAAATTTACATTGAGAATAATCAGGATAAGTAAAAAGCAAAATAGGCATAATCTATTTTCTTCAGACTACATATGATATTCACAAAATACATCACAAATATTTTTCTCCCTTGAAAGGGTGGGAGAACAAAACCTAACAGGTAAAGAGACCAACAAACTGATCATGATATGGGCAGGGGATTAACAGGACACATATATGTATTTGTTACAAAAGGTTCATGCAGATTGTGAAAGGAAGTTACAAAACTTACTAGTGCCCCAAGACAGCCATAACTTCTGTACTGAAAATTTAGAAGGATTTTTACATGCCCATTAAATCTGTTCTGAAGCATGAAGATATTTTAGCAGCTTTCCTTCATTTAAGCAATTGGCAGTCTCAAAGGCACATAATTTGTTTACATCTACTTGTATCATAAAAGTCTTCCTTTTCTTATTTTCCTCAATAACTGAAAAAGCTTCTTATATTATTTACACATGTGCCTCTCTATACTAAGGCACATGACTATTTTTTTATGCTAAACTTTCTGAAGAGGTTCTTAATTTTCATTCTGAGACAAGAGACTAAAGAATAATGGGGGGAAGAAGGATGAATACACTAAAGAATTGAAATTTGTATGTGTATGTCTGTAACATACACATACATATATCTGTTTTGGCACCCACAGATCTCATGCATGGCATTAGTCCAAATTCATACAGGCATCAGCACTTATTGAATCCAGAGGGAAAGATCAGTAATTGTAACAGGAGACTGCCTCCCAAGGGCAGAAGAGACCCCCATAAGCAGACCAGACCCCGCTCAGGGAAGTCTGCTGTCTCCCAAGGGCTCAGAGAAGGGACTTTTTTTTACTTAAAAACTCTCCAGTCTAGTCTGATCACTAGCCATTATTGGTTATGCAAACTGGCATTGATGAAATAACAAAGTCTGAGGCCAAACAGACTTCAGGGCCTTGGGATAATTGATACAGGGACCAGGAACACAGGTGATTTCTTTGATTCTTCTGGTAACAAGGAATAATATTGATAGGAATAGGGAGATCCATCAGGTCAGTGCACAGCTCTGAAGTTCGTAGAGTGGAAAAATTTGGGGCTTGTTGGCCATAGGATGATCTACCCAAACACCTGCTCTACTGACACCTGACAGGGGGTACCTATCTCAGAGGGGAAAAGGAGCTCTACCACAGGGGCTAGGGGGCTCAGTGACAGAGCTTCAAACTGGCTTGGAAAGCAGAAAGGGACAAACCCAGGCTGGCCAGTGATGAGGGATGGGACTGTGTGCCAAAAACACACTAATGGGATCCTTCAACATGCTTCTGGAGGTGTTGGATACAATGTACTCCACCCAAAATCTTTCTATACTAAGGCACATGAGGAACGAAGAGCAGCCCAAAGCTTTGGCCACTTCCCAGAGATCTGAGATCACTGGCAAAAGTGAAAACTGGTGGGATGAGTCTGGAGTGCCCTGTTGGATGTTTACAGGCTCTGCAGGAGGAACAGGCAGGGCAGAAGAGGCTGAGGGTTATCAGTCTGTGTAATAGAAGGGTTCAAATGCATGGGGTTTTCAGTTGGCAATGGTGCAGTTGGAAGCCTCTGTGTAAGAATCAAGGGACAAACACTGCAGATGTCATCCCAGGACCCTGCTGTAATTTAAAATGTCTTTAAAACTAAAAAAAAAAAAAAAATTTTCTAGTGTGGGTAGTATTGCTACAAACAATGTTATTTGACAAAATAGCAAAATTAAAACTACAATACTGGCTGGAAAATAATCTGAATTGATGACATCAAAGATGGGTCTGGCAAGAAGCCATATAGAAAAATCCTCTACATGCCCTAAGACCTCTGTGATCAAATACAGTCTGCAGGAGATACAGGAGCACAGACAGCTGAGATGTGGACTGTTCAAGGATACTGATGGATCACAAAGTTTAATCATTTAGCATGATATACATTGGAAGGATATCAAAGAGCGGGGGAGGGACCCTTATTTCATTAATTAATTAACCACTAGGGCAGCATTCTTTGAGCCATGTGAACATATGAATAGCAGATGTCCCACATATTGGTGTCAGTACTGTCCTTAAAAATATCCCAAGGAAATCACATCAGTTGGTTAAAAGACTTGCAAGGCCAGAACAGTGAAGGTCCTTCCATTCAGGCAACTCTTCAAATTACTACCCACAGTGCAACAGATCTGCAGGCAGCTACAGAAAGAATACATCTGATGAAAAAGTGGTTTCTCCATATACAATATTTGTTTAAGGGCAGAGACCAAGTCAGATAACTACAAACCAGATCAGATCTAAGTTCTACTTTTTTAGAAAAAACTTGGTACCTTTGAAAAGAGAACAATTATAATACAATGTTGGTAAAAGCATATCAAGAAGAACATCAGAAATAAACCATCTTCAAAGCTGGCAAAAAAGGCTATTAACTTAAAAAGGGAAGATTGACAGATAGTACTAAAATTAAAAACTATTTTTTCATTTTTCTTTTATAGACTGTCTTCAGAAGATGGATGTTCCAGATATATTAATGACTATATGAAGACTAAGTCCATGTGTTCTTCTACAGAGCACAAGTCCTTTTAAATTCACATGCTGCAAATTCCTAAACTATGTTTATTAAATATGGCACTATAGTAGATTAAACTACTGTAGTACTATAAGCACTCCATCAAGTCACCTCCAGCCTGTTTATGTAAACTGAAAATAATCACAATTATATATAGTAGAAAAAGACTATATGTTTTTGACAACTACATTTAGATTTCATCCTCCATTCAGCTTCAAGACCATGCAAAGTTCCTTCCAATGACCTTCAGATAATGAACATTTTTTGTTCCTCTGCTTATTAGCCTGTGGTTCTAAATAAAAATATATCTAACATATACAGATAGCTCATCATGACTTAGAACATTGGTTTTTGCATTAGTAAATGCCTTGTAACATCTAATTACATTGTAATTAGTAAATGCCTTGTTACATCTAATTGTTACATCTAAGGAGTGCAGTTTCCTACAGAATATACAAATTAGGCATCAGCAGTGAAAGTTCTTTGTTGTCCCACCAAAACTCTGCCTTGCCATCATCAAGGACCATATTTCAGAGCAAGAAAGGAAGCTCACATTCATGAGTGATGCATTCTTAAGTTGTGGGATCATGTAAAAATGTAAGAGTGTCTTTTAGCTAACATTGCCATATGTTGAATCAGGAATCTGCTGTCCTAGTAAATCTTCCAAACCCCTGAAAATGAGAGAAGTTCAGATGAGTAACTTGCAGCCTGTAACAAGGTCTCTTTTGCTGTACAGCAATGCAGTAGAGATGCATCGCCTCAAGACATATTGTAGCCACATCAAGAACTGAAAAACAAAGGTGAGAAAAAAGGTGGTTTTGCCAAGCCAACTTACCCAACATTTTGCTTTATGTAGTCTGCTTTTGATCATTGAATTAAGTGATGCATGAGCAGACACTTTACCCACCCATTAATCTCTACAGTAAGACCTATTGGGTATAAATTTACCAAACTGAAACATTTTATTACTCTCTTCTCTATACTGTATTTTTGGAGTGATTTTTAAGCAAAAAACAAATAATGCATGTCATTTATCCCAGCAAAGCTCTTCCCCTAGGGGGTGGAGAAAAAAAAAATTCCAAATAATAATATTGGGCTGCTTTTTGGTCAATCTCCTCTTAGAAGGGAGAGAGGAGATAAGTGTTTGTTTTCAGTTATCACTACATATTAAGATAGAAGACTCATCTAAAGAGAGCTGCTTACTGTGGGATAACATTTTAATGTTTTCAACACAACTTATAGTTCACAACTATGTAATGTGATTCTCTGCCAAGGGACACTTGAAATACGTCCCTTTAGGGTAATATCACTATATCATAAGTGAATTGTGTCCTCCTGCAGGAAAAAAAATTGTGTATGCAATGAATCTAATTTTTCAGCTAGATACAATAGTTAGCAGATATGCAGCTGCTTCAAAATTACCTTTGTAATGATGCTGTACACAGATTGTCTGGTCTTCCATTATGCTGTAGGGTAATAATTAAATTCAAATTTAATTATTTTAAATTTCTGATACATTAAAAATATATACTATTTTAGGATTAATACAAGTTTTGGACTCCATTTTTATTCCTTTGTTGTAGCTGAGCTTTCTAAAATTAATTGAAGACCAATGATTGCATATTCAATAACTATTGAACCTTGTCACTCATTTTAATGTCAACATTCTTTATCACATACCTTGTCAAAACATACCTTTTCCAGTGCTTCCATTTAAGTTACCCAAGCTTATTTCTGAAAGCTATTTTTCATGTTGCTGCATAAGTTTTGAACTCACCATTAAAATACAGCCTCTGTATTGACTTCTGCTGTGCCACAAAATATAGAAGATGCTGATTGCTTCTTCAGTAGGTCTATCTGTTGATCTCTCTCTCCCAAAAACATCAAAACTGTTTCACAGTCCACAAAGATATGTTTCATAATGTCCCCAAACTGAATATTGGCTCAATCTAAAATTGTAAATTCAAATTCCTATAAAGATGGAGAATTTTTGTATTATAGCATCATTTTAATGTAATTTTCTATCAATATTAGTTCTCATCAGTTTTATTAAGAGTTAACATAGGAAAGAATTTCCTAGATATCTACAAAATAAGTGTTGGTTTTCCTGCCTTAATTTTACCCAAATTTTATAATTTCAGTAGGCTGGAAATTGAAACAAAATGAACAAAAATCACATATTTTCAATTAATACCATATGGTGAACACAGAATCTATTTATTTTAGTTTTTGATAGAGGCATTTAGTCATATTTTATTAGGCATTTAATTCCACTAGGCTTAGATGAGAGCTCAGTAAAAAAAAAAAAGAAGAAACTTGAACATAAATGAAAACAGAATTTAGTGGGTTCAGAAGTTTGAAATATTTAAAATCTAGACTTGGTACTTTATATAAAGTCTACTGTGTACATAAACAAATCTCAGAGCACAAAATAAATCCAAATAATTTACAGGAATTATTAAGAAGCATTGCCTTTTTCCATCCTATATTTTATAAGCCTGGTTTGGAAATAGGAGATGGAAAGCAATTTTTTTTCAAAACTGAAATATTATACATATTAACCTTTGAAGAAAGCTAAACCATTGAGAATGCAATAATGGGGGGAAATAAACAAATAAACCCCTATATTTCAAATGGATAACAACCTACTTGTCCCACATTTAGTATGCTGCTCTGTTTTCTATTTCAGTATTTCATATGATTCTACACATTTTTAATGAATATATTTTATCTTGTCTTTAATCTCCCAAGCTCTGAAACCACTTCAGCGTGAAGTCAGCATTTATCAATATTGATTGCCTTAAACTAAAAATTGTCTTCCTGCTTACCCAGAAAATAAAAGACTAATAATTCACTTGCCAATTCCTCCCCCAAGATATCACTGATTCATACTGTCCAGCCTCTTTAAGCAGCATTAAAAAGGGTCAGTGCTAGAAGCCATTGCCTTCTCTACCTTGGGCAGTTATCTCACAGGTCTCATGGAATTGTCCATAATTAAAGATATGGAAATATGAAAGATTGTCTGCCTTCACTTATTGAGTCTTTGGATGTTGCTCTTAAATAATATGTCATGCCTACTAAGCGAACACCAATCAGGAGAGTTTTATCTGAAAACATACATTTTGAGTGCGTGATACCAAGCAGCACCCCTCAAAGTATCACCGAAGAAGAAATGTCCAGAAGGCTTCTGTGTGCATGCACCACTGTGCCCAGAGGGCCTCTGGCAGTCCTTTGGCAATTAAATATCACTTAGAATCAAGCAGATCAGTTTTATTCAATTGCAGATTCTCAGCTGACCCTCCTAAGCCACAAAGACTAAAAGGTGCCATCCTCCACTGTTGGGACATCAGCTTTTCAGCCCCCTTTATGGCTGACACTTAAAGGTGAATGCTCTGCAAGGTTTCAGAGTTCACCCTGAAGACAATCAACTTCATGGTTTCTCAAGATGGGGAGAGCTTTTAAGGCAATGCATTCACCTTTCCTTTCCAAGGGATGCTTAGCTGTACGTTTAATCCCGCTTTTGTTACCTACTCAAACCTCTAGGGCCATATTGCTTCATAATTAAAAGCACAAAGATTTAATTCTAAGGAAGACAAGCTTCTGGCCATGACTCTCCAAAGGGCAAAGGTTGGACTGGCACCGGGAAGAAAAACCATTATATTGTATAGATGTAAATCTGAATTAAATATATTTGACATTAAAATCAAAGCAGACTTAAACTTCCTCTTAACTCTGGTAAGATGAAAACCCGCTGTTTTGATTGGCTTCGCTCATGACTAGAGGAAAAATAATTATTTTACATTTCATTTGCTGAGCTGTCTCATAGCTCTGTGATTCCCTGGTAGCCTCAGGTACACTTCCCAAAGCCTCCAGCTGTTGCCATTATAATAACAAGAGACACTGACTCCAAAGTTGGTTTTGCAGAAAATCTACTTTTACTACAAGTGCTACTTCTTTTATACCCTGTTCCGATACAAAAAGACCTGATTGGACACTTAAACAACACATTCTACTTGGTTGGTTACTTAGCTTAACATCTTAACACAAAGAGATAGAAAAAGGGAGAGAACAGCACCTGCAGGTGTTTAGACTAGAAGTTATCATATTTAGACTAGGAGTTCAGAGTCTCACAAGCAGAATCTGAGAAAGTTGGTTTTCTCAGTCTCTGACCAATTTGCAGGGACCACATCCAGCCATCTTTTTCTTCACAGACTCATTCTCTTTAGTACCTACACTTACTCCTCTAATGACTGTGGGTGGGTAGCCAGGCAGGGATCTGGTGTACCCACAGATACAAAGAAAGCATGAGAACTCCATCATAGGGCTGATAAGAGCATCCTCAATAGTCAACTCCATGGTCCAAAAAATTAAAATTATGCATATCCTTTTTTCTAGCTTTTGAAGGCAAAAAACCTGCAAACACATTTTGTACTTACCCCTGTATTGCCAGTGTTTGCTCCTCACACGGGGCACCAAATGACAGCAGACTTACAGCTGATGCAAGCATCAGTCCTTTATTATTATAAAAACTCTCCTACATTTCCCCTGAGTGACAGTGGGCTCAAATGACTGACACCAAAAATGGACACAAGCATCAGCCCACAGTAAAACTTTCACACCTTCTCACTGCAAACTTCCCACAGGTATCACCATCTTCCCCACTAGGTCCAACCCACTCCTTTATAACACACATCCTTATTGGCCATAGCTGTGACCTGTTAAGGGCGAGGCTGTTTACACCCTGTGGTAATTAGTTCAGCTGCAACTCATCAGGGGCGAGATTGCCTGCAGCACTATCTCTATTCTCTTACAATCCATTCTCTCACACCCCTGAACTAACAACCCAGACACTGCTTTCTTCAGCAGAAGGGTTAAATGGGTGTTTAAAGTGATGAAATGACAAATAGTGTGATGAGATCCAGTAGAGTGACTCCAAATCCAAACTTGACCTTAGATACCTGGAGGCCCTAATCCAGAAGCTTCAAAGTACACTCAGCAGTAAATACTAAGGGCTAAGGAAATGGTTCTGTAGAAGTCAAAATTTAGATCCAATGTTTGTAGAAGATCCTGGATCAAATATTCAAATATGAGAAAGAATAAAAAACCCCAAACAAATTACAGTATATTCTCTGAAGAAAGACAAAGTAATGCCAGTGAACCTCTGGACAGGAACACAAGTGTTTTATTTTGAGCAATAATTAAATAGATACATGAGACAAAGAAAAAGCATACCTTATTGTTAAGAATGAGAAAAGCAAAGTCTGAAAAACATGGCCAGTCAAAATGCAAGAAGGAAATTAAGCAGGCTAAAAAACGGATTAACATATAGAAAAAAATACTCAAACTAAATAAAAAATCTGTAAATACATCAAAATCAAAAATCTTATTAAATATAATGCCTGATTACAAACGGTTAGCTAAGGTGTGATAAGGCTTTAGTTCAGAGGTTCCAGAATTCCTTTGTGTAGGTTTTTACCTGACTTTATTTTCATGAGAAAATAAAGTGAAATGCAATATTTTTTCTTTGCTTTAATTTTGCTGAGTTGACTTTTGGAAGATGACTATTACTTGTCGCTAGAAGGTAATTCACAGGATTGTAACAGTGGAGTATTAAAACCACCACCAGTTCCACTCTGTGAAATACTCTTAAATTCCAAAATATTCCAATAATGTGTGTTCTACCTCTTGGACAAATTGACCTTCTCCCATTCACAGTCTTTGAATGAAGAACATTTATTAAAGATATTGAAATCCGTATTATTATTGCCATGAGTAGTCTTCTGTTGCTGTTTATTAAAAATGAAACAGTCCTCTGTTCTTTTTACATTATTTTTTCATATTTGCATTATAAATTTATTCATTTTAGTTTTTGAATGATCTTGATCGTTCAGAGACAGCAGAGCCATGTTCATTTGCTAAGTGGTCCCATCCTACTTGAGGAACATAAAAGGTGAAATTTTGTTAAAACACAACTTCCCAGCACATGAAGAAATGTCCCTAAAATTCCTCTTTCTTTTCTTCCTAAACTAAAAATTCTGTCATAAATTCATAAGTCATAAAGTCATAAATAGAATAGTCATAAAGTCATAAATTAGAATTGTAGACAATAAAAAAGGAACAAATAAATAACACCCAAACCCCAATGTTTTTATTCTTATTTAAGTGATGGATTATTATTCTAAAATGACCTGTTTGTTTGAGTTTTAGCTACAGAATAGCACAGAGTGACCTTAACTTCAACTTTTTAGATAATTAGATAGCAACATCTCATTATTTTTCAGTTTAGTCCAATAACCACTCTGGAAAACAAAAACCAAAACTTTTTAAAAGTTTTCTTTTTTTAAGCGTTTTAGTACATTATTAACATTGCTGGACCTGGGACTGAACAGCATTTTTCTTCAACAACAGTTGAAGAAGAAAACAATTCATGACAATGCATATTAACTGTCTGTTATTGGGACATCTTTTATTCTAAAATAACCACAGGGTCCAAAAAGGCAGCATTTCATTGTTCAGTTTAAGCATATTTGTCAGGAGTATAACACTCTACACTTCAGGCGATTGCAGTGGTCTGAAGTTAACTGACATCCAGACAGACCATGAAAACTTGATCTGTGTGTGCTGGTGACAGCAGCTGAACATGAGCCAGAGTGTGTCCAGGTGGCCACGAAGGCCAATGACACCTGGTCCCCATCAGCAATAGCGTGGCCAGCAGGACCAGGGCAGGGACCATGGCTCTGTACTGGGCTCTGGTGAGGCCACACCTCGAGTGCTGTGTCCAGGTCTGAGCCCCTCACCATGAGAAACACACTGAGGAGCGAGTCCAGAGAAGAGCAATGGAGCTGGTGAAGGGTCTGGAGCAGCTGAGGGAGTTGGGGTTGTTTAACCTGGAGAAAAGGAGGCTCAGGGGGAACCTTATCACTCTCTACAACTTCCAGAAAGGAGGGAGCAGCCAGGTGAGGGCCACTCTCTTCTCCAAAGTATCAAGAAAAGGACAAGAGAAAATGGCCTCAAGAAAAACAGAGGTTTACATCAGATTTTAGGAACCTTTCTTCACAGAAAGGGTTGTCAAGCATTGGAACATGCTGTCCAGGAAAGTGGTTGAATCACCATCCCTAGAGGTAATTCAAACTTGTGTAGGTTTGGCACTCAGAAACATGGTTTAGTGGTGGACCTGGTGCTGATGGGTTAATGGTTGGACTCAATAATCTTAGATGCCTTTTCCAAATTAAAATATTCTATAATGCCATGATTCTTCTTTGTTAGAGTTGTCTTTGCTTGGAAAAACAATTCCTGTAATCATCAGTATCATAGGTTACATTAAGAAGGTTTGGAAATGTTGCTTTTCATTAACTTGTTGCACCCAGTCTTTTCAAAGTCTCAGGTAAAACTTCCAAGGTGTTGGTAATGTTTATTTTTTTATTCCATCTAAAAGTTAGATCAATTATAGATATCTCAAAAATGTCTTAAGGAAAAGTAAAGATGTCTGAAGGAAAAAGAATACCAAGGAATTTCTTTTCAGACAGTGGTACCGCTGCAAGCTTGTTCTACCTTCTTGAAGTCAAAAGCAGATTTCAAGGCATGTGAAAGCCCTCTACCTAACATGCAGAAAGAAGTGGACAATGCACAGTAAGTAATTTATTGCAGAAGTAAACCCTATTTTTTGAGCCAGAAACAAATAAAAAGATTGTTTTATTCCTTTGGCAAAAATATCAAAACTCATATCTAATAAAGAAATATTTATTTCTTAGAGTATGCAGATTTTCTTTTCTCTTTATGTCTGCATTTATTTATTTTTGGTTCTGGTTATCCATTTGTCAGTTCTGGAAAAAGATAAATGAGGTCGGATGGAAACTGCAACAGCTCATATATTACTTCAACTGAAAGGCTTAATTTTACAGAAAACAGACAGGCTCAATCTTTTTATAAGATTTCCAAGCAACGTGATTTAATTCAAAATGTACAGATAAAGAAATCTAAAAGGATCCATCTAAATTAACTTAGGCCACATATTAGATTGGATACTTAAGTCACATAAGTAAATCAGTATAGATCATTCCTGTCTAAATTACTGTAGCTTCAGTGAAATCGGTCAAGTGAATACAAATAGTCCAGTTTGACGGTAGTGTCTGTACTTGCTACAGCCAGCATATTTCAAGATTAAAGTTATGCTTTCAGAGGGGACAGCAGCAGTAAATGCACTCTCTTTTGTTACTGACATTGCTATAAAACATGAAGCAAAATAAAGCTTTAATCTAATTGTGAAAAAATACAGCCCAAAATGTAAGTATTGCTTTACTTTTCCTTTCCAAAGAATTACTTTAATAAAATAAGTGCCTGGGTTGTTTAAAGAGTTTTCACAACATTTACTGAAAGCAGAAAGAAAGTCTATCCGTCTTGCAAAGCAGGCCCCAGATCTAGAACCCTTTCCACTCTTCAGACTTTTGGTAGGGTCCCAGAGGCTGGGATAAAATGCATTTATTCTGAAGTCCAGGTTCTGAAGAATGTGACCAATAATAAGAGATAAGTTTTGGCCTTTTTCCTAATCATTAGGTAAATTAAAGAAAAAGAGATTTAAAGATAAAAATAAGCAGAAATATTTAAAGAAAAAGTGTGAATTTGGGTGCCAAGAGAGCTGCTTGCTCAGCAAATACAGCTGAGCAGGGATAGGGATCTGGAGTGCTGTGTCCAGTTCTGGACTCCTCAGTGTAAGAGGTACATGGAGCTCTTGGTGCAGGCCCAGTGGAGGAAACAAAGATTGTTAAGGGACTGGAGCATCTCTCTTACAAGGACAGGCTGAAAGAGCTGGGCCTGTTCATTCTTGAGAAGAAGTGACTGAGAAGGGGCTTCATCACTATCAGTAACTGAAGGAAGGGGGTCAGAGGATGGATCCAGGCTCCTCTTGGTGGTGCCAAGCATTAGGACAAGGGGCAATGGGCAGGAACTGATGCGCAGAAAGTTCTACCTGAATGTGAGTAAAAACTTCTTTACTGTGCAGGGACCATGCACTGGAACAAGTTCTCCAGAGAGGGTGTGGAGTCTCTCTCACTGGAGATAGTCAAAAAACATCTGGACACCATCCTGGGCAACGTGCTCTGGGATGAGCCTGTTTGTGCAGAGAGGTTGAACAAGACGACCTACTGCATATCCTTCCAACCTCACCCAATCTGTGATTCCATTAACTTCACAAAAGATGAAGAAAGACTGAAGGAACAAAAGGCTGTAACACAGATGCTGACCTTGGTTATACGCCTGGTGCAAGCTTTTGAATGCAAGGAACAATAGAAATGATGGGGAGAAAAAAAAATTACTTGGTTTAGACTTGAGTAGGGAGAAAATATGAACACAGAGTGATCATAGAAAACCTGCTCTCAAGTGATTTAATTTTAAGTATCTGACTGAATAGCAGTTTGGGAAGGGGTGGGAGATGACATAAAAATGTGTTTTGTAATTTTGCCATATGGTATAGAACTTGTTTATTTCACTCACCATAATCCAGGAGCAAGACACAGTATAGTATTCTAATTACCTTTGCTCAAGTAAAAATTGTGGTGGTTATTGCTTGAGATTTCCAAGAAAACCTAGAAATCCGAGTCTTCTTGTAGACCCTGGAAATTAAACCAACAAAAATATAAATGCATCAAATGAATTGATATAACCTATGAAATCTATCAGTTTGTCAGAAGATTTCCAGTGGATTTCTTTCTCAGTGAGACAAGATAGCCTCAAGTATGCAGTGCATCACAGCTAAGGACAAACATGCTGTGATTGCAGGAGCAAAAGATATGAGCAGATCTACTGGTTTTTGGCCGGAGGACTGAGAGGGATTGGAGACTAAAGAGTCACAAAGATTTGCTTGTTTCCTATAGTGAGCCTGAGAGCGGGAACAGAAGAACCAAGCAAAGACAAGAGTTGTCTGAAATTGAAAGCTTTGGAAAAGAAACAGAAATTCTAAACAAAAAAAATGAGATAAAATTAGAAAAGGACAGTGGAGAAAGTTTTATTTAAACAACTATATAAACTATATATATATATATATATATATGTATATATACACAGGGCCATTTACAGCACATGCCTCAGAATAACCTTCGCCTTGAGGTGAGTAATCAGAATTTCCTGAAAATCAAATCTTTTACCACAGTGCAAAGAAAGACTATAAACTGAGCAGTTACTTAAGAATTTTATAGTTTTTTTACAGTTTAGGTAAACATCAAGTAATCTTAATATATTTGGGGTTTGGATTTTGTTTGGTTTTTTTTATAGAGTCAGGCACAAGTGTAGGGTTGTATAACTTAGCTGTCAGCACAGTGATTCAACAGAGATAATAGTTTTTCTTTTTGATTAGGAAACTGAGCTTTCTTAATTTTTCTGATGCTATTTCACTCATATTGACTAGCTTGGCAGTATTTAGAATAAACTGTATAAAGTAAATGAGCCTGATAAACTTGTCAAAATGAATGAAAATAGTAACAACATCTTTAGAGGCAAAGGATGGATCCTGAGGTCTGAGTTCAGGCTATCTGTTTGCTGTACATTGCTAAAGTAGGGAGAAAGGGGAAATGCCAAGGACAATTTGGGTATGATGTGATGCTGGGAAGTCAGTGACTCTCCAACTTGACACTGTCAGCAGATAGTCCTGTGTAGCAGTGTGTTTTTATGAGTTCTTTCAGTTGTATTGTTATAATAGTTAATGTTAGTTTGTTTTTAATGGTTTAACCCTTGTACCCCATTTTATCCCCTCAGAATAGTTCCTTCCAAGTTGTTCACTACAAAGTTTTCAGGCCACTGAACTGTCAGTCAGTGTGTCAGTCTCCCTGTTCCTCCCCTCCTTTCCAGATATAGCCCTGTCAAACCAAGTTGTGCTGCCTCCCTCTCCTGCCCATCAACCCTGTTCCACCCATTTAGTTCCAGAAAATTCACTGTTAATCACCCTAATCCCCTAATTGGTTTGTTCTGTGGGCTTCTCCCCTCCCCTGTATCACCCTCATTGGTCCTGCCAGGTCCCTCACTCCTCCCCTGGTTTCTCCCCATTGGCTGTGTTATGTTCCCACTCCTCAGAAATGTGTCCTTTACAATCCCTAGTGGAGCCCTTGCTTTAGGGGGTTTTTTGCCTGTCCCTGACCTGTTCGGGAATAAAAATTCCTTGGACCACACACGAGTGCCCTCTCCTTCGCTTCTTCGTCTCGGCTTCTTGTGGTTTCCCTGCTGCAGCTTCACCCACGCAGCTGCACTCACTGCTACCTGGAAAACCTCCGCAGAGGAGCAGGGGCAGCCACACGTGTGGTTTCCACCAGTCACACGTCACTGCTACCTGGAAAACCTCCGCAGAGGAGCAGGAGCAGCCGCACATGTGGTTTCCACCAGTCACACGCGGGGTTTGTCAGCCGGGCATTCCATCGCCCTGTGGCTGGCCAGGAAGGAACCACAGTCCTGCATCAGTGTCTTGGTTTGAAAAGATAGGTGTCTGCTTAAAGAAGGCAAGAGCCTCCCCTGAAATGGAAAATGTAAACCCCCTCCCTCCAAATTATTATAATTTTGAAATTAAAAGGCTCTCAGGCAAAGATATGGGAATAGGGATAACAGTTTTTTACTAGGAAAACTAAAAATACAAATGCAATAGTACTAACAAAAAAAAAAAAAAAAAAAACCCAGTCAGAGTCAGAATACAACCTGACACCCTGTGGGTCAGGGTGTTGGTAGCAGTCCAATTGAAGTGGTGGCTGCAGTCCTCCTGCAGTGACAGGTGTGGTTCTGTTGAAGCAGTGATCTTGTAGAAGGGTGTAGTTTTCTTGTCAAGGTCCAGTGGTGGTGTAGGTGGGCCTGGTCTTTCTCTAGGAATCCAGTGGAGAAAAGGCTCTCTTTGGAATCCAGTGGGGAAAGGCTCCTTCTCTGGGAATCCAGTGGAAAATGCTGCTGTGTGCTTCCAAATGTCAGATTATATCCAGGTAGGAATGCTTGGCTCCTCCCCCTGGGCAGAGCATCTCATTATGGGATGATGTAATTTTATCAGTCACGCAGTGACACTCGATGGCCTATTGAGTCAGAAGGTATCTCCCTGGAGTGAGGATTGGTTGTGGAAGAGATAAAGAAAAACTGCCCAGTTAACAGAAGATAATTGCCCCACCTCAGATGATAATAGAGTACACAGCCCTACCCACATTTTTAAACCCAGGACAATCAGTTAGACTCTTGATTTAGCCTCCTCAAATGATGGGTCAAAAGTTAGGTTGAAACCCTGGAATATGTGCAAATTCTACTTTTTTAGAGACAAAGTACTAATTTCAGCAGAGTAAATGTTTCCTATGATAGAAGTTCTTCCATATATATGACACACCAGCATATATTCCGTCATTACTTGTCTTTGTCATGTTTGAATGCATGTTACCTCTCAACATGAGATTTTTGAGCAATTTAAATGCTCACAAGGTAAAGGAGGAGTTGAGGGAGAGGGGTGCTTCATTCTCATTAATATAAAATTGAACATTTATTTGATTTCCTGGATATTGAAAAAAGATTGCCAAATATTTGTAAAAGTTAATGAGATGCGGATAGGCCAAACATGGCATAACACTCTTATCTGCCATGCTGACATTGCACTAACTAGATTTAGAAGAATTGGTGCAAATTAAAATTCTTTCTGAAGAATATATTCTAAATATCACCAGACTTCTCACATATTTCAATTCATGTCCATTTACACCAATTCAGAAATCTCTTGTCCTCATTACTGTAAAGTCTACATTGAGCTGATAAATAAAATTGCTTTAAGAGACATGTAAGCAGAGCTTTCCAGAAGGAACATCAGCTAGCAGAGGCAGTATAACAAAAAGGGACTTAGAACCATAAGGTTAAAAACTAGCTGAAAGTGATTGCACTACAAGCACTTATTCTATATGTCCAATAGTATATATATTTTATGTATAAAATAAGCATAAGGCATACATATTTTAACATAATATACTACACTACATTTTACATTACAATATACTTCAGTAGTAAGTAATCCTAGAAAAAATGTCTTACTAATGTCCTATTCTATGTTTCTTTATGACTGCTGATTACTCAATATTATACTGGAAACACATAAAATCTTCAAGGTTTATAAGCTAGAATATTATGCTGTGTTAAACAGAACAGAGCAGGAGGGAAACTCATCTTTTTTTTTTTTTTTTCTATTTAATACTGAGTATAATAATAACTTTCATTGCTCCACAATTTTGCTCCAAGAATTTAAAACATTGCTGTTGACATGGAGTTTTTTACTGTTTTGTTTTTTTTTTGGGGGGGGGTTTTGGTTGCTTTTGGTTTTGTTTTTTTTTTTTTAATAGGGCAATGTCCAAAATCCCCTAGGTAGAGGTTATTCAGAATGCAGCATATGCATTACAGTTACATTGCAGAGAGGACAATTCTGTGTAACTTGATAAGTGTCCCTATATATAAAATTCACAGGTCCTCAACTCACACTCTCACTGCGATGACATCAAAACCAACCTTGCTTATGTCAGCTGAAAATATTCAGTGCCCCACAATTTGCACTGCAGTGTGTGCATCTCATAGATGAGGATTATTCTTCCTGTGTTTTTTACAACAGATCCAAACCACTAGACTCCAAACATAAATTTTGGGATAGTTATATCTCAGCACAACATTTGAGTGTACTTACAGGTGATCCATATATTTGTGCAGCACTGAAAGGTCAAAGAATTTATGGATACATAACTGTTGCCAAAAGAGCTTTGAGAGCAGACATTAGTTCATGATTTTCTTGCTTCTAGGAAATTTACTTATTAAAGCAAATATTGACTGTTCATCTTTGCTCACAGCAATATCAACTAAAGAAGCCAAGTGATCAAAAATGTATTCTGAACCTGGCAAAAGCAGCAAACATAAAATAGAGCCATGTTTTGCAACAAACTTAAAGTGCCTGTAGCCTATATCAGAGCATGGAATTCTGATTTTCACAATTTTAGCAATGAAGGAAGTGTGTGACACTGTAGAGGTTGAGAAGAGTAATTTTTGGCTTCTCACATCAGCTCCAGCAGCAGGAGTACACTCTTTCTCCCACAGCAGGAGTTACCCATGTTCATCAAATACACTCCTTTAGTACTTTGTATCCACTTTCTGATTTCCCTCTCATCAAAGAAATTATGAAATGCATGGTATTAATAGTAATTCTTTCTAAATATTTTATTTATAATCATATCTGAAATTTCATCTGCTTTAGTTTCAGCGCCTTTGGTTCAATTCTTTATTGCCGGTCACAAACTTAAGGAAGGTGGCAGATGAGAAAGAACACATGAACTAACTTTTATGGGAGTATAAACTGGGCAGTAATTTGTTCTTTAATTTCTCCTCACTTGTGGGCAATAAACCACAGAGGAAAAAAGGCAAGCAGTTAGCAGCTCCAGTAGTATCCCAGTGTGATATCCTGCCATAGCCTCATGATCAAGACTGACATCCCAAATGACAGCTGAAGGCAAAGTGTATCTTCTGTTTAATGGGTCACTGTATAACAACTTCCTATGCCTGCCCATAATGGCAGTATAGAGGTTGCTTAAATTTTAAAGTTATCAGAAGGGGAATAGATAAATATGTAAATAATTACTCAAATTAATTTTCCTTTTCAGAAAATTAAACCTGGATGAAAAATTAAAATAGTGTTCAAAATTCACCAGGAAGCATCCTAGCCTGGTGTAGCCCTCAGACTGCTAGTGGGGTTCTGCAGGGCTCCATCCTAGGCCTTGTGCTCTTCAACATCTTCAAAAATGACTTGGACACAAGACTGGAAGGGACACTGAGCAGGTTCACAGACAATACAAACTGGGAGGAGCTGTTGATTCCCTCGAAAGCAGGAAGGCCATGCAGAGAGACCTGACAAGTGAGAGGGCTGGGTACACAAAAGGAGCGTACAAGAAAGGTGGAGAGAGACTTTTTACAAGAGCATGTAGTGACAGGACAAGGGGGAATTGCCCCAGACTGAAAGAGCACAGGTTTAGGTTAGATATTAAGAAATTCTTGGCTGTGAGGGTGTTGAGCCACTGGAACAGGCTGTACAGGGATGTTGTGGCTGCCCCATCCCTGGAACTGCTCAAAGCCAGGTTGGATGGGGCTTTGAGCAAACCACTTTAATGGGAGGGGTCCCTGCCCATGGCAGGGAGTTGGAAGTAGATAATCTTTAAGATTATCTACTCTTCCAACTCAGACCATTCCATGAGTCTATGAAAATTTCAATCCATCTGCATATTTATGACAACAAAACTCTTTCAACAAAAACTTTTTTAACCAATACTAGCAGGTATACAAATTAAAACAACTATAACAAATAAAAAGAAAGTGACATGAAATTGCTATTCCTGCTAAACTGCTTTTGCCTTCCTTTTGTTTCAATATGAAAAATCATTATCTCTTTAAGGTAAAATTGAAACTGTAACCATAGCAACTACCTTTAGTCACAAGTAAAATAAATTTAAAAGTGAAGACATGCCATATGAAGTGCAAATCCTTAATCCTTCTGTGGGAAGAAAGCCCCAAATACCTGTCTTCTCTTCTGCACCCTCTTTCCCACTGTATGGCTGAAATGAGGCATCCCAAATTCATAGCAGCTTTCATTTAAAAGGAGGCACCCTTCAGGTTACTTGCCCTTGACACCCAGAGCTGCTTTGAACTTGACAAAGAGTTTTTTCTCCTTCTTTAGATTATAACGAACAGTATCTGGAGACTAATGGCAGAATGTGTAAGTATTCCCTTGTGAAAAAAATGTATAATTGGAATTTTAAAAAACAATTACATTTGTGTCATGGAGTCAAGGTCATGAGTCACAAGAGCAAATAAATATTTAAAATATTCTTTTCCTTTAAAGACATCTGCTCCACAACTTTTTTCTGTAAATATTTTACTCATAAATATTGAAATAATGACATTTTTTCTGATTTCTGTTTTCTTTCCCTGCAATAACTGCAGTTTTCTATATCTTTATTAGTATTTCCTTAGTTCATGTGATGGACCTAGTATAAAAAATAGGATGCAATAGAAACAAACATCAGAAATCTTGCAACCCCTACTTGATCCTGCTTGCATGTCTAATATGTTCTCCACCCTATTTCTGGTCTCTTCAGCATTTCTTCAAGCTCTGATTATACCTTGTTCTTTCATTACAAAAATACACATACTCAACCTCCCCACTGTGTAGTCTCACTCCAAAAGGTGCAGAGAACATGCAGCTGTGCTGCTGCTTGTGGTCGGCAAGAAACAGCAAAAGTCAGAGCTTCTGCAAAAACTCGTAAAGTAAATTACACATTTGGCATGGAAATTCATATGTTTGTCCCATCCTCTTTCTCTGCAAATCATTTATCATGTGCAGCTCATTCTTCTAGATGTTTCTGGAAACAGGCTGGGGAACTTTGGGAGTATTTGGTGATCTTGATCCCCCTTACTGGATCAGTCTTTGGTCAACAGTCCATGCCTGCTTCTTGACCTCAGTCCTGCCTTCGCACTTTACTTTTTTGTACTTATCTCCAGAAGCCAGAACAAAGATATTTGTCCCAGAAAAGTGGTGTCCTATCTCTGTATGGTCCCCTTCTCCAGCTACACCCTGTTCTTTTTCACAGCATTTTATTACCAACAATTCTTGTCAGTTATTACCAACAATCCTTGATTGGCTCCACATCTGTCTGGCTGTCAGTGTTCGAGACAGACACATTAACCTTTACCTTCCAGATTTCTCCACCCACTTGCATGATTTTCCTAGCCCCATTTATCCTCTCGCACTTGCTGCTCTTCAAACATGTCACAAAATTAGCCTCTGGCACCCCAGTGCCTTTTCCCAGAGGATCATTTTATTATACCAGGCATTCTCCAGTTCATTTCAGCTCTCTATGTGGCTCTGAAGCTCTTGTCAGGGAAGTCACAAGGGGAAGACCTCTGAGGCAGAAGGAAGAAAGTCCCTCTAAAACCTTCAGCTTTGAAGACAAGAACAAAACTGGTTTATGCTTTCTTCCACTAAAATAGCTACAGGAAACCATAATTTGCTAGAGTATGAATGCATATTGTTTCCTTCTTCTGCTTAACCCTCATTCACATTTAAGCACCAATGAAAGACAACTGGCTGTGGCTGGAAGCACTTTCCCTGAAAGGGGTCACCAACATGTAGGAAGCCAAGTTTCATCAGCCTCACCTTCTAAGTAACAGACCTGTGTGATTAGAAGGATGCTCTAAGCCTGGGAAAAGTGCTTCACATGATTGCCACAGCCTATCAATCCAAAATTCCCTGATGATGTTTGTGCTTCAGATCGCATTTTGTACAGAGAATTACGCATTGCCCTTGACCACAGGCAAGGTGGTACAGTCTTACACTGGAGAAAATAGGATTTGTGCCATTGGCAGCAAAAGTCAACCCCCTTCACATGGAAATAAAATCTCTGTTCCCTCCCTGAATTCTTATTTTCATGTTGGAGTCCACTGAGCTATGCAAGCTCATATAGCTCTTATCCATTTCAGCATTAATGGAAGGAATATTCCACAGTTATACTCATTCAAAGAGGGATCAACCAAGTACTAACATGACTAAAAATCTTACTAATGCTTTTTGACTACAAACATCATTTAATACCTTTGTGGAATAGACTTAAACTGCTACAATCAGTAGCTGAGCAATAAAACCTCTATAGGATGCATTTACCTTCCAGTATGTGTCACTCCCCATGAAGCCTGAAGCTCCATTTTTTGCTGGTCCAGTTGCACATTAACAGAAGAGAAAATGTTACAATTTTGGACAGAGATGAGTAAAGTATGCATTTCATCCTCAATCAGTTAAACAGGAATAGCATGAAATCTGAGAGTGGTGGCATACCTGGTAAAGCAGGTGGAAAGGCTGCACAATCTTCAGAAAGACATAAGTTAGAATATGGAAAAGATCACTATATACCTGTATGAAGTATTATCTGAGGTATCATATTTTCTAGATTTGCAAGCGTTCTGCAAAATATATGGTCTATCTCAAAATATTCTTTAAATAATTTTAACTGGGGCATAGAAATGTGAGTTCTCTCTGAAAACTTAGATTGTTAAAAGAGAGACCTGGAAAAGGACAACCTAAATGAGTCTAAATTCTCAGGTTTTATCTGAATTTCCAAAACATAAAAGTGGATCTAGTATACAAAAAAAAAGATGGGTTATGGTAAAGCATAATTCATTAAAGCATTGTATTAGACACTGTATCTATTCATATAGATTAATAGATTCAGGTGACATTGAACATACAATATTTTACTGGATTATAGTCTTATGTTAATAAGTTAGTTTGGATTTTAGATTAATTTTGCTTCTTCCTCTTTCCTTTTGTACCTTTTCATATCAGAGCAATCACTTGTAAACTATTAATCTTGCCTTTGAATAAAAGCCAGATATCCAAGTGATAGTGATGAAACATTAATTTTAAAATGCTCAAGTGGAACATTGTACCTATGCATTTTACTTCACACTAATAGGCTCAGAATGAGACAAATCCTGTAGCTTCAGAGTGCTGCTTGAGAACAGTGAGTGGTTCATTCCCACAACAAAAAGTCAAGCACAGTCTTGCCCCAAAGTAACTGGCTGTGCAGCAGTGGGCAGAAGGCAGGAGAAAGCAAGAAAAAAACAGGAAGAGAGGAGAAAGGAGGAATCACACAGATTAGGCAGGTCAGAGGATCCAATACTATTCATATTTTAGAAGCAAAAGGCTAGGAGAATTTTCCAGACCCTCAGGCCCAGGAGAAAAGTAGTAGTGCCCAGTGTAGCAGGATGCTGTTGCTGAAGTGGGGGTAAAACAGCTCAAATTGTTTGCAAAACTATCAGTGGTAAATAGAAAAGGGGGTATCATGCTGGGTTTGGTGTTGAAGAATGCTGAAACCAGCCTGACTCATCAGTGTGGAAATTAAACATCTTTGTAGTGAGGTGAAGACGTGGCAGACCTGATAAGGCACCTGATAAAGGAAGCAACAAGTTACACTATACCACTACTAACTTACCTAAAGATGCTGAGCTGACACAGCTGGCCTGGAGGCACATGACTGACAGTCTTTCACTCTATATTATAAAAGCCCAGTCCCACTTTTTAACAGCAGGGTCTTCCAACCTATCCTTTCTTGAACCATTTGTGGACATTCCTCCTTTGAGTGAAGACATCCTTCAGGGTTACTCTTCGAGGCAGAACAAAGGAGATTTGCCCAAGGTAGTTGCTGAGTAAGATCAATCTCTACCTATTCATTGGCTTTGCTAGCTTTAATATAACTGCTTCAAAAATAGTGCACTATACCATACTAGTAGTTACAGCTACCTATATTGTGTAGTAAATAATTCTGATTAAGATTTTTTAGTGCAATCATTGTCATAATAAATAATTTATTTTTATAAAAATTTATTTTGTTTGCCATCCTTAATCACGCAGTACAAACTTGTATCAAGATTCATTCACACCTGTATAATCTTTTACACAAAAACTGTTGGCAGTTTAGGCCTACGATCCAGACTCCTCTCTGAGAAGGAGATTGGGAGCAAGGGGGTCCATTCTGCACCTCGTGACTCAACAGGAGGGCTCCTCTAATAAACTTTGTCTGAAGCTCCCTTCTGACACCCAGTCATCCACACAGTACCTACTCTGCCCAGCAGCTTGCTCCACTGCATTGCAGATCTGTACTGTGAATTTGAAATATATCTTCCCCTGGGGAACAAGAAAAATTTGTGGGTTTTACTGCTCTATTTTTCTAACTTTTCTTTGTATGTTACTAAAATGAAAACATAAGCTTTGAGATGTCATTATATAACCCTGTTTTTGTATAATAATGTGCCTGGTTTTCTTCCAATACCTGCAGAGGCTGAAAAATTTATGAAGTATCTAAGAGTGGTCAGCTTCATCATTCAGTATTATGTCTAACTGAAACAGTTATATTCAAAGGGGGGATTAATCTGTTGTTTGTATGGCAATCTAAATTCCTAAGATACATTGTGTTTAGGGAATGCATTTACTTCTGAATCAGAGCTTATTGTTTATATTCATAATGCTCTTTTTATTTTAATTGTTGGAGGTTTTCCTATAAAATTCTGGTTTTCAAATTTTCATAGGATCAAAAGTCCTCAGCTTAAAGAAAAACATAGTAAGAATAAACAGCCTCAAGGAAAAATACAATTTTGGAGATTTTTTTTTTTTGCTTCTTTTCAGTCTTAGAAAGTCAATCACTCCTTCTGTTTTGCAACACAGCATCAATCCATAATAGCAATATTACCACTTGAAAAATCAGATGAGGCTGAGTACATGTGATTAGCTTGCCTGAATGTCAGCACAACAGTGAGATGCTCTCAACTCTCCAATACTTGCATCAGGCAAGCAAAACACCTGCAGATAATAAACCTTCTTCTACAGCAGTACAATTAGGCCACACACGTGATCTTAGGGAACCTTTGACAACATTAGACTCCTTTACATGGGAATGCACTAAGATAAGGAGACATCCATCTCAGGGATTATGGCATCTAGAAGTAATTTGGAAGCTCAGTCAGAGCTGGACACTGCTGCCTGGATATGAAGAAGTGAAGCAAGTGTGATGCCACTGACTGTTCTAGAAGCTGTGTTCTTACTCATTGTTCTCATGACAACAGCAACAAAAAAAGAAATCAAAGCCCAAACCTGATTATAAAAATTAGAAGTAAATACTCTCAGTTTAATTTCCATGTGAGAAAGGAAGAATTATGATATATTTTTGCAGGTAGGGGTCGAATATCTCTTTCCTCAGGACAAGTCACAATTTCTGAATGTTAGCCACAATTTGAAGAACATTTACTTCTAGTTTTGTTAGAATAAATTGTTGGTTTCCTACTCGTATAAATTTAACACAAGAAAATCAGTTTAAAAACAAAAAGCAACTCTTCTGAAAAAACACATGTATAGAGAACATCACATTTGAATATTCATTGACAAAGTTTTATGTGTCAGCCTTAGTGTCACAGATTTAATATAACACAATTGAAAATTATCAGTAAAATAAATAAACTCAAATTACTTAGATGGAAAGAATTTACACTGTTAATACTTTATGCAGTCTCTTATTAAAAAATGTATATAACAATGATTAAAAAACGTGGCTTCAGGCGAGTAAGTAAAAATTTTGTGCTGACAGTGAAAGTTCAGTTTATTTTGAAAGAAATTTATGCATATTTTTTGTAATGAGGAATGGTAATAAGTCTTCTCTGAGTTTCATGCACAAAAATAACCCTATGAGTTAATCAGAAATAAAACTTTTTTCTCATATATTTTTCTCAGCCATCTTCACAACCATATATTGTTCAGCATTAAAACTTTGAAAGGGATAGACTGGGAAGGTTCTTGACCTTGTGGAAGCCTGAGCAGGAAGGAGTAAATGCATTGCTTTGCCTCAAACACCAGTGCCCATTCAAGCAGGCAAGTCAGAACAGCATTTGGCTGGAAGAGGAGAGAGGAAAGCATGTGAAGGTATGGCAGCACCTTTCTGGAACCAATTTACCTGTTCAGGTCCGTGGGAACAGCACAAGCACAAAAGTGGGGTCAAGGAGCAGATAGTAGAAAAAGACCACAATAGGACCTCAAACCCCCTCAGCCCATTTCCAGAAAGGTCAAGGAGAATGGACTGCACATGATAACTCATTTAAAAGAAGAGCAATAAACCTAATCCCAGGGTGGATACCTATAAAAAGGTACCTCCACAAAGCCTGTGTGGTGGCCCCGATTTCTCTCCTACTTCATCTCCCTTTCATTTTTCTTTCTTCCTTCTTTATTTTTATTCTTTAATGATGATGATCATGATCTTAATGATGATAAGATGAAGCAAAATATATACCAATTTCCATGGCTTTTGCCATTCTCTTTCCACCATGGGCATCTACAGATCTTGGTGCTCCATTCCTCCCTTCACCAGCATTTTAAAAACTGTGCATTACACAATGCAGATCTCTGTAGATACAATTCTTATGGCTTCTGTAGAACATACTGGCTTCTTCTTTACTAATCTTCATATTTATATCCTTAAAAGGGCCATTAAAATCTGAAAATTATCTTATTTTGTTGTTAATTTACAGGCTTTTCTTTCAGTGGCAGAAGGCACTCGTGTCTGAAGAAATCATGGGAGGGGCATACAAAGCACTGACACACAAGGAGAAATCTTTATGGAGGTCATCAAGTGTTCAGATATTGCAAATATTGCTGCCTCTGACTTCAACAGGGCTTAATTCAACATCCACTTATCCTCTCTTCACATCCAAACTCAGAGCATCTTTTTTGTAAATTGTGGAGCAGCTCCATTTGGATAACCACAAATCTTTTGTCTGCTTTTAGATGAAATATGAAGCATCTACCTGTCAGAGAGTAACAGAACATGTGCTATGGAAATGTCAAATTAATTAATTAAATGCCACACTATGAGTGCAATAAAGTTGTATGTGCTTTATGTAAATAACCACCCCTAGGAATTTACAGCTGCTAAATTAGCTATAACCTTTACTTGAATTATATAGCCTCAAACTTCAGGTTTTAATTAAGTTTTTCCTGGTGCAATAATTTTCAATATGCTTCTGTTGAAGTCAGGAATCAGTTGAAATACTGTATAAAGAAAAAAATGTAATTTACATTGAAAGATTGCAGCCACATAACCCAAACAAAGGCTATTCTCTGGAAAATACAAAGAACTGATCACTTAGTAACTGGGGTCTTTTAAACAGAATAGTTTTAAAATGCAAATTCACAAACTTGGAAGCACAGAATACCTACAAAGTTAGTGAGGTAATCCTGGAATAAGCAAATCCAGAGAGGTGTTAGCATCTAAATTAGAAACCATCAGAATATGGACCTTTGGGATGCTATTCTGACAGAGGGGCTTATTTAAAGCCCAGATTAATCCATTGTAACTTGAGACCTTTTGTCTGCATTGCCAAAATGTGAAGTTTATCTGTGAGTCTTTCTATAGGCAATGTCAGGAGTCAGATATCACCAAAGAGTGATGCAGATATTCAATAAGTTGAGTTACCCCCTGAGGCTCTCTGTCATTCTGTTAATTACTGAGCTCCCAGTTTTGGTACACCAATTATATTTCCTGAAATGAGTCTGATAAATCTAAGCCCATGTCGTTTAAAGTGAGTTTGTCCAACAGCTGTCTGACATAAAAGATGTATTTTTGACCTGATATCTGTAAAGATGGGATGGTTTCAGAAGATGTACCCAGAAAGGAGTTACACATTGGCCAAGGACAAGTCTCTGAATTCAATACAGAGCTGAGGGATGTGGTACAGCCTCTGGAACAAAGAGACCAAACTCTTGGTGACCTCTGAGGCAGTGAAGAATGATCAGGATACTGAGGACTGGTCAAAGTCCTTTGATTTTGTCAGCCAGTACTTCATGCACCAGTCCAGCAGTGGCTTCACTGTCATACCTCTGTCATCACAGCAGGCCTCCAGCCAGGTAATAATCAGCATTGACTCCATGATTCACAGAAGGCTGAACCATCAATCCATCTTTATTAAGAAAGCCATTGTTTTTATAGACAGTTACGATACAGGTAGACCTAATTGGTCCTCTAATTAAAACACCATCAGCATTAGCTAATTAAGAAACCACCCTTTGGTAAACAAATCTCCATAACACATTCCACATGTTCACAATACGAGGTGCAGCAAGTTAAGATAACTATTGTTTATCATTCCTTCTCTGAGCTTCTCACAGCTTTTCCCAGGATGATGCCTAGGAAACAATCTGTTGCTCTCTGTGGCCAGAGAGCCACTACCACAGTATCTCAGCACCTCAGCAACGTCCTCTCTGCCCCATGCCAAGGCAAGTCATATACCACTTCTGAGGAACATTCAAACCTAAAAAATTCAATCTGAAAAGCTGGTAGGTTTACAACAGCAATCTCCTTGAAAACAGGAATTTGGGCTAGAATCTTCTGTGTTAGTCTGACTAGCTTAACTTGTGTTACCTGTGTAGTGAGACACAGCAGCTGTGTGACAACACACATGGCAGGGGGACAAAAGCAGACCTGTTGGCAGGTTGTCACTTTTGGGAATGCTGCCCTACTGATGCTAACTTTAATGTAGTGTCCAGAAATCTGATTGAGCTCTCCATCCTATGTAGCTTTTTACATTGTCTTAGTTTAGACTCACATATCTTAAACTGAATTTATCTCGGATTTCCACTCTGATTGATAATAATTTTCTGGTTTTAGGATTAGATTATTTTTCTACTTCACGGCTTCTCTCATTTTTACTAGAAACTCAGGAAGGAAGGGTTAGAGATCAGTCACTCAGATCAAACTAATTCCCACCTTCAAGAGTCCTTCTCAGTCTTGAACCAGTAATGAGCTTCATAGAGTTGGCACATTCAAATGTTTTTGATTTTTTTTCAAGTAAGCTTTCAACATTCAACTAGAAATATAAGGTCCACCAAAAGACGTATTGCACAATGAGCCAAGACAAAGAGAAACTAAGGCACATGGCAAAACAGACTCTACCTTTTACAGAAAATAATTGCTCCCTAACCAGTTAAGTTGGGAAAAAACTCTTGGTCTAAACATCAGTGAGGTCTGACAGCCTTTCAGCTCAGGGAGGAATAAATAGCTTCTGAGGAGAAAGGGTAATGCAGACTCTAAATCTATCTGATGGTGTGATTGCAGGCTTCTGATGGGAGCTCATTTATACAGGTGAGCTGCTTGGTGTAAAAACTCTCTTCATGCTTTAGATGCATCTTGAAATATACGTCACTCACAAAGCCATACCTCTTCATCAGAAGAAAGGAAATCAGCAGAATTTTTAACTGCTTTGGCTGCTGCAAATTTAGTATTGTATTTAAATTTACCCAGGTGACAAAGGCAAAAAAAATAGCTTAAGCTGTGAATGTTAAAAGGCATCAGATAATTGGGTGTACATCTGTCTGCAAGTCAGTGTTTGAATATGAACTTTTGTGCTCTCAAGAAGTCTGCTGCCTGCTAGACAGAGTGGGTATTGCCTGGCTGTAAATTCTGGTAATGAAAAAAGTGACATACCCTGAAGTCTCTTATTAATAGAGATGAGACAGAAGCATCAGATAGGAGGCTGATCAGGCATTGAGTCTGATTCTGAGAAGAATCAAGAAAAAAAGTGTAAAACTTGTGGGTTGAAATAAGATCAGTTTAATAATTGAAAGGAAGTAAAAGACAATGTTATAATAATAATAATAATAATAATGGAGAGAGAATGGGTTAAAATCCAAGAAAAACAGGTGATGAATAATAAAATTGTTTAACACTTACTGAGAAATGCCAAACCTGTTCCCAAACTGCAACTGGCCCCCTTCCAAGTACCTCCCCCAGTTTTTATATTGGGCATGGTATTCTATGGTATGGAATATTCCTTTGGCCAGTTCAGGTCAGCTGTTTTGTGCTTCCTCCCACATTTGCTTCACCTCCTCACTGTTAGAACATAGGAAACTGAAAAGTCCTTTACTCTGAGCTAAAACTGTTCAGAAAGAACAAAATGTAAGTGTGTTATCAACATTATTCTCATACTGAATCCAAAACATCACTGTAGATTTCTCAATGGATCCATTAGGGATCCATTTTCTCATCACAGGTGGATGACAGATCAGCTGGTTGATGCCATCATAATACCTTAGTTTTGAATTTTGGCCACATTTTTGTCAAACCCTTTGTTCTGTGCAAGTCCTCTGTTTCCTAGTAGAGAAGTCCAATGCAGTGAGGCAGCTTGGAATGAGGTCCCACACAGCACTGCTCGTGTGTGGGAAGAAGGGAGGAATTCTCAATGGATCCATATGCTACACTATGCTTGGAAACCATTTTGACAATGTTCAAAAGCCTCAGCTGAGTGTGTCCAACACAGCAACACATCTTGCATCCTTGAACTCTGCAGTTCCCCTGTTCTACATGCTTTGATATGCAATGAACTTGTGATATGTGTTTATGGCAACAGAGCTCACCAAGCTTAGGACCATGACAGCTGAAATACTTTGTCTTCACTGCATGATCAAATAAATGTCTTGAGGAAAAAAACAGAGTTATACAGACTATCACACACCTTTAAAGCATATTTCTCACATAATGATGGAGACTGCCTCTAGTATGTTGCTGCTGGAAATGTTCTGCCAGGTTGCTATAGCAACCTTCTGCTATGTAAATTAGCAAGAGCTTTATCACAAGATTTTTAGATTGTTGGATTTGGGGGAAAATTTTGGAATAAGAGCTGAAGTGAAAAATTAGCTGGAGAAGCTTCTAAAGGGACCAATTAGTAGTTAGCCATGGTCTAGTGGCAACTGGATACTAAATGATTTTTTAAACTGTGGTTTTCAACATGATTCAATTTTCCCCTAACAGTTTGTACTGGCAAAGGTGGTGAAGTTGAAGAAATTCCCTTTTAGGCCTTATGCCATTTTTAAATAATCCACTTATACTCTAGAAAGGCAGAAGTGCAGAGGTGCAGTATCTGTAAACTTAAGGCACCTTAAGGGGCTAAAAGCCAAATGACCAACCACAGAAGGGAAATACCTAATTCTAAGATTACCTCAAAGTTGTTGAATGCTCTAAACTTTTGAAAAACACTGGAAGGTCATTTTTAACACTGTTCTGCTCAATAAAATAGCAATGTGACTGCCAGGGGATTCTTTTTCTAATGAGCCTCTTCATTTCAAAATGGACCATGAATTTCTGAATTTTCTGTGTCTGATCCAAAGTATATTGAAAGGCACCTGGTGACCTTAGCTGATTTTGTATTAATCCCTAGTATATTTAGGGATGATTATTTAGTTTACAGATAGTGACGACCTACTGGTTAGAGATCCCCAGCCTCATTAGTGTTTCTCAGTGAAATTATTAGGTGTACAGACAAAATACAGTAAAATGCCCAATCTTTTTTTTCCAGGAGACTAACAGACCCATCAAAGAGTAAAGTAATATGCAGGGGGAAAGCAGCTTTTTCTTTTTCTTTATAAAAGCAAAATGTCTGTGGTTGTCTGATGGTACTTTCTCATGCTAACTGTTGCTGTTATTGACACCAGGTTATTACACAGAAGTAGAAGGAAAAGAATGTATTGCCCCTCGTGGATGGGTTAGCAGGTGACAGGAGCATCAAGAGCAAAAGGTGAAGTGATTCAGATGACTGTCTGTCTGATAATATGTGTCCATCTGCAAAACATTTGCAAACTCCTGTATTTAGATCATTGGAGGGCACAATATTATTTTTCCCAACAGAAAACATTGCAGACAAAAAGCTTACGCTGAACTAGCTCTTCCACAAAAGTCTGGGTTTTGTCAAAAATAGACCCTTTAATGGTATGATTCGGAGTTTTTTCCAGGAATTAAAAAAATATGAAAAAACCATGAGGGAGAGAAAAAATGTGATACAACAAGAAACTTTCTAGTAAAAAAAATTGACCAAAGAATGTTTTCAATGAGGATTGGAATACATAATATAAGCTTTGATGTGTATATATCCATCTTAATGAGGCATGAAAAACCTTCCACATGCAGAGTTTTGCATTAGTTATTGATAAATGCTAGGTTGAATATTTTGGAGAATTTTATGGCAAATGAGGTCGTTTTTTTGTTTTTCCATTATATGTATAGAGAGTCTGCCTACATAATTTTTCTTCCTGAAATATCGAATGATTTAGACTATACACCAAAAATAATTGAGGTTACAGGTAGAAATGCAAACTGATTCAACACAAAATTCACAGTACTATATTTTTTTATTTATTTATTTACTGCCTGACTTACATTACAATCTATTTGGTAGAAAAAAAATGTGTATTAAAGACACATCCTGTCTTATTTTAGAGATTAAAAATGAAGCTGTCACTGCCATTTTTACAATATCAAGGAGATTTCTAGGAAGAGAAAAAAATATTTTCCTGATATTTTGCACTAAAAAAACCCATAGTTTTGATTGATAAAGTTGCTACCAAAACATATTGAGATTTCCCCCTACTCCAAGTCATATATATGTGACATTTTCATCTTTAAAAAAAAAAAACCTGTGTGGAAATTTGTCTATTAATATTTTCCATTATTCTCCCTTTTGAAGCTATTGTTTCATATTTCCTACAGGATCTGAATTTGTGCCATCTGCATATCAATAGTCTAATAAATTCAGAGTGCAATCAGTAAATATTTAATGTTTATTAAATATGGAAGTTAAATTTAATTTTACCTTTTTCATTAAAAATATGATCCAAAAATTACTTTCTTGTTCTCATTAGATAAGAAAGGAGAAGTTTGGATAAGAAAGAATGAGGTGAGATTGCCATCTGGTAAAAAATTCTAATTTTTCAGCCTACTGCTTTGTATACTGGCCTATTGTTAGAACAAAGAAGAGGGGAATAATCTAAAAGTAAAAAAGCTTTATAGGCAAAAAGAAAAAAATATATTCTCCTTATTTTTAATTAAAGATGTAATAATGAAGAGAGAGACATATTTTCCTAAACACTTGGATAAGAGAGTAGGACAGAAAATTGAGATGCTTCAAACCTACATTAAAAGACTTGATTTATTTAAACAGTATCATAGCATCAAGGGCTTTGGAACTACGAACAACAGGGTAGGAAAATGGCAAGAAATTGGGGAGGAGAGGAGAGGAGGTTGTTGGTGTTAGGATCAAAGTTGCCAGACAGCAGGATGAGTGAGAGTCTGTAGAAAGAACTTTGAGATTTATTGTGGCCCTTTAGAAAGTTACCAGCGTAAAAAAAGGCTAAGATCATTCATCAGAAAAATCACATTTCTGAGCATGTCAAAACTAAGGTGATGTTTCAATCAGCAACAAATCAAGGATGATAAAATTCAGTGTCATCCATGTCATTATTGATACCAGATGACATTTGCTAGGTCATAGCATTTGGCATTGGTTTGGCAACCTTAATCCAAAACCCAGGTGGTCTGTCTGTCTGAGTTCAGAATAATGATTAATCAATAAGAATCAGGCACCTTTAAGGGCTTCAGTGATTCTCTGCAACTTCCTGGGCATCCTCCTAGATGTGGTAAGTCCTGCAGGTAGAAGCCAGCAACTATTCGACATGACTGAGCTCATCAAACTTGTAAAAGGCTTCTCTGAGGATTCAGATGATACTGAAGAGAAATTTTGGTACCTTTCCATGTAGAAATGGACAGCTCCAAAGCTTCTAAACATATGTTTTCTTACATTCATGTAAGCTCCATGGTACAGTTTGAGTGCTAATGACATGAGATCTCTGCCCTGGGATAGGTTTTAGGTTCACTGGATCCCACTTTAATGTCTGAAGTCTCTACACTTTGTTCCTATCTTCCCATTTCCCCGTCTGTGCCACTGCATACTTAATCATCTCAGATCTGTGATAGCTATCCTGAATCTCATTACAAAGTCAGGCAAAGAGAAAATCAAGGCATACCATAATGCTAATTAGCTAAATCAGACTCTAACTATATCTGCTTTCCCTTTGCTGTTCAGATATGTGAGTAAGAGATGTTCTCAGCTAATTATTTAAAAGCTATGGCTTGCTCTTGCTTACCTACTCACTGAGCCAAAGCCCCTGTAGAGGTAGTGCTGATAGATACAGCACTAATTCCTGCTATCACACTTTGAAAACCACTTCCTCTCAGCTTTATGTCCTCCATGTCATCAGTCATAATTGCCTTTTGCATGTGGTCCCATAATCGATTTTGAATTAATGTGGTCAGTGGTCCTTTGCAGGGTGGGCTCCAGTCATGTGAGTGTCTGCTGCTTATTAGCAGAGGTTCTTATGCAAGATGTGAAGCTCAGAGAGGTCACTACTATGCTGATTTGATTTAAATATTAAACAATCTATTCGTGTCATCCTCTCCTCTGACTGGAAATCAATGGAGCTTTACTGCTGTGAAATGGAAAGGCTATCTCGACAAATCAGGTCTTTTCTGTGTGCAATTCAATTAATACAGTACAATGAATTATACATAGCCAGTGAACAAGATGTTTGACATGGTCATAGAGCTGCAGATGAGATGTGGTAGGTGACCTACAGGCTCAGATCCTCCTCAGTGCATAAAGATCCAGCTCTCATTGTGGATCATGATATCCAGCAGACCTCACAGCTCTCCTTCCATCAAGATGCTGAAAGCCCTCCCTCTGTGTTCATAATTAATATGTTCTATACGTACACAGAATAACTTGCATGATTAACAGCTCCCCTCTTACATACATGGCTGCCTAACAACTAAACAAAGTATTTATAATGACAGAAAAAGGCAAAGCTGATAGCAAGGTATTATTTTCACTCCTTGTTTCGGCTTTGATACAACAGAGATAATTTCTTTAAGTAGTGATTGTTTAAAAGTGCATTATTTGAATTCCAATTAAATGCCCTATGCTTTAGCAGTTGAACAGAATGCTACCAGCCTTGTTTTAATACGAGTGAGGCAGAGAATTCTGATTCTGATCCCACTCTGCTAAGTCAAATTCAAGTGTACAATAAGAAACAAAGCATAAAGGCCTGAATCTCAAGGCAGAAGTGCCAAAGTGAAGCCATAAGGCATTAATATTAACCCATGGTTAATATTGAACCCTGAGACATAAAAAAATATCCCTGGGTTTATAAGGCTTTGTTTATTCACAGACATACTCAAACCAGACAGTATTACCAGCTCAGAATTACTGATTAAGTCTCTCTGCTAATCACCAGACAATCGTAGTTCTGAATTTAGGGTAACTATTTTTGGCATCTTTTTCTAGAATTCTAATTTTATACTTAACAGAAATTATTCAAGACCTGGATAGATACAATGTTAGTCCTTCCAATTCAGGCAACAAACAAAACAGGTGATTTTACTATCACCTGTCCAAGGCTGACTGCTTATGTGTGTTTACTCTGGATTTCATACAATTTGTGTTACTTTTACAATGAACAGCTATATAAAAGAAACAACACCCATATTTCAGATAGGCACATGTTCTGTTACTTATGTGGTAGATCTCTGGACTTGATTAAGACATTCTTACTGAGGGAGTAATAAACAGTATGATATTATCTGTATAAAGTGGGTGATAGAAGAATAAAATCCCATAAAATGTTACTTTAGTTTTTTCAGGAAAATAACATTTCTCCTTCTGTAACTCTGAATTCATAATATATGTTATATAATTTGCTACAGAAAATCACTTCTGCAGCAGAATGCCCAGCTGTGTCCTTTAAGTACATTGTTTCATAGGGGAACAGTGCTCTCCAGTGATCAAAGAAGGGAACTGTTTTAGTCATAAAACAGGTAATTTTGGTCTCCTTTATTTTCTAAGCTTTACTTTCTTTTTTTCCACAGTGATTAGTGGGATTATCTCCTACATAAATATTCATGTTTTCACTTCCGGGATTTTTTTCCCTTTTCTTAATATTTCTTGGGAGGCTAATTGTTTTATACACTTAGCTCTCCTTGAAATTCCCACAGCTTCTCACATACAATTCTGAGAACTTAAAGTCTTTCTCTGCTAAATCACATGAGTATTAGCAAAGTTTTATTTACAAAACTAGCAATCATTTTTGTTCATGAAAATTATAAACCTGTGACTAATTAACCATGAAAGTTATTAGAAGTATTCAATTCAAAATAGTTTGGGTTACATTTTATTGAGAAATAAATTCCTGCAGAATTGTCAACTAAAGAGCCACAGAGAACCTTATAAAAAGTTTTGCTAATCCCTACTCTTAAAGCATAAGGGAAAAGAAAAAAGGATAAATCTTTGCTTTCCTGTTATTCTTGTCTCTTTCTAAGAGAGGAATATTAAGAACATGTTAGATCTTCAATTTATGTGAAGCACATGTGCTTTATATGAGTACACTTAAGCTAGCAGAGAAAAAGAACAAGACTCATCTTGACATTTTATCCATCCATTAGTCAGATAGCTGGTAAGCTCAGGCTTCTGCTGTACTCAAAAGAGATAAATAGCTACACCATCCCTTTCTAAGAGGTGTGAGAAGAACCATCTTCCAGAGGTACCTTAGTGACTGCAGAATGAGCCTAGAGTACTAGTGCAAATGTCCATCTGTAGATGATGATAATGACTAGTTGAGATGAATGTGCACTGTGCTGGTAGATATTATTCAGGGTACTAGATTCTGGACAAAGAAAATAAGCCATAAATTGAGGAAAAATCTAAAACTAAAACCAGAATCCGAAGCCATATTTTTAAAATGTGTTTTAAACACTGAGCTAGAATAGATTCACTATTACACTCTTTTTCAGTTGCCTCTATTTTCATCCAACCAGTCCAGTCAGTGTGAAAATGCTAAGATGCGGTTTCAAATGATGTCACATTGGACTTCAATAATCTTCATGGATGTCTTCCACCGTGGGATGTCCTGTGATGGTTCTATGATTCATGAGATATCTTCAACTGAGAAGTTTTTTCCCTGAATATTAAGGTAGTTGTAAACTATAGACAAACAAACCAGGAAAGTGATTCAGAGACTGTTTCTCTCAAAGCTCTACTCCTTCTCACTCACTCTCATTCTTCCTCTCCTTCTTTTACTTCTGTGACTATTCCAGTGAGTTTTGTTCAGTCTCCTCCATTGCTGCTTTCATTGCTTTTGTGGGGGTTATCACATTTCCTCACTAAACATTGGTGATATGTGTGTATAAAATGTTTTTCTCTAAGTAGTGATTTCAGCATCAAAAAAGAGAAACATCTTTCTCATTCATAAAGAAGTAGAATAGCAAGAATGACTTTGGGATAAAGTCATATCCCTTATGACTTTGAGATAACTTATGTATCATTTAACAGTATCTTAAAAACAAGTACTGAGAAAAAGAAGAAAAAGCAAAAGATACAAGAATTCAGACTTGTGTTTTCCTTGTGGATCTTATTCTCTGAACAATAAAGACAGTTTCTTTGAAGAGAGCCACTCTAAAAAGAGATTTCCAGGATCTCTACTGAGAGTTCAGAAATCTTCATCCTTGATTCTAGTAAGATATTAGCTCATTCAAAAGAAAAGTATAGCACAAAATCAGGTCTCTTCTGAAGATATATTTGTATTCAGCATTAGTCAATTTTTTTTTGTTTTTCCTGTTGCAGACATAAGAATGTAGTTGCCTGTCACATGTAATTTCTGATCTAAAAATGTTACAGAGCAACTAACTTGCTAAGGTATCTAAGGTATTCACATATGTTGAATTAAAGAAAGATAGCTGAAGGTTATTTTTTTCATTTTCTGATAACTGTGATGATATCAAAATGTCCTTGCATCTTAAGAGGAATTCTATTCAGATTTTGTTTTGCATTGGTTTTGTTAATAAAATAAGTATATTGACCACCTAGACTTTGAAAATATAATAACTGATTTATTAGTTTTGGGGTCAGGGTTCCTGTTTACCTATATCTGTAGTCCTACTTAAATATAAGTTATAAAAATAATCTAATGAAGTCAATAAGCATCAAGGCTGATACTATTTACTCGCCTTTAGTTATTTCTGTGGAAAATGGATGGTCTAACCTTGGCAAATTTAGTCTCTTACTCTAAAAGTTGTTTCTCAGTTTAAAATGCTTCTTGCAGTGACCAGGAATATTTCTTGGTAGTTTCTCTTCATTTTGGTGCTGTTAGAACTTGCTAGCATGCGACCATTGACCTCCCCCTGCCCATTGAGCAGTGCTTAGGCAACAATTTTTGTGAAGTCACAACTTCAGAACTTCCAGTTTTCCACATTCCTTCCTAAAAACAACTCAGTTCACCATCTGATTCATGCCTAGAGGTGAGCTCATTCCTCTCACCACCGTGGACTGCCATCTCACATGTAACAGCTCAGTTTCAGAACCATCTTTGCAATGATTTCCTAAGTTCTTAAAGGGCTTGTAGATAATAATCTTCCCTTCTGCCACTATTCACACTCCATACTCATATATATAAGTGGTCCATTTGTCCTTAGCTTAATCCAGGTTTAAAATTCCATTAATCTTTACTCAGTCCCCTTACACCACTCCTTTACTCCTTCGTACTTTCTCCTCTTCAATTTTCTGCCTGTACTGTAACTCCCGACTCCAATGTCTTAGTGCTCAAAGTTTATAGTACTTGACAGCTACTGGTAGCTATGAGTGCCACAAAATTTTTGGAGTTATTGAGAATTGTTGCTTATGTTTCATTGTGGCTCAGTATACAGAGAATTTTCCTACTACATTTTTTTTCCATTCACTGGTTAGTAATACCATCAAAGTTCTCTTCCATGGATATTCTAAGAGTCTTCTGTCTGTATCCCAAAATCTGTTACTGATTATATTAGGCAAATTTAAAAACCAGTAGCATTTTGTTTCTAATCTTATACCCAGATGTTACACAAGTTCTATTTCTTGGGTTACTCTGTATACTAAAAATCACATGGAGTGTACTGAGCTTCACATTTTCTTGTGATTACTAATTTATATGCACTATTTGTTTCTTGCACAGCTGCTCTTTACACTATCTACGGTTTGTATATTTTCATTCAGTTCTCTTTATTCTGACTAGTTCAATTACAGTTCTGTTTGTCTTTCTTTTGATTTTCAGCTTTGATATTAACGTTCATATTTTGTGCCAAAGACTGAAAAATTCTCTGAAGTTAAAAGATTTTAACAGAAAGCCAGAACTATTGGAGAAAGTTTTTATAATTTCAAGTATTCTGAGGAGGTTTTGTAAAGGGTAAAATTGAAATATGCATCAGATTCAGTTTTTAAAGTACTTCAGCACTTGCATTATCAAATCCCATTGTCTTGAAATTAGATCAAATTGCTGAAGTGCCTGCAGCAGATTTAAAAATGCATCATAGGCTCTTAGTGAATGTCAGTACTGCAGATGAACTATTTATGCCCCAAAAGTTGCACAGAGGTCCACCAAGGCTCATTTATTCCCCCTATTAAACCACTCTTTGCAGACCAGTGTGATGCTATGATTTAACCATTTATACATTTAAGTTTGTACTGGGGAAGGGCAATCTCAATCCATCCCACTCCTGCCAGTTAGGATGCCAAGTGTGTGGAGGGGGACTGCAGGTCAGCAGGAGAGTACCTGAAAGGCAGCACAGAGGAATTCCAGCCACTCCAGTCAGTAAGGCACCTTCATCTCAAATTTGAGCCCCAGCTCAAATGCCTCTATGAAGATGCACATCACCCAGAGAATAAAGAGGAGTTAGAGACATGCACACACCTGCAGGGCCATGAACTTGTTGGCATCATGGAGACAGGATGGGATGGCTGCTATGACTGGAGCATTGAAATGGATGGACACAGGCTTTTTGGGAAGGACAGGCAAGGAGACAAGGAGTCACCCTCAGCTGTCACTCAGCTGAAGTCCATGGTGCTTCCCTTGGGGATGGATGAGGAGCCAACAGAGAGTTTATGGGTCAGAACTAAAGGGAGGGAGTGGACAGATCACATCATAGTGAGGGTCTGCTACAGGCCACCCAACCAGGAAGAGCAAATGGATGAGGTCACCTATAGACAGGTAAAAGCAGCCCAATTGTTCACAAGCCCTATCCCTCGTGGGGGACCTAACCATCCCAATACCTGTCGAAGGACAACAGAGCAGGGCATCAGCAGTCCAGGAGGTTCCTGAATGCATTGATGGTAACTTCCTTCTCCAAGGGATAGAGGAGTCAGCAAGAGTCCTCTACATAGCAAGAGGTGTTATGCTGGACCTTGTACTCATCAAGAAGGAGGAGCTGACAGGGAATTTGAAGCAGCCTGGGCTGCAGAGACCAGGAAATGGTGAAATTTGAGATCTTTAGGGCAGTGGGGAGGCCACACAACAAACACACTTCCTGGAGTTCGGGAGAGTAGATTTTGCCCTCTTGAGGTACTCTGCTTGGTAGAGTCCAATGGGATCTAGTGCTATGTGTCCCTGACCACAGGGAGTGGGACTACATGATTGTTAAGGTCTTTTCCCAAAACCATTCTTTGATTCTGTGATTACAACACAGCCTGAAGTACAGATGACTCTTCATAAGTAAATGATTGCAATAGATGCCATGGTCAAACCAACTTAAAACTACATTCCTCACAAATGTTTCTCATAGTTAAGAGGTGATGTTTTCAAAGAGTTGAGAGCTGAATGTCCTTTGACAGGAGCAATTTTCTTTGTTCACACATAATTTTTGCATAGAATGACATTCACAAATGAGAGGTGTTTGATTTCTACAGCACTTGAATCCTTCGCATGGCCATGCATACAGTGCTACACTGCAGTTCTAATGTTTTAAAAGTCCACTATGCAAGTGGAAGAAGAAATATTGCTACTGATTGGATTCCTGAAGTATCAGGTTGTCCTATAGACAATGAAGCTAATGGAACATAATTTTTTTCATATTTGAGTCCTATTTCATTTATGTGAGCCACATCACCCTAGTAAAATTACCTCTGTTCTGCAGAGATGATCATTTATGAAGTACACATACAAGAAGAGAAAAGCATGCATCAGTGTTGAACTACATGCATATGAAATGGCTGTTTGTTCCTAAAGGGAATGTGTAGTGGCTGATTTCATGCTCCATTGGCCTCAAGAGAGGTACTATGTTGGCCCTTTCTCCCTTCAGTTAATAACACTTTCAGGAAATTTTTAGGGATATCATCAATTATCTTCAAGAATTTTTTGAGTGAGATTAAAATTGTCCACTATATTTCAGAATTATCAAGAAGAGATTGACATACAAACTTAGTGGAATAGACTTCAAATTAATCTTATTTCATCAGGAAAAAGATGTAAATTTTCCATTCATAATAACCATTATCAGGAATTCTTCTGAGTACAAATATGGTGAAAAATGAATCAAATTGCAAGTAGGAGTGCTCTGTTAATGGAGGATGAACAAGAAGTTTATCTCTAAAGAGTTATAACTTTAAAAACAAGCAAACAAAAAGAAAAAAAATCAAAACCCTGAATCTATTCCAGTATGTGCTTGATTTTTCTTCCCTATTTATTGAGCTCCTGAATAAGTTATTCACCCACAGTTCCCAAAGTGTGATATTTTTCTGCCAAAAAAACAATAAAGCAATAGATGTTTGGATTTTTTCTGTTCTTTTACCTAGAAGCCCTTCATATGTTTTATTTATATTTTTTCCATCCCAAGGAACACAAAATCAAACATTTATTATGTGCATTTCCAAGCAGGATGCTGAAGGTACAGCTCCCAGAAGCCTCTGTGATAACATTTAAAATCTGAAAAAACAGAGATTTAACAGAGACTATTTGGAGTTTCCTCTTCTTGGTGTGTTGACAAAAAGCAAGCAAAGCAGGAATCCTAGCTGTAACTGCTCAGCCGTGGTCATTTGAGACAAAGAAATGATCTGGCACAGAGGGAAAGAAGGTCCAGCTACAAGAAGGGGTTGGGAGGCTGGATTCAGGAGTGCCAGAGACACAGCACGCCCTGCAAGGGAGTGAAGCTTCATGCCTTGGCAAAGAGGTAAGATGCAGCCTCAGCATTGCCTTGCAGACATCCAGGAACAGGAGCACCCAGGGGCTCAAGCTCAGTGGCCACTTTGTACAGAGAGCTGGCCTGGGGGGTGCACCCCCGTGGGACTGGTGCTGGTGCAAGTGTATACAAGGAATGTCCTTGTGGCCCATATTTGCAGAGTCCATGTAGAAACATGTATTGTGATAGGACTTCAGGCAAGCATTGCTCATTAATAATTTAAGTAGATTTAAGTACAAATGTGTTTAGCTCTCCTTGAGAGGTACCATAAAAATTCTCCAGCACAAGCCTCTTCAGAAAGAAGCTTTATTCAGAGGGCAATTTTGAGGTAGTTTTGGTTATAACTGTTCTCTGTCAGGAGAAATAGTCCAGTTTGTTAGCCTGTATGGTGAGAGATATTTGCCAATCCCCTGTCTAAATTTGTGTGGTTCTGCAGAAGATCTTCATTAAAGTTTAGCCTTACTATCTATAAAAATGGCAAAATGGGGGGGTAAGTTGAAAGCAACAACATTTTTTTTAATAAAATCAGGATTACCCTGAAAATAGGAGAAGAGTTTGGTGTCCATGTCAAACCTAGAGACCAGGAGGGTCATTGTGTTGGCTACTGGATGAACCATGAGGTGCCAGGCACCTGTTGGAGAGACCACTGAGACTGTGAATCAGCTGAGACACCCATTTGTGTGTGTGTGTGAGAATGAAGTGAATGAGGCCAGGGCACCTGGGACCAGCTACCATGCAAGTCTGAAAGTATAAGCCTAGTCTGGAGGGCTCCCTAACAGCCATCAGACCTCACAGTCATGCAATATTGTGGTCATGGTCATGTAATAGCTGAGACATTTGTACTCCTCATGGAAAGCTATTTTATGTACTAGATTTTTTTTCTATTCAGTTTGTCACAGAGTGTTTCTAACTAGTGGAACAATTTCAGTTGAGTCAACTCTGGACTCTTCCTCCATGTTCACATCTTCTTTGCATATGGAATACAGAAAAAGTAAATTCCCCCTAGCAGAGGAATATAGTAATGCTTTTCCATTCTTTCTCCTGTCTCACCTACCTTGTGTCTCAAAAGTATTCTACACTGGTCTCCAGACTTGCCATTTCTCTACCATCCTCAGTCATAAAGAAAATGTTTGATGTGAATGAAGGCTTCCAGGGATTCCTAGAGGAAACCTGTTTTCCAGACAAATAACTAAAACCACCATGGAACATCAGGTACATTGTTATTTAAAGTCAAGTAAAATATGGCATCATGCTAGAAACGTTGTGCAGCTTTTGAAAGTCTGAAATTCAGAAGCCCATGCAAGGGGCACTAAAGGAGAAAGCAATTATTTTAACATGCTTTTGTGGTACAATGGTTGTGGCTAGGCTTGGCAACTGTTTTTTGGGGACTGCATTACACAGGAGTGCAGGCAGAGTCCTGCTTACAGCCCTGTTTATCTTAACGCCCATATTATTTCTCTCAGTAGAAAGAACAAAAAAGTGTTTAAAAATGTGGATAAAATTCTTTTTCATTTGAATCAGGGATAGCTATAACAGATACATCTTTATGGACTAGAAATTAAGTGGCAGTGTAAAGCACTAGACAGCATTGCCCTCCTGGATTTGAGAAGCAGCAGCCTGAGTAATTTGCTGCCTTCTGTCTTGTGGTAACTCCTGCACCCTGCATGAGCTAACTTTACACTGAAAACTCATTTGTCATTTTATCTGACAGTCATCTTTCAAGGATTGTCAGTCTATTGGTCTCTTTTTCAGACCAAAAATCTGCTACCCTACTGAGAGCACTCTCCACTCCCACCAAAGGGTAATTAAGATTATCCTGTCTGAATTCTTCCTTTCACCACTATCAAATTTGAAATAAACTACTACATGAAAAGTGCTCACATAGGTATATAATTAAATCCTTTAGTAATAATCCCTTTATTTAACTCAGTGCAATATCTTATGAGTAGAAGACCTGCAGCTCACAATTTGAAGTCTTGGTAATTACTCTATTCAGGAAAACCACTGTGCCCACACAAAGCCTTCTCCAGATGGAAGCATAAGCAAAGATTTGGCCTGATCAGTACATGGATGGGATGTGCGGGTGAACACTGACTGCACTTGTATGATTCACTGAGTAGCTTTCCCCATCAGCTGAAATGATGTTTCAGGGTATGGTGTTCTTGAATATGCTGCATTCAGATAACCAGCTTTTATTAAAGACAAGATATATTAGCAAAGGATACTAAGTGAGATATTTTTATTTTTACCTAATTTTCCACAACATAAATGAGCTCAGGGCTATTGATCTCCTTCACCTCCTTACAGTCTCTCTGTATTTTCCCTTGCATGCAGGATTCTTCCATGGCCTCACTCCTACACAGATCTGCAATGCTATTTTCCCTGGTAAATAGCTGTCACATTCCACTCTAGAACAAACTGCTCCTCTTTGATGGGCACGGTGCTATTTCCAAATGAAGTTTGCTGGCTGTTTTATTATTCTCCCGGGTGAAATGAGATATATAGTCACACAACATCAAATGGGATATTTTCACCTGAAAACAGCCTTGGTAATTTTCTCTGGTGAACGCCTTAACTTCTGGTTGCCAGATCTTCATTATGAGACATGCTTATAAATTCCATGCAGGCCCTCCAATATTCTTCTCAATAATCATGAGTCATCTACACTAAATGAGCAACACCAAGGAAGAACTGGGCACTGAAAGGCTACATATTGTAGCATTGTTATTGCACTAGTTTCTAGCACACTATTAGCCTAACTGAATTAGCATTCTTTCCAAACAATTCACAGGCACAGTTTGTGAATTAGCCAACACAATGTACACTTTCACTATAATTTGAATGTAGCTGTTCTGAACTGGAAGCAAAGACAGTTTAACAGCAAGGGCATAGCCAGATTTTACCCCCTGGTCTCAGAATCAGAGCTAGTGTCCCAGCCTAAATGTCCCCTTAGGATCAAGTGATCATTTTAGTACATAGCCATGCACAGTGTAATAGTAAAAGGCAGTAATAAGTAATTTGTCTGTGTCTAACAATCCCAGGCAGGTATCATTTATACGTGGTACACTCAATTTTAGTTAGCAAATCTATCACACATAGAGATACTTTGCAATGTGCCTGAGAAGTCAGGTAGATGAGTCATTGTTGGTCCCCTTGAAATCCATGTGGGGTATAGGTGTCCTCTGACCCCAGAAGTAGGTATGAATGTTTCTTTAAAAAGTCTACATCTCAGTTACACAGCTGTAAGGTAAAATTAGGATTTTTTTGCAGTAAAAGTAAGAATGGAGAGATCTCGCAAGAGGTCAAGAAGAATCTCTGATAATTTTTTAATTCCAAATTAAGACATTTCCATTTAGATTTCTACATGGAGTTGTAGGAATTGATATCTCATTATTGTCAGTAAGGAACTGAGTTCAATTGACATGTCCAGACATGTGCTTATTGTCATGTGAAAATATGACAATAAGCACAGAACAGCCAAGACATTCCACAAAACTGGCACAAATGGCAGTAGACTTATGGAAGACATCTTGTCTATCTGGATGAGTAACTGGGAGCCAAGATTAAGCAACTGCATAAAAAATGCACATATTTTCCCATAACTAGTGCTTTCTATGAACATAAAATAAATTAATCAGACCATATAGATGGCCCATGGAAAAATGTGTGATGTAGTTGACTTTCAGCATCCTATTGACCAACCTGAACGTACAGAGCCCAATATGGAAGCAAAATTATGCTTTATACTTTTAGCAAAATCTGGGGGTTTCCCCCTTTCTTCTAGCTTCAGATCTCAGTTAGAGATTATGGTAACACTAAGGCACTAAACAATGAGCAGAAATAATTTGGAAAGACTTTTCTTATTCAAAATTTTAGTATTCAAACTCCAGTGTCAGTGGTGGTAGAAGAAAAGTGTTTGTATAAGATAAAGCTATAAAGGCAGATACTGTTGAAAATAAATGTGGTAAAAAAGGACAAAAGACACATTTTTGCAAAAGAAAACAACTTTCAATAGTCATTAATTGCTAATTATTCCCCAGCAATAAATGGATAGAATAGTGAAAGTTGTTAGTATAATTTCCTATTTTTCAGGAATGCCAAGTAGGAATGATCACTTACCATTTGCATATCACTGAAATTAATGCCACTTTCATGTTTTACAGAATACAATAAAATGTTAAAAAAAATAGACTTTAAGCTATCAACTGGCAACACATTAGCAGCTTTCTCTTAATGCTTTAAAGTCAAAAAACACATAAAAAGATTCAATTGCAGGATCTTTGACAACCATTTTCCAATTCAAGACAAAAGAAATTGCTGTCCATACTCACTACACAAAGGAGAGTTCAGCCTACTCTGGAGCTAATGGTCATTTTGTTTTCAACTCACCATTCACTATCCTATACAGTCTTTTGGAATAGTGGTTTAATTTACATCACTGTGAATGGACAAACATCCAGATTTAACCTTGAGCTACCCTGAACTGCTTCTGATAGCCTGTGTATCTCTATTGCCCTTAGTGGAATCATAAATGGAAAATAAGTGGAAAATAAATTAATAAATAGCTGTCAGTGTGTATTGCTCCCCAAGGGAAGGGGAAGGTGACAGTGAGGCAGGCAGGGCACTGTCCCCTCCAACACGAGGGCAGTTTTACAACACTCAAACAAAAAGAGCAGAGCAGCCTGGTGGCAGACACCGAAGCCAACCAGCAGCACAGTGACAGCCAAACATCTCTGTAGCTCCCTTCTTATCTCCTGACAGGATGATATGGGTTACAGCTGCACTTTGAGCACAGGCAGCCAGAGAGAGGGGTGCTGCAGAGCTTGTAGGTGCACATGGGCCCTGACATTATTTTCTGGAAAATACGTCATAAATGAAAGAAAAATTCAACATGTAACAGATGTCATAAAACAGGTTTACATGTATTTCTGAAGTCTGAAAGACCAAAAAAATTGTACATTTGAACTCATTAATCTGATGTGTTCACGGATTGATCCAATGAGGTCGCTCCCCAGATTCCTTCAATGAATCCCTGAAACAACCCCTAATGACAAGAAGTGACATACAGTGAGCACTTCAGGAAATTGCTTCTCCCTCTCAGCCCTGCCTCCATAAGGACAGGCAGCCATCTCCTACTAAAGGGTTGAGTATGGAGCACCAGTTTAGGAGCATTCTACAATTTAGACTGCTCTGAGCAGTCTGCACACGTGGAAGCAGCTGTAACAAGCAAGGCAGATGTCCCTCCACTGATAAAGTCAAGGGTGTTTAGAGCTCACAGCCTGGAGCTGCAGAGCATCTTGCAGCTGTAATCCCTCCAGGACAATCAATTGTGTGGGATGCTATTCTATATCATAATGATGCTAAAAGTGGTCCCTTAATATCTTGGGCAGAATATAATTTTTTGAGAAAGATATGTTTAAGTTACAATACAGCTGTAATGACTGAAGTGTTCTGCAGGCATCCCTGATAATAAACCATTTCTGTGACTTAAATTATGAAAATTCCAAGTTCCATTGCTGTCAGATTAATTTACAGGAAAATGTAAAGACAGAAAATGCTTTATTTTAGATCTGAGTCAGAAACAGAAACTCATGGGGAAAGAGCCCTATCAAGTATGACAGAGTAAACTCAACAATTTTAAACTGATAGTAGGAAAGCTGGAAAAATTCTCCAGGGAAACCCAATTTATTCTCATAGAATAAATTCTCATAGACACGACAGATTTAGGCTGAAGAGTTCTTTTAATGAAGGATACTTAGTTAGAAAGTGGAAATCATTTCATTCCCATGACAGGGAAAAGTAGAAAAAAAACTGCTTTCAGAAATGAAGGGGACTAGGCAAATACAAGAAAATAGATCAGCCTAGAGTTATTTGAGAACACAGAAGATGTTGCAATATTCTTCAGAAGCTAGCTCTTTTTAAAATTATCTGTTGGAGAGTTTAAGTTTCCTTCTAAATTATTTAAGAAATAAGAGTGAGTTATCTCACCATGCAGCAAAAACAAGAACTATCGCCGATAAAAACAAAAGGATTCTTATCTGTAATAAGTTTCAATTTCACAAGAAAATAGCCCTAAAAGCCAGAATGGTTGGCTTTGAAAACTCTTTTCCATTTAACCACCTTACGTTCAGGTTTCTCTAACCAGAGGAAAAAAGAGAAGCAATTTCTGTCTCAGTTCAAGAGATTTATCTTTGATGTTATGTTTACAATGTTTATCATTCAGCTAAGTCCCCAGGTTTCAAAGTGGAGGTTGCACTGCAGCCACTGGAGATAGAAAAATTGAACATGAAAACAACTATCACTGCAAAGTGCTTTGAGGTATTCCAGTGAAAACTGGTTATTATTTTATACAACTTTATCACCTACAGTAGCACACTCTGTGCACTCCTCTTTCCCAGCTGCCTTACTGCTGCCTAGACTGCAGAAATGCACACTCTGGTAATTAGCAGCACATGAGTAGCCCTAAGGACACAAAAAAATATTAAACATAATAAATTTTACATGTGAAGTAACATAAATTTGTGCCATTTTCTTAAAAAAATGCACCAGATTAAATCTATTCTAAAACTTACCTCTAACAGTGAATTTTTAAATTCTTTTAAATAGCAGAGAGGTATAAAACTGGGGTTCAACTGAGTGAATATTTTAAATCCAGATTTTAGTACAAATGTATTGAGCATTTTCAAAGGTATGTATTTTGTTTCTTATAAGTTTCTTCACTGAACTCTGTATAAAAATATGAGGCCTTGCACCAGACAACTGCACATAATGCAAAGTGATGCAACAGTCTCTGCCCCCTCCAAGGGGAGGTACCTGGGCATTCCCACCTGGCCCACTCTATATCAATCCATTGAACTCTATGTTTTTGGGGAATCTTCACCACCAAGAAGATCAGAAGAAGAGGATCAACAGGGCACTGTCAGGATCGACAGAGTAGTGATATTTTCATCTTAATCTGTCTCTCTCCCTCTTTTTCCCCTTCCCCTGCTTTTCTATTTCTCTCCCAGTGTCTCTCTCACACTCATATTTACTGTTAAATAAAATCCATACTGCTGACTTTGGCATATGGACTTGTTTTCACCTTGATTCAGGCAGAGGCTTCTCTCAGATAATTTTAATAACCAGTTCATAACATCTCCTTATAGTAATATCAGCAATAAGCTTATCTCCCTAAAGCCATCTTGTACTTCTTATCCAGACATCCTAAAGATTCATTACCTGTGACAGGACTGACAGCCTAGGGTCAGCTTGCTCCTCCATGCTACAGCATCTAAAACCAAGTTTACTTGTAATGCTGAGTCATCTTGACCTGGTTCTGGAGGAATTTAGTGAAAGAAACCATCCATGCTTTTTCAACATCAGTGTGCTTGACAATAGTATCACCTGAGGTGTTTCAGATTCAAGAAAGATCATATTTTCCTAGCTTCAGGCATTCAGCATGTGCATTAAATAAAATGCAAATATAACTGTGCAATCCATGAGGAACAGAAGCTTAGCTCAAGAACATTTCTATCTTAAAGTCCTTGCTAAAAGGGTAAACTTAAACACCTAAAACAAAAAATCAAGTGCTTAAAATATTCTCTAGATTCCTTTATGTTTTTAAGCATCAAATCAGTTTCAAGAAAACTCTGAACATTACCAGCATATTTGAAAGTCTGTATTTTTAAAGCGTGCATGAAGGTGCTTACTCTCAGTATCTGTTTACCTAACTATTGGGTTAATATTCTGTTGAAAGTGAGAACAATGAGGCAATTCCATGTGCTCCCACCAGGTTGAGACACAGGGGCATTGGGGTAGTGGATGTTTTTTGGGAATCCAAGCACATTTCTCACCTTATGGACCACATACATTCTGGACACCTTCTCTCATTCTTGTGCTGCTCCATTTTTTGTTGGTCTTCCACACACCTTGTCCTCTAATATCATGTCTCTCCACCCACAGTCCCACAGCTTTCTTCTCTAGTCACTAAAATCAGAGCCTCAGTATCTGGTTATCTCTGATCACTGATGCCTCCCTCAATCCATAGCCCTTTTGATGATGATCTTTGTTTAGTACATAGTTTTTGGACTATTAATCCATAAACCCAGAGAGAGAGGACTAGTAATCTATAAGCCCAGATATATCTACACTTACTATAACCCTAATCCATCTGTCCCTACATCTAATATGTTAGATATTAGATGTTAACCTAGAAAACTTATATAAAAGGTTTGCATCACATGATGAAATCTTCTCCCAAAAGAATTTCTGTCAAGTGCCAAACAAAACGTTTGCCATTTTTCTCATGGTAAACTCAATGGAAAAAAGAATCATTAAAGTTTTTCAATATCTAAGATAAAGGCATGATAATAACGAAATACTTTAGATATGACTAATCTTCCAATGGACTTAGAAACCCAAATAATGTATTGGAAGTTTTTTCTTCACTGTTCCATGGAAAGACTAATGGGAAAAAAATGCAATTTTTTGCATTTGTTGTACCTTGCAAGAAGGACAGCTTCCTATGACAAATAACTTGTTTACAGCCTCCTCTCATCTCTCCAGCATCCAGTCCCTGTACCATAGCACAGAGATGCAGAAAAACCAGGCTCAGAGACATTTCAAGAAATCACTCAAAACCAGGAGCAGACTGATTATTAAGATAACTTCTTCTTTTGTCTCTGGCAATCATGAAAAAGTTAGTCATCTTTGATTTATTAACAAAATCACAGAATCACAGAATAAGCTGAGTTGGGAGGGATCCACAAGGATCCTGAAGTCCAACTCCTGGCCCTGCACAGGGCCATCCCAAGAGTCACACCATGTGCCCAAGAGCATTGTCCAAACTCTCCCTGAACTCTGTCAGGCTTGGTGCTGTGACCACTTCCCTGGGGATCCTGTTCCAGTGCCCAGCCACTCTCTGGGTGAAGAACATTTTTCCTAATATCCAATCTAAACCTCCCCTGACACAGCTTCAGGCCATTCCCTCAGGTCCTGTCACTGCTGATCACAGAGAAGAGATGAATTCCTGCCTTTCCTCTTCCCCTCATGAGGAAGTTGTAACTGCAGTGATGTCTCTCCTCAGTCTCCTCTTCTCCAGACTGAGCAGACCAAGTGACCTCAGCCACTCCTCATAGAGCTTCCCCTCAAGGCCCTTCACCATCTTTGTTGCCCTCCTTCTAGACACTCCCTAATAATTTAACATATTTCTTATACTGTGGCACCCAAAACTGTCCCCAGCACTCGAGGTGAGGCTGTCCCAGTGCAGAGCAGAGCAGGGCAGGACAATCCCCTCCCTTGCCTGGCTGGCCGTGCTGGGACTGATGCCTCCAAGGACACACTTGGCCCTCCTGGCAGCCAGGCGCCAAAATGTTTAAGAATTCTACCTGCTGACTCACCAGTGTTGAGTAGAGAAGTGTTTAATTGCCATCTCTTATACTTTATTTACATGTCCTCGTTTCATATTTTGATGTTTTGGCAATAGCTTGAAATAATTGACTTGTCTTTGCTTTCAGACAAGTAGTCCATCAAATATCATCCCACAACTGATTTCTATATTGACACAAAATCTTATTCTTGTCCTTCACATATTCTTGCTCTCCAGCACAAGAGTAAAATTGTTTCTTCCTGTTATGTTTAAAAATGGTGAATTTCAGATAAAATTTGCAAAACTTTCACAACGTAGCTTCTACTAAAGACTCATTTAATTTTAATTGGAGCTTTAGACATGCAGAATCTTTTGCAGTTTTTTTACCAAAAGCAAATTTTACTTAGTTACCTTAGGTATATATTTATATATTTTACCAATATTTATATCCATATAGCTCTATCTGTAGAGATACTATGTTTTAAAGGACTTAACCATCTCCATAAATGCCCTAATGTATATGCAACTGCATCAGTATATCTGTACTTGATCTTTGAAACTAGCATAAAAATAGGTTTTTACTGAAACAGCTGCTACCACATTATCAGTGCTCTAGCTAACCATGCAAGCATGAGGGTAGAAAGAATGGATCATGGTACAGGCATGGTGTGCTTAAGGGCACACTGTTCTGATCATAAGTGGCAAGAGTCAAAGATATTTCTGCCCTAGCTACTTGCTACTGCACAATCCAATGCTCCTATCTCCTGAAATCCATAGCACTTGTGTGTGTGTGCCTGTTTGTACCTTGGTTCTCTCAAAATGCTGCACTGAGAAAAGGCATATCAAGTAACCAGCAGTTCATCACTTTGTATGACTCCTCCACCCTCATCACTGCCTGCCACTGTTCAACCTTGAGGTATTTCTATAGCAGAATATGGTGCAAGGATTCATCAGCAAGCAACGAATGCCTTGCTTCAAAATCAGAAATTCATCAGACATTCTCAGAGTGATTCTGAGCCCAAGTCAATAAACCTGCTAAGACATGAACAAGAGATTAAGGAGAAGTCAAGTCATGATGACAGACCTCAATGAGCAATATTTTTTGGTGAGAAAGCAGCAAGAAGCCGGAGGTAATTATTTCCTAACCTGATTCAACTCTAGAAAGAGCAGTTAATCTGGTCCAATTTCTGCACCTTTTGAAAACACTATAAAACATTTTGGTGTCTCTAGGCATAAAAAACTCTTGCTATTTTCTCAGGACCTTATAATGTCTTTGTTACCTGCCTTAGTTATATCCTACTTATTCAATAAATTTTGAAAAAGGCAGAAACATAATGATCTCAATCCATACCAAGAGATGGAAAAATATCTAGCAGTATCTGCCCAGGGAAACAGTACTAGATCCTGCTGTTATGAGACACAATTAAATGTAAATGTTCCTTTACGGTATAAATACTACTTAATTTATAAACACATAAAATGGACTTGAAAACTATGGATTTTACATGTATTCATAAGAATTTAGTGCTGTTCTTATAAAAACAAGCACAAATGGTTTGTTCTCCCAAGGCTGTTTTTTTCCTTTCCCTTTCTCCATTAATTGCAGCAAATTTCAAAGTCATATGTAAAGTTACTGCACAGCAATATGCACTAATATAATAAATGCAAATGAATGTGTACTCACATATCCATTTCTACTTATTTGTAAATCAGTTATACAATCTTTGCTTGAAATTAATTTTTCAAACAATTGGATAGTGTCCAATTTTTTTTTTTTAATTATTGATTTTACTCATGTTACTTCCAAGGCTTTCTATCTTTAAAATAGAGATTATATCAGTGAAATACAACCCCATGTAATTTAAAACTAACTTAAACTGTTTCAGTAAACAATATTCACCAGGTAATGAACTGGAGAACTAGTGATGTGCACCACTAAGGGTTTCAAACATGAGAAATAAAAATATTTTTTGAATTATATGGTAAGAACTGACTAGTGTGTCTCAGAATACAGTGGGGAATCATTGTCAAATATTATTTTCCTACATACATTTTCAATTTGATGGTTGTAGGCTCAGTGATCCATGATCTAGAATAAAATTAAAATGTATTTAAGAATTTTCACAGGACATTAAAGATATATATATATATATACTCAGCAGCATGAAATGCCATCAAGAATTAGCAGCTCACATCCCAGAAGCAACATATCTGGATTCTTATCACTGTTCCTAAGGTAAATGCCTTGCATGTCTGAAGAGATTTTCGAATTGGGCATAGGGATACTGTGACAGTGGCTGTTTCACTTCTGATTTTGAAGCATGTAATTTGAGGGTAGTTGGGAAATCTTTGCAACATGTTTTACAAGGAGAGAAAGTGATAGGGAAAGAGGGAGTGGCTTTAAAGTTAATAAGGGTAAATTTCGGTCAGATTTTAGGAAGAAATTCTTTGCTCTGAGGGTGGTAAGACACCAGAACAGGTTGCCCAGAGAAACTCTGGATGCTCCATCCACTGGCACTGTTCAGTGCCAGGCTGGATGGAGCTCTGAGCAATCTGGTCTAGCGGGAGGTGTCCCTGCCCATGGCAGATGAGCTGGAACCAGATGATCATTGAGGTCCCTTCCAGCCCAAACCATTCTGTGGCTCTGTGGCTCTAATTAGGATAGGTATGACTGAGGAACTAAGAGTAGCAAATAATGATGACAAGGCGCAAAAGTGTGGTCTGAATATCTTTGTTGGGATTGTCCCTTTGACTTCCTTTGATGCAACAAAGCTCAAAATTATACAAGGAATTACTAAAAAGGAGATACTGAAAAGTGTTGCTAGCTTTAACATCATGTGCACTTTGCAGTGAACAAGTGAACTAATATGTTCTGGTGTCTTACAGAAGTAAAAAAAAAAACTAATTGAATCTTTGAATATGAATACAGGAGTACAGTTGAAAAAGGGAGGGAGACAAGTTTCATCTTCAGAAAGACTGGTAATCATTGATGAAGCTAAAAGGACAGTTCTGTTCACCATATTTCATCAATAAAAGAGTGGAAAAAATGAGATAGATTAAAAAAATGAAGCCATAATAAAGCAGAAAATTAATTATTTGCATTAAACAACCATGGAATTTAGTTCCTTTATTCTGTTTTATTTCACCAAATGAGTAATTTTTAAGAAAGAAAATAATATATTCAAAAAGTATTTTGATCCAGTAGAGAAGGTCTAGATGACTGAAGAAGAAGAAATTTGAGTTAAAATTTCCTTTTCTATTTACAGGCAAAAGAAATGGTTCAGTTCACTATTTCTGGTTCCTGGAAACTGATGGCAAGATCCTTTCCAAAAGCTGTTCTTCAACCATGAACATGTCATTGGTCTCAACAAAACAATAAGAGAGGAAATTACTATGGTAGGTGATGTATAAAGAATCAAATGAATGGACTCATGTTTTCTTCTTTTAAGAAGCAATAAGGAAAAAGTCATTAAGCTAGGAAACATCAAAATTACATTATAATGTGTTCACTTACACTTTATTCTGACTAATTCTAATACTGTGAGAAAATATCCACCATGAACACCATGAATTGAAGGGACAATTGCTGTTGAAGCACACTCCCCAAGATGCTGTTCAGTGTGAGACATTTCTGGTAATTCCTGCCATCCCCACCCACTGCTCTGGTCTTCAGCACCACGCACACAGCCTCTGTGGGGCATTTGGAGAATGGGGTAGGGAGCTACAGCACTTCCTGTGTGTATCCCCTTGACTTCCAAAACATTTCAAACATCACAGAAAATGCTTCTTACAGCTGTTATCAGTTCCCACGAGTTTGGAAGCTCATCTTTTGGAAAGGCAATTTGCAGCCAGATCTCCTCCTGCTGGAGACTGTCTTTGTCCCTAGGATGTGTATGGGAAAGAGTGAGAAGAGCTTTTCTCTAGGGAGTGGGACAGTGCCAGATGTGCTTTGCTCCTGGTAACCTGCCAAGAAGGCAAGAACAAGAACAACAAAGCTGCTCAGAGCCTGGGCTGCATAAGAAGAGGTGGATAAAAGCAAAGCAAGAGGGGAGAAGCTGAAATCCATTGCTGAGAGGAAGGGTAAGAGAGCTGTGTTCAGGGCACTTGGTTTACAGCTGGAGAGCCGTCCTGCGGGAGGGGCAGCAATGTTCCTGAAGTAATCTCTCTGTCACTCCTTTTCCTGCAGGGAATCCTACATCCTCACTCCAAGTCCTGCAGGATTGAACAGAGACTGGGACAATATTAGGTGCTGTGAAAGCTGGGAATTAGAGGATGGGGGAGTCACAAAACTAAATACAGGAAAAGAAAATAAAAGCTGATCTAACAAGAAAATTTAAGATGTGAAAGTTATCCAGCACTGAGTCCTAGACATGCCAACTGCCATCACCAAGACCAGTTTGGTAAATATATATTAAATTATATGCATAAATTTATAACGAGTCATTAGGTTAGCTAGCTACATCAGCCTGGGCCCACATTAGCTATATACTGTGGCAAAAGATCAGCTGGACAGGCAAAGTGTCTTTCAGTATATCCATGAGGTTTCAGAAAAACCAATCCTGGTAACATAAAACACTTATATTTTCATTGTATGCATAAAGCTGCCTAAGTGCAGTAGGAAGATCTGTTTGTTACCATGGAGCCCACTCTTAGAGCAATATGGTAAAATCCAGCAAAGTTTTATGTGTGATGTGAGAACAGTATAGATCTGTGGCTTTCTTAGAGCTACATGGATGGCCCAGTGGAGAAATTGATTACGCATCAGCATCCTACAGAAAACAAAGACCAAGAATTGTGGTTTTAAATGACTAAAATTGAGCAGTGCATATTAACTACAGTCTTATCATTAAATTACTTTTGTTTTACAAGTAACTTCTAGAGTAGCTGCATATCTTCTGTTGACTCCTCCAAGATAAATATTCCACATATAAGTAAGTAGAATATTAATCTAGACAGGATCTGGGAGATTACAAGATAGCAGAGCCTTACAATAACTTACTCAATACTGATATTTTAATTGTTTCTACATTTTAAATTAAGAGTGCTTGAAGTTAATACTTTCAATTATCCAATAAAAGTGAAGTAAAATATATATATTTCATTTTTTGGCATTAATTTTGGTATAGGAGTTACTTGAATTGAAATATACTTTTACAGGCTGTTACTAAGATTGGTGTTAATACATTTCTTATTCTTTTTAATCCTAATATAAAATACAGTGGGGGAGATTGCAATTTAACATAATACAGTCCCTGTCATCTGAGCATATTTTTTATTTCTTGTAACACTTTCCAGCTTCTTTTCATATATTAATTTCCAGTCTCTTTTTTCTCTGATGAGAAAACAAGACATTCACACACTGGGAGTAAAGAAATTTTTGTAGTCAATCCAATTTTGAAAAACTGTGATTTAGGCCTACCAAATTATGCCCACCCATTCTGTGGTCCAACACAGACCCTGGGTTATGCCAACACAGCCCTCTGTAGATCCACCTTGCAGCCTAGAGTGAAGAGCTGATTTGGCTTTAAAAATGAGAAAGTGCTACTCTTCTTTTACTGACAGATGGCTGTAATTCAAACCTGTTTCCCACTGCAGCACCTCGTGGTGTGGTACTGGAGACAGCAGAAGGAAAGGATGGGAAGGAGCAGTGGTTCTGGAGGCCAATAGCTCTGACCTATAGTGAGTAAAATAATGGCATCAATATTACTGATGATCTGTAGTTTTAATATGCATTTATCTTTCCACTGTGCCTGGTAAAAAGAGACTCTGTCTTCACATTGTCTTCCTCTCTTCTCATTCTAGTCTCCCTCCTCTCTACACTAGGCCAGCACTTTCATCTATGAAGGCATGCAGTAAACCAGCTGCAGCACTGGGCTTCTGAAAAATAAGCAAGTATCATCTTGTATTAGTATTAAATGTGTTGTCAGAGAGTGAAAATAAATAGTTGGGGGTAAGAGTAGCCCCCAGTGCCCCCCAATCACTTTCCAGTGACTATACTAATTTACAAGCATATAAAAGTTTTATTATATTTACAAATATAATATACAAACAAATATATTTACAAATATAATATATTTACAAATATATTATATTTACAAATATTTACAAGCATATCAAGCTCAGAAACTAATTGCAGGTAATATCCTTCTCTTTCATCTTTTTATAAGAAAACTCTTTTTTTCCCCACTCTGTGTTAGTACATCTTTACACCTCAAGGAGTGTTTTACAATGCTTGCTGAATATAGCATGTTTTGCATTTGTCAGTTTTTTTCAAATGTTTACAAGAGGGTGAAAACCATAATGAGCAGGAAAAAGATGGCAGTGAAATATACTGAAGGTAAGCAGAATGGATCTCTTACAGCTCGTCTGGCTGACTTCTAGCCTCCAGAAGAATTTGTTGTTTGGAAGAGACAGTATTTACTTCCAAATAAGTACACATCTATTATTCAATATATGACACCTGCTGCATTTCCATGGAGTTTTTAAGGCTGTAGAAGACACAATTCACTGCTAGCAGAATAAATTGCATATTAGCATCCATCATAGGTAGGACATGTCTCTGAGTTCCATGCAGAAAGGGAAGATATCAGTCACACGTGATTTTATTGCAACTCTAAATTTAGTCTATAAATTTTTCTTTTTATTTCCTGTGCACACAAACATCAAGAGCTTTACATTGAGGATTAGTACAGGGTTTACAGCTTATTTCTCCAATTCTACCTTCCAGAATTTAGTTATAAGACACAAGTGAACAACTCTTTTCAAAAAAATTGTTTTCTGTAGCAAATTTCCTTCTTTGACAAATTCCCATTTTGCTGAAATTCTTCAATTCTTGCTGGAAAAAGGAAAAAAAACACCAACAAAAAATCAATCCATGTGAAACCATCTTCCTCTGCTGAAATGGCACGATGTTTTTGTCAGATGTTAACACCCTTGTAAACCATTAGGTCATCCCTTGGTAGTTTTTGACATCCCCTTATGGCATTTGAGGACTAGGCACATAAAAACCCACATTTTAAACCTCCATTCTCCTTCAGCAAAATGACATCTTCCACAGTGCCAAATTAGTGCTGCATGAGAACCATCCTGTTTGCTTGCTGCCTAGCAAAACACAATCCCTTATCCTGAGTGGTGTCTAGGGATGCTAGTCTTGTGCAAAATATAATTAACAACATTATTAATGCATAACTATGTCAACATCCCCATACCTATTAGAGAAGGTTTGTTTGTCTTGAGCTTTTGTAAACACAATTAAATATAATAGTTAATTAAGGTACTGAAATCACCTAATAACCAATCATATGTCCATCTAGGGACTTTCAGCAAGAAAGGACACCAAGCTAGAAATACAAAATCAAAATCACAAATATTGTGATAAAACTGATCATCACTAAAAGCTACTATGTCGCTATTATGGTAAGAGAATGACACAGACTCCAAGGCTGGGTTTTCAGGAAAAAACTACTTCATACCAAGTTCTCTCCTTTTATACACTATTCCAATCCAGCTGGATCGGATTGGTTAACTAATCAATACATTATACCTGGTTGGCTGGCCAGCTCAACACCTTTTAGTAAACTATCTTAGAAAGAAGAAAAAAAAAAAATTGAAAGAAGGGAAAAACAGCACGTGCATATTGTTATAAGAATAGGTTATCATTATTTTGGCTAGGACTTCTTGGAGTCTCAAGCCAACCCTGAAAAATGCAGTTTTCTCACTCTCTGACCAAGGTTGTGGGACCACACTACTAAGGATGTTATATTCCACTACTTTCATTAATTTGATCCAATAACTGATTTAGAAATTTCACAAGGTATTCTGTAAGTTTATTAAAGAATCAAGAGTGTCAAAACTGGTCCCTCTGACTTGATGAAAAGTTATCAAAGGAAGAAATAACTCCCCAAGAAACCACCAATGATGGAGATTGTTCCACCTCTTTGGCACCCTGTTGCACTGATTCCCCTCATAGGGAAAAGGTTTCTAATTCCCAGACAGAGCCTCTCCTGCATAAATACCTGTCTACCACATCTCTTCCTCCAACCAGCAATGCTGTGAAGAGCTTGACTGCATCTTCCTCATGGCTTCTGTCTGGGTAATGACCAGCTGGTTTTAGGTTCCCCCCAAGCCACCTCTTCCCCTCCTGAACAAGCCAACTTCCCTCAGCACCTCTTCATATGGCAAGTGCTGGCAGCTTGGTGGACCCCTGATAAACATGCTCCAGTTCATTAATATCTTTCTTGTATTTGGGGTACCCAGTCCTGGCTGCAGCAGTCTAGATCTAAACAGTGCCAACTAGAAGGGAATACAGCCTAGGGTGTTGTTGCTTTTCTTTGTTGCACACAGGTTCCTGTTCAGCTTGCTGCCTCTCAGCTCTTTTTCTGCAGAACTGCTCCCTGGTCAGGCTTCCCACAGTCCCCAGTCTTTGCTGATGCCAGGAACTCTCCTCTCCCAAGCACAAGACTTTGCATTTGTCACTGTTGACTTTCAAAATGTTTCCTGTTGGCCCCATCCTCTAGCCTGTCCAGGTTGTTCTGAAGGGAAACCTGGACACTGAGCACACTGGTTGATCCTTACGTTTTGTATCATCTGCAAACTTGATGAGGGCACATTTCATAATCTCCTCCCAGTCATTGCTACATATTAAATGGGATGTGTTCCAGACAGATCCATGCAGTATCTTCACAAGAACTTGTCTGTTCTTTATCAGGTAGAGAAAGTCCACCCCACTAACCACTCTGAGCCTGATCATCCAACTTGTCTTTTCACAGTTTTGTTGCCCATCCATCCACTCTGTAATATCCCTACTTGGATATGAGAATATTGTGGCTGACAATGTTGAAAGCCTTGATAGAGAAAATCACATCTGCTACTGTCCTGTAATCTGAAAATCCAAGTATTTTGTCATACAAAGCAGTCAGACCAGTCAGGGCTGATTTACAAATCATGAATCTCTGCTGACTATGCCCAACTATCTAAGACACCCCAGATTCTTGTAGCAAAGAAATAATTTTCTTGTTAAGCACCCCTTTTGTCTGATGTTATGTTTACCCTTCCACTGATTCTTGGACCCTAATATTTTCAGCATTCCTCCAGCAGATTGGGGAAGGGCTGGAGGGAATCTGAATGGTGTCATATTTCAGCAGCATATTGATTATATCAATGAGAGTCTGAGAGTCCATATGGAAAGCTAGTTTTTGTTTTCTTTTTACAGCCTGCTTCCTTCTTACTCTTTGCTATCTACTATGAAAATTGCACAATAGCATTCTCCAGTCTCAAACAGCATGAAGATTTTTGTTTTCTACACACTGTGTATGTTTGCAGGTCCATACTACACACAGTATTTCCAGAGGTTAAGCTCAAACAGCTCAGACAATAAACTCTTTACCACTAGACAATTACAAAAACAGGGCAATATATAACCCTGCACTGTCAGTACAAGGCCTTTTATCAGAAATGAAACATAAATCACATTCACTTGGCTCCCAAACACATGACACAACCAGTGGAAGAGCAGCAGTGATGTTCAGTGAGGAGCACTTGGAGCACATCCCATGGGGTGCCAGGGCTGGAGTCACCAGCAGGAACGGCGCTGCGCCCGCCGTGCTGCAGCTGCAGGCTGATCACACCCCTGGCCTCTCACTTCCTTTCTCTTCACTAGAAATTAAGTAGGAGGAAAAAAATAATCACTTCTCATGTCTCACAGTAACAAAAATGTTTGGAAGCTTCATGACAACATCCGAAGTCAGAATCAATACCCTTTAGAAGAATTTTGTGTTGTTCTCATGAAAAAAATTCCTGTTGTCCCAGGACAGGTTCTTTCACTCTGTGTGCAAGAGGCTAAACCACACAGAGTCAAGGCATTTGATTTATATATAGTTCTCGCAGAAAGGGGATCTTGATGCCAATTTCACAAAGCCGGAACACTGGCTATAAAAATTTTTCAGTATTATAAATTTTAGCAAACAAAAGCAATAATGTTCATTGGCTACAAATCTCATTGTTCTCTTATTAAATAGTATTCTATCTTCTAGTGGTTAAATTATTCTCTTACTTCTCCTGTGAATTAGTCTACATACTAAATCCTCTCCTTTTGAGGTGGTGCCTTCCTTGAGACAGTGGTTCTGATCCTACCCTTTGCCTAGGTGGATGAGATGGCTTTGTTTTATCCTCATAATCTGGCATTATCTTGGTTGTTCCCCCAGGTGTCCTTGGTTTACTGGTTCATTTATGTCTGGGTTCAGCTGATGCATTGAAAGCAGTTTCTTTCTTCTATTCTTTTCTCTATAGCTGCTGCATTACTGAGACATGTTAAATGTAATTTATTTCTTTGGGAGCTGTACATCAATATTAAAGTATGTAAAGTCAAGTGTGCTGAAATCAAGCACCACAGACAACTGAAGGCTGCAGTTAATTTCTTCACTGCCTAATAAAAGACAAATCAGGAGTCAGTGTGAATAAAAGCTTAAGAATTCTGTTTACTTCTTCATCAAAAGTGTCAGGGATCTGTATAAACATATAACTATTAGTAATATTTAGCCAGTGCCTGTGCTACCACTACCACAATGTCTACACGCACTGGCTTCAAACTCATCCTTAGGCACCAAAACAGAGAGTAGGCTGGAGAGACTCTTGGGATCTTGAAGCTAAAGACTGAATATCTGGCCAAGAGTCTAGACCAACACAATACTTGGAATGCCTGACTGGGACCATGGGAACCTGTGGAAGATTTCGACTGAGTTCTGACAACACAGACCTCTTAGAGGAAGAGACTTTGACTCCTTAGCATCAAACTGTCATAGGCAGAAAGTTCCCCATGTGTGAAATGAAAGACGTTTGAGCCACCCTAGTTAAAAGAAAGTCTGGTGAGAATAGAGAAAAGCCTCAAATTCTTGTTCTGTTTCATACTTAAATTCTTTTCAGGAATGGAATGACTACTATCACATACTGTGATGTGTGCCTGCAAGAGGAGAAAGAGGGAGTGTCAGGATGAGAAAAGAACCCCCAGCCCCTGAAAAGATTCTGGAGAAGGACTAGTGACAGCCTGAGGTTAACTGCTTTGAGGGGGCTCTGGGGATATACCTACTGTGTTCAGGCCTTTTCCTGATGAAGCTGCCAACAATTATGCCAAATATAACAATGGCTTTGCAATATGGATAAGTATTTTCCAGCCTCACGACTACAGTTTACATGCTTCTTGCCATGGAAAAGGTCGTGTTAATACACATGGAAGCAAAATAGGCATTTTTAAGGGGATAAGATTTCTTCAGCTAGCATTGGATATGTATGAAATCTAGCACTATGCCATTTAGCAAATGAAGCATACAGAATATATTAGTCAAAAATACATGCTCTTGAACAAGAGGGATGTTAAGAGTTCGTGAATTCAAGTTTAGATTTAGTATTCAAGAGCTGATATTAATTTGCTACGGGAATATGTTGATAATAGTTTTCATGAAGGGCACTTGGTCATCCCTTACCAGCCAGAAAAAACTGAAATAGCCACTGTTATTAAAGTAATTTAATTTAGCTGTTGTATGAGTGAAATTTCACACTGACACATGAAAAGTAGGGAGCAGAATTTTCTTTCCCAAAATAAAACTGATTTTCCTGACAGATGCCTGTGTTTCACAACAGTAGCCATGATGCAGCTATGGAAACTAACTGAAAAAGGCATTGAAGAAAATGTTCACTATAGGTTGGATAAAATAAGTCAGACAATATATTTCAATTAGTAATTTCCTCCCATGTTTGATACTATTCTTGACAAGTAGGAGACAGCATAAAGAGGAAGGAAACAAGTGTGTCTACATGTCTAAATATGAAATTAACTAAATTATTGTAACAAGAAGGTTTAAGCTATGCATTTGGGCAAAGTTTGTCATAAGAAAAAGATTTTCATAAGATAATGAAACAATTGGATGTATTGCTTAAGAGCAAACTATAGATCTTATAGCTGCATTTTAAGTACAAAACACACCTATTGGTGTGAAACTCTGATTCCGGCTCACATAGAAGCCTCCTTTTTCATTTTTTTATATGATGCAAAACACAGAAATTACAAGTCTGAGCTTTCTTGAAGAGCAAGAGCAAAATAAGACTGTCCTTCAGGAAGTCACATGTCTACCACGACAAAAAAGCCTCCACGTGATGAAATCTGGAGTGTAACTAATGTGAAGAACAGATTAAAGATGAATCACACACAATGTTTCTAACATTGCTAAAGCTGTCTGGCACTGCACATTTGAAGACCATTATTTTCAAAAGCTTTTAGACTAAATCAACATTTAGCACTTAATCCTTCCATTTTACTTAGCTATGGAAAGTAAGGCACCTAATTAATTGCCACTTTTTAGACTCCCTCTAAAGGCAACAGAGGGAGGTAAATGCTTGCGGATTGCCTTGTTTTAAGAGGACTGTTTGAGCTAGGTGGTTAACACTGATCTCCACAGAATATGAGGGCAGTCAGCTAATGCTAGGTACCTCTCTAGCAGCTGTGATTGCACAGGCAGAACTCCTTGCAGAGATTGCAACTCAGCTGCACTTTTTCATGTGAAAACATATTTAGGATACCTATAAGGTATCTCTGAAGATAACTGAATGTTGCTTTTAAGACATATGAGAAATGTTTCCTAGATCTTAAACTGAAGGCATGTGTTGGGCTTTGGATGCTTGAGGTGTGTACCATGGGTCTCTGAAATTTCACCATTACTGTCCCTTCCTAAGATCTGCTTTAAAAAGTGTTTACCTTTTGCTGCTTTCCTTGCCCCTTAAGAAACACCATATGCACAGGGCACCCTGATTAACTGTATCCTCACATTCAATCAGGTGAAAGAATGTCCCTTTTCAGGTGATTTCAGTTACTACATAGAGACTTGTTAAATTAAGTGAGAACATTCCTTTCAACTTCGCTCAGAACTACTGACAGCTGGGACAGATTAAAGGCTAAACCGAAGATGAAACATTTAATCAATCACAAAGTAGTTTTCTGTGAAACAGGGAGAAGAGATGACTATGCTCTGTAACTATGATGCATTTGTATGTTTTTATAACACCCTTCAGCCAACGATTTTACAGAACTTCCTGGCAACTTCCAGAAAGCTTTAGAATACAAAAGAAGCAGTGAAGTCAAAGAAAAATAGTCCTTTTCTTTCCTCTTCATCCTCTAATTTAATACTTGTTATTTTCTAACCCACACGTATGAGTGACAGAGCTAATGAAGTATTTGGTAGAAATGAAGTTCAGTTTTAACTGAAATGAGGCAAAAAATCTTCAGGAAAGAATAAACTTCTTAGAATATATGTCACAGACTGCAGCCAGCAAAATAAAATTAGTGTCTGGTCACTGGTGAAAGAACAACAACTGGATTTCTTCAGAAGTTAATAAAAAATGAGATCTCACCAACCTACATTCTGTTTATGTTTGGATTTATGTATGTAAAATCCACTCATCATTTGAAGCAGCAGACTAGTCTACCTACTTGCCAGGGCAATTTTTTCTTTACATATCTACCTTACTAAGCCTTTATCTTACCTTGAAATCCCTTGAGACTATCCGCATGCAGCACCCAGTGCTCACAGAGAGACCCTCTCTCCTAAGATAAGAACATTCATCACAACCCAGGCTTGGGGCAAAAAGCACAGAAGCTTCATTTACATTCCTGGAAAAGTTTCAATCTCTCAGGACTACTGCTAATTTCATTTAACATAGTGGTGATATTTGCCTTTGATGTAATTGGTTTTTGGTTAAGAAATTTATCCACAAGAAAGTTCATTTAGTCAGTTTTTAGTGGACAAGTATTCAAAAGACACAGGTCAGCTGGAAGCTGACTTGAGCTTACCAAAAATCATTGTTCAGTTCTAACTCAGTTATTACTTTTCTAGGCAGCCTGGCCACCTGAACCTGGAGAATTTCATTAGTTTCTAGACTGTTGTGCAAAAATCAGAAAGCCATATCATGCCTTTTCCATTCTAATGGAAAAATTAAGTATACTGAATCCCAAATGGTTGGAGGCATTTGACATTAAGTATTGGTTCCCTATACACTCAATGGATGTAACAAAAACATGCTTTAAGTAAACTGGATCATTTTATGGAGACAATCACATTTCTCTGTAGTTAATTAATAGAAAGAAATAGAGAGAAAAAAACCATGCAAGCACCTAAATTAATCTCATCTTCCCTTCCATCCACTCCTCCCGATACCTGTGCTTTAAGACAATCATAGAATCATGGGGTCATATTCTGGTTTGGGTTGGAAGGAACCCTTAAAGCTCATCTAGTCCAACCCCCCTGCACTTAGCAGGGACATTTTAAACTAGATCTTGTTACTCTTGTTACTCCTGTTCAATCTGACCTCGAATGTTTCCACAGATGGGGCATTCACAACCTCTCTGGGCAGGCTGTTCCAGTGTTTCACAAATCTCCATGTGAAAAAATTCTTCCTTATATCTAAATCTACCCTCTTTTAGCTCAAAGCCATTACCCTTTGTCCTATCGCAACAGGGCCTGCTAAAAACTCTGTCTCCCAGCTTTCTAATAAGCCCCCTTTAACTACTGAAAGGCTCCTTTAGGGTCTCCCCGGAGACTTCTCCAGGCTGAACAGCCCCAGCTCTCAGACATTCCTCTCAGGAGAGGTGCTCCAGTCCTTGAGCATCTTCATGGCCCTCCTCTAGACTTACTACCATGTGCCCATGTCATTCCTTTGCTGAGGACACCAGGGCTGGACACATTACTCCAGTTAGAGACCCACAAGAGAGAAGCAGAGGGGCAGAATCACCTCCTTTGACCTGCTGGTCACACTTCTTTTGATGCAACCCAGGACACATTTACTACAATGGTCTGATGAAAGTATATATTCACATCATGCAGCCTTTCTGCAGCTCTTTGTCAAAACCATGTACCAGCAGCCAGAGCTGATAAGACAAACGAATTATATATTTCAGTAATTTAAGTAACTGATTCTTCACAGACAAGCATTGCTCCAGGCAATTTTCCCAATAGTATAAACATATAAATGAGGTTAAAATTGGTGACCTAATAAAATGAAACTTAAGCAAGATGTAATTTTCTCTGTGTCCAGGTGGAAATCTTGATATATGTCAGTGTAACATATTTACAACAAACATTTGACAGTGGTGGATTGCCAGTGTTCTTAAAAGGGACCAGAGATCTTCAGTTACAATCAAGGAGATTGCAGGAACCCCATTAGTGGAGCCACAGCCCAGAGAGGATGATAAAGGAAGCCACATCTAGTGAATGTTTAGTCTCAGGGCAATTCTCCTGTCCTGTGCAGATACACACACACATCACACATCTGACTGCAGAGATCAGTACAGAAAGCAGTGCTGCTCCTGGCACCCACACAAACACCAACAGCACTCACACAGACATCACCACCACTGTCAGCAAGTGCTCTTCCTTCTCTCGAGAGCACCAGGGCAGGGGTTTCAAGCAGACTCCACCACAACACACACATCCATGGGTCACTCAAACACCAAAGCAGTCTGTCCCCATCATGTCCCTGCCCAGAGCTTGGGCCTCATTTGTCCATCCTCCAGCCCTGACCTGGCTGGTCTAGGCTGAAGTTCTGTAGCAGATAAGGGCTATCAGCATATTCAGAAAGACTTATCACTAATATCCACTGATTCCAAAAATCTCTGTACTGGCACATGTTATTACTGCAGAGATTTTGTCATTCCAAGATGTACAGAGGACAGAGAGATGTTGTTGTTCTAGTAACAGAGAAGTAGTTTATAAAAGAATACTTAGAGTCAAAGCAGACAAATTGATTTGCCAAATCAGCTCATAACACAAAATATCTGTCACAGCTAGTAATATCACTACAGTGTCACTGCCTGACCAAGGCAGCATCAGATGCCTTGCTGTGACATGCTCAGATAGCTCTAAAAAGTTGCAAATCTAGGAGGTAGGATATGTGGGATTGCTGAAGTATATAATTATGAGACATAACTTCACAGACAATTCTGAGACTATATTTTTGGACACTTTAAATATAGCAGTAGGCTGAGAAGACAGCCAAAGACAAGCAATACCATTCCCCACAAGTTCTAAAGGAAATCAATTCATGCCACATGTAACCATGCAGTTAAAACTGTCTCAGTATCAAGCATAGAAAGTAGTAAACATGATGAAAAATTTTTAAAATTACTCTGGTAACCCCAGTGAATTAAATCTGAAATTGTACCAAGCAAATTATTAGAAAATATAATAAACCATAGAATTTAAAAATTAATACTTGGATAAAAATATCTTGTGGAAGAATCAACATAGCTTTATAAAGAGAAGCCGTACCTCACAAATAAATGGTAGAAAAATCTAACTGGTATAATCCTCCAGGATCCTCAAAAAGCACTCAGCAGGGCTGTCCACCAAATCCAGTTACAGGCAGTAAGCTGTTGTGAAGTAAGAGGGAAGTCCCCACAGGGATAAAGATCTCCTTTAAAGCTATAAAAAACAATAAGGCAAAAGTAAGAGTGAGTCACTGTTTTTTCTTCAGTGGAAGGAGGGCAACAACAGGATCCTCTAGATGTCTGTGTGAAGCTTTGTACTTCAACACGCTCAAGAATGATCTGGAAAATTAAAATGCTTAAGTCATTTGGTTTTCTAATGCCTCCAAGTTATTCAGGGCTCTAATTGCAAAAGTATAGTGGCAATAACAAATGAAAATCAGTCTAGAAAAAACAAACTAATGCACAAAGTGAAAAACAATCTTACCTTTATATTTTCATTACTGGATTCACAATTACCTATTACTACTTGAGAATAAGACCCTGGTGTTTTCTTGCAAAAACCTGATCTCAGTATAGGGCAAAGCCCATCCAAAAAAAAAAATAGAAATAGAAAACCATATAGGACAGCTCGTTATAAATCCAAGGTGCATCCACAGCACAAATATATTGTGCTGCTTTGGCATCTCTCCACTTCATAATGGGTTAAAAGGACATTCAAGGATGGAGAATGAGATGTTCAACTGCTGCTGCAGGTGCTTTAATCCAAATTCTATCTTTCTTTTCAAAGAATTTTCCTTTATAGAGATGCCCATATCCTACAGATGCCTAAGTTTTATCCTGGCCTGCTGACTACCAACAGATCTGCTCTTGGTCCATCAGAACTGCTGTATGAAGCAAGCCAAGGTTTGAAGGCTCCTGAGCTCCACAGGAGCTGCAGTCAGGCTTCTGCAGACTTTGCCCAGTGCTGTGGGCACTCAGAGAGCACAGGCACCAGACTGAGGCCTTGCATCTGGGAGGAAGGTGTAGCTTCCACTAATTCTCCCCAAGGACTCTTCCTTCTACAGGCCACAAACAGATACAGACGTTCACCAGTCATCTCTCAGAGGAATGAGCATGTGTGGGTCCCTCCCAGTGAGGTTACTCTATTCTCTCAAATCAGCTACATATAAAAAAGAATAATTTTAATATAGTACCAAACACAGCCTAAAGCTACCAGCTCAGCACAATGCTACCAGCTCAATACCACAGCTCCTGGACTTTCTGTGTGTCTTTTGACATTGGGAATAATCGTCTAAACGACTCAAAAAATTCTTCTCAAATTGCATAATGTAACAGTAGGTGGCACTGTCACATCAAAACTTGTACAATCACTTCCTGTTCAAGCTGAATCAGATTTTACTCCTAGACAATGGCACTGAAAAGTGAGTGACAAGCAAATCTGCACATTGTAATTAAATATAATTTCCTAAATATTCTTCTTCATTTCTGATCAACCGTTTGCATCTTGCAATGTTTTAATGCTTTGATTTGAGCTATTACATTTGCCAATACACTTGCAATGTGTATTGGATCAAAAATGATCCCCTTTGTTCTGTTTAGCCATCCTTGCTGTTCTACATTCCCAGAAGAAATAAGCTGAAGCATACACAGCTATTTCTTCCAAATCTGCTTAGCTAATGAGACACAAGACTGAAATTTCCTCTCTTTTCACATACAGTGCGATGTATGAAAGCTGTAATGACAAAGAAAAATCAACTTTGACTGCTTCTTGAAAGCAAAAGCTTTTTGCTGAAAGATTTACCAAATGGCTGGAAGTACTCAAGCATTTCATGAAGGAGGAGTGGGAGCAGTCTGGCTATTCTGAAACACCAATATCTATAGCCATAACAGTTCTATGTAGAAGTATCATCTGTAAAGGAAAGGCCCCAAACCACATGCTCCATGTTTGATATCTACAAGATATATTTTACTTTGTATTACAATAAAAAATGAGATTATTGACTAATATAATGGAAATTATAGAGCCAAGACAGAAAACAGAAAAATAATATCAGATTTTTTAAAAAATCACTGTTCTTGAAGTAGAGATTTGTAATACATGGGTAATTATTCATAATAGATTAATTTCATTCCAGAGGAAAATTTGATATACAAACATTATTTTTGGCCTGCATTGGAAAATATAGATTATTTTTAAAAAATCAAAATTTTAAACTCTGCAAGAGTCTTATAGAAATATTTTAATCTGCTATTAAAATTATGCTATTATTATATATTTGAATTGTAACTGAAAAGCCAAGTTTGTGACATTTTGGCTTTTTGGTATAATATCTTACAGTTATATCACAGAAAGAGAAGACCAGATCCAGCCCCAGCCTTGATCTGGACCCCTGTGCAGCAAATAAAATGTGCAGCATTCCTCCATCATTGTTAGATTTCTCCAAAATAGATCTAGGTCTCTTCAGCAGCATCTGTGTGTTCACTATCCTGTTTCTGCTGGCATCCAGAACATGGAATGAAGTGCAACAAACAGAAGCTGAGCAGGCGGGTTGGACCGCATGACTTCCAGAGGTGTCTTCCAACTTCAGTCACTGTGATTCTGTCATCCCAAATCTTTTCTAATCGAGACTTGCTAAATGAAATTACCAAATAGTAGTGCCTTCCATATAACAGTAGGTAAATGTTTGTACACCTTTCGAGGGGTTCAATTAGATTAACTTCCCCAGTTAATGTGCTATATTGTTAATGTGCTATTCCTGCCCCCGTCCACTGTAAGAAATCTACTGAGATGCTGTTCAAGCCAGCTGTGAGGGTGTGAGGATGTGAAATTCTTGTCTGTTGCTTCACTTCTGGGCTATTCAGCATCCCATATGAATATGCTGCCGGTGGAAAAAGCCATACAGGCAAGACTCTCCCTTTCTGTAGGATGTGGACTGTACATGCCATTAGCAGTGCACGCACCATTGCGCAAGTGGTGCACAAGCAGATCCTCACTGGATCTCCCAGGGGAAGGCCAAATCTCACCAATGCTGCTGAGATCTGTTCTTCAAACTCTTTTAGTGAGGGCCAGCTCTCTTTCTAGTGCTTTCAAAATTTGTTTTTTATACCAAAACTCCCCTGAGAAGTAGGAAGTTAAGGACTATATAGAAAACCCAAGAAAGCAAGCTAGCCAAGCGCTTCAATCTGCAAAGCTAGGTCCATTAAAAGCCAGTTTATGTAGTTTCAGGAGTTTGATGTTCTAAGATATTCTGCTGCCATACAAGATTGAGCCAAAGTAAAAAGAATACATTTATACAATTCAAATTTAAACTAAATGAAATTCAAGCCCATGCTGTTTTAAATTCATCAAAGGGCATATAAACTGTTTGGGCGGAAGAGCAAAAACAAGTATTTGCTATCAGCAAGACCTTTCCTTCACATAAGTTAGCAAGCCAGCTTCCCAAATGCATAAAAGGAATACCTCAAGACAAAGAAGTTTATCCTACTTTATTCCATCTTGTTCCAATTTATTCCAACCAATAATCTGGCCCAGTACCTTTAAACTTGCTCACACAACTTTGTCTCTCAATTATATTTCAGTGCTGACTACAGCACAGCTGCCTAGTTGGGTGGTGTATTTAATATGTTAGCACATTTTTCTCTTTGACAACTATAGAAAGTACAGGAATGTTCTTTCTCTCTTCTGTGCTCCAAAGTTTGTACTATTGTGGTGCTGGTATTCTGAATCACACCACAATGCCAAAACTGCTAATCTTGCAACATATGAGAGCGAGCCTTTGGGATTTTATTTCCACCAGTATATTTTACATACTTCTTTAGTGCAATCACTGAGATCTTTAGGACGATAAACAGAAGATATAGGCCAGGAAAAATGAGTATTTTCTTTTAAGTCTTCTGGTGTACTGTATTTTAAGAATTCATTAATCATTCAGTAGGTGAAGCTGATAACATACAAGCAAAAAAAAAAGAACAAAAAGAGCTGGAAAGGAATCACTTCAGTCAAAGTAATATTTATTTAAAGGAAATATTTCATTTTATTTCAAGTAATATTTTATTTCAGGGAAATCCTTTGGGTAGGGCAAAATTAATAATTAGCTTTAGATGAGATTTTTTTTGAGGCTTGACTTCATGCATATGAAATTTTACTCATTCACTATAAAGTATTTAAATTCTTTTAACAATGATATTTTTGGCTTAACTCACTTTTTAAAGTGCAAGTGCCATTTGATATTTCTAAGGGTACCTGACATATCTGCTTAGAACTAGCAGATGTGAGGCCAAACATGTAAAATACCCATGCTGCCCCAAGGAAGCAAGTGGAGGCCAAGCAGAAGCCTGTCTGTACATGTTGGGTGGCCTGAGATGCACATAGGCAAGTAACGTTATGGGAAGATGCAGCTGAGCTGAATATATAAACTACAGGAAAACAACAGGGAAAAATAATTTTAGAATGATCCTCTCCTATCTATCCAGAACATAAACATTCATCTTGACAATTTGAAAGCTGATGTAGAAAATAAGAAGGGAGGCACGCTTTTTAAAAGTAATATAAATTATCATTAGCCACAGCCAGAGACAAAATTTGCTATAAACCACATTTTAAAAAATGAATTGTCTTAGATTTAGTTAATGATATCCAGTCTAGACCCTCCAGCCTGGCAGCTAGAACTTAGCCATAAAACTTAGTTGGAGCCATGAAAAGGGAATTGTTGTGAAGCAAATAAGAAGCAGAGATTTCCCTCACACAGAGGGAAGTAGAAAGGGGCTGGCAGTCATGTTGTGCTGCTGAAGTGTTCAAAGCAGTCAGTTTTGATGAACGAATTGAACCCTGAGTCACTGGAATTACTCTGGAAGTCATTGAAACCTCAGCAAGAAGGAGTCAGTGTTATTAAACCTGATGATCTCAGGATAAAAATGTAGGAAGGGCGGTGTCTGTTTAGTCTGGAGAAGACTGAGGGGATCTCATTAATACATATAAATATCTCAAAGTCAGGTGCCAAGAAGGGGCACCAGACTCTTCTGTGGTGCCTAGTGACAGAATGAGGAGCAATGGCCATAAAACAAAACACAAGAAGTTTCAGCCCAACAAGAGTGAGAAGTTCTTTATGCTGAGGGCAGCAGAGCACTGGAACAGGCTGTCCAGAGAGGTTGTGGAGCCTTCCTCGGTGGAGACATTCCAAACCCACCTGAACATGTTCTGTGTAACCTGCTCTAGGTGACCTTGCCTTGGCATGGGAGTGGGCCTGGGTGATCTCCAGAGGTCTCTTCCAACATTAGCAATTCTGTGATTCTGTTAAAGGAAGGTAAGGCAAGGCAAGACAAGGCTAGAAAATAATATGAAAGCTGACAATGGGAAGGGGACATAAAACTGACATAAGCCACTGGCTGGTTTTAAATTTTTCATGCAGAGGAGAATTCAAGTGAAAATAAAAATTAAACTTGAAAGACCAATACGTATTTCAAAAATCAGAGATATCTAGTTAAAATAGATGAATTAAATTAGAACAACTTTTTAGTTTTATAACTAGAATTTAAAGCAAACAGAATTTATTCAAGATCACTGAAGTTGTTTGGTGGCAAGCAGTGATAATGTACAGAGAATGAAAATTCATTGTATCGGTGAATTCACAGAAAATTCATAGCTTACTAGCCTTTGCTCAGTATTTCTCCCATTTACCTTTAAATCATTTTTATTCATTAAGCAAAAAATTATTCCTACTATAAATGATCAAGTAAAACACTAACAAAAGCACATAAATTTAACTATGCTTTCAAAGACAAATCAAAATTGATTATTTTGCAGAATCACATGCCAAATATTTATCAAACACACAGTATCTTTCATTAGGATTATAGATGTTCCATTAAAGAAAAGCATACATGTGTGCTTGACCTCATGGGTTCTTCCTGAAATAACTCAGTTTATTTGCATGTAAAACTTGATGACAAGTTTTACAGCATTCTTAGATGACAGTGCTTTCATCAGGAATTATTCCAGAGTCAGAAATTGAGAACTATCAAGCACGGCAGCATGATTAAGGCCAATGGAAATCAAACTTGAGTGGAAAGGAAAGAAATTACAGAAACAAAACAGTTGTATGGCAAAGAGAATGGGAAAACATGGCCATGAGCCCTTCAGGCTTTCTACCATTCCATTTAGGCAAAGTCTTGGTACAACACAAACACGGTTACAGAAGAGGAGATTTGGATGTTACAACAGAATACCTCCATTCTTCTGGGTTCTAATTCCTTTTCATTTGTCAATATGACTGTAATATTTTATGCTTACCCAAGGTTATTTGTGGTTTTGTTGACACTTAAGGCTATTACTGCTATAATATACATTATTAATAATGGTTTAATGTATAGTAGTGTCTAGAGGGGAATTGAACTGTATTTGCTTCCAGGCAAGCTGAGAACAAGGTTGCACTCTAAATACAAACCTTAGTTCAAGACACAGAAGCAAAACACCAAGGGAAGTAGAGAGGATTTCCTCTCTAATGTAGATAAGAATTAGTCAGAGTTGCAAAATTCCTTCAGCAACTGTGGAACACAAAACTTGAGTATTTAGCTACATATAACTTTGAATTTGTCTATCTGTGAATTCATTATTAGCACTACCTAAGGAGACTTCCTGCAGTCTGATAGATTATGAATTTTTTCTTATTTGTGAATAGTACATGCTTGATCCAAGCTACACAAAGTCTCATGCAGCCTAAGAAAAGGAATTAAATCGATCAGCACACCCATCATCACCCCTAGGAAAATCTGTCTGACAACAATGAAAGGTTTACAAAACTCAGACACATTAAACAGACTTTTTTGACAGGCTCATATCCATAAACATACACCTACTGACATCTATAAAAACACTGCTTGTTGGAGTTTTAATAAGTGAATAACAAAGATATTTACACTAAACAACTGTAATTGTAATACCATGAGTGAGGAGAATCAACTACATATCTAGCTTTATGATATCTAGCTTTATGCATGTTTGAGGTGATTACTTTCACACATTTGCTTATATTTCATTGTTTCTCTTCTTAAACACACACAACGAAATCAAGAAAAAGTCACTAATGCTGTGTGGGAACTGTCTGTCAGATGATTTATCCTCACAGCAAAGGCTACAATAAAGAAGGTGGGTTTTAGCTATTGAACAGAAATTACCATGATTACTTATTACTGTCCAGATGTAATAAGTGACTGGATAATTTAGAATCCAGTCTTCTCTTTAAAAAAAAAAAAAACAAACTATTGTGCTGGCTTTGGCTGGGATGGAGTTAGTTTTCTTCACTGTTGCTGGTATGGGGCTGTGTTTTGGATTTGTGTTGAACACAGGGTGATAATATAGAGATGTTTTTGTTATTGCTGAGCAGGACTCGCACAGAGCCAAGGCCTTTTCTGCTTTTTGCACTGACAAACTAGTGAGGAAGTTGTGGAGGAGGTGGGGAGGAGACACAGCCAGGACAGGCGATCCAGACCCACCAAAGGGATATTCCACACCATGTGACATGCTCAGTATATAAAGCTGGGAGAAGAAGGAGTAAGAAGGGAATTTTTGGAGCGATGGAGTTTGTCTTCTCAAGTCACCATTACTGAGATGGAGTCCTGCTCTCCTAGAGATGGCTGAACACCTGCCTGCCCCTGGGAAGCAGTGAGTTAATTCCTTCTTTTCCTTTGCTTGTGTGAGTGGCTTTTGCTTTCCTCATTAAACTGTCTGTATCTCAATCCCTGAGTTTTCCAGCTTTTATTCTTCCAATTCTCTCCCTGATTCTGCTGGTGGGGGAGTAAGCCAGTGGTTTAGTGGGACTTGGCTGCTGGCTGGGGTTAAACCATGATGGTTACAAAACATCATTACACCCTACACCCACAGTCAAGTGTGCAAGTCATAAGAACTGTTCCAGTGAGTGTTCAGATCACATTGTTGGAGTAGTTGAAGAGCCTGGGAAATTTAGTCTGACTAATTAATGAGATACTATTTATGCAAATGTGACAGGCTGAAATTGAGGAATAAGGACTGTTTCTATCCATGAAATTTTTCTCCAAATTGCGTTCCAAAAGCTCGCCAGAGGACACAGAGTCCTCACACAGCAAAAATAAACTCCAGTGCATGAGCTCAGAAGTCAACAAACACACTTTCCCTTCCATGCACCCAGAAGCAGAAAGGAATATCTCCTCCACAAAGTTCAGCACTTCTTCATGCAGCCCCATAGGACCCAGATCCCTCTAAATGTTCAGTCACCTGGAAGCATGAAGTGTTCTGGGGAAGTACAGTTTAATTGCACATGGCAGCAATTAACCGTAATTAATCATAATGGTACTTACCTATTTTACAGTAGTGCTGTGAGGACTAACTAAATAGTGAATTTCTAAAATTATTTGTGACATGCAAAAGAAATTATGTTCTTTCAAAGATACAAAGCGTTTTCATAGTTATCTAAACAAGTGTATGATACTTGTTGAAAAATAGATAATTATAAATAATAGAATGTAATAAGTGCTTGTGTTGGTAAGAACTAATAAATATAATTATAAAATTAGTAGAGCATTTTTTCACAAAAAAAATTAAAAATAGTAAAAACTCTAGGGTCAGATTCATATGACAAACCATAGACATCTATGGCATTAATACTTTATCTGAATTTTTGTCTAGCCTTCTCTTTCCATCAGGGGAGACAAATGGACCTTTGTGAGGTGTGATTCATCCCATCCTAAAGCAGGTGTGTGTACAACAAGCAATGAATTGCTTTTTTGACTCTTCTATTTCTCTTATTTGACTGAGGAGGATAAAGGCAACTGGCAGGGCAAAGAAATCTCTGCTTCTCATAGGCAGACAAAGTTGGTCAATTATGCAGTCAGTCACACAGGAAGTCAATTTACACATAATCACCACTCAATAACCACAATTCCTCCTACAAAATTAATTAATCTGGCTAAAGGATATATGTGAGGTCAATTTACCAAAATTAATTTTGTAAATTTAAAGGCTCTTAAGATAACTTGGATGACTGAAAAGATGGTGAACAATCATCTTACACACTAGGCCAAGTATGGGGTTTTGCATTATTAGCTGAAAGGAAATTATTCAATACATAAAATGCAAACTGAAGGATTGTGGAGCAAAGAAACACCAGTCGAACTCAGCAGAGATGAAGTTGCCTGAACACATTTCTCTTTTGCACTGAATGAAATTATCTCAAGTTATTTCCATGATAATGTTTCCCTCTGTATGGAGACATGCCTGTACTGGTTTTTCTGTTTGCTTTCAGATGCTGACCTATTCTGCCTGTTCAGTGGTGCAAATTAAATTGTTAATTACACAGACAGATGGATTGGATGTTTTTCCATTAGTTCAGATATATGTTATTACAATAAAAAATTTTATGAATGACAATATTTTAAAGTTGCCTGAGGTTGATAACTTGATTATGTTACACAAATTCTTAAATAATGCTTCATTTTGCTTAAAATCAATTGCTTAGAGATTGCTACTAATTTATAAGTGTCACAGGCAGGAGTGGGAGCTTCAGACAAAGTTTACTAGAGAAGCCCTTCTGTTGAATCATGAGGTGAAGAAATGACCCTTGGCTTTCTAAACTCCTTCTCAATTTTAGCCTCAGATTTTATCAACACTTTAAGTAACTTTGCCTCCAGGATTAATGATGGCAAACCAGATTTCTTTTGATAAAATTATTTATTATGCCATATGACAAGGCAAAAATCTTAATCAGAATTATTTACTGTACAGTCTAAAAGCTAAAACTAATAGTTGTGCATGGTATTGGATATGTTAGTGCACTACATCAGAGCAATTCTATTACAGCAACTATATTAAAGCTAGCAAAAAGAAACAATTATTAAGTAGAGACTGATGTAATTCACCATACCAGTGCTCATGGGCAGATATCTTTCACTCAGCCTCAGGTAACCTTGGGAGACAACCTCTACCCAAGGCAGGAATCTAGACGCACTCCAAGGAGGAATATTATCCAACCATATGAGAGGGGACTGGACCCATGGAGTATAAAGCAGTTGACTGCCAGCCACATGTCTCCAGCTGTGTCACTATCAGGATGTTAATTTTGGCATTAGTGAGCAGACTAGTTTGAGCATAATTCAACACCAAAATCAGCACATGATGGCCCCTCTCAGTCTGAGAGCCTTTCAAACAGAGCATTGTCCAAATAGCTTGACCATATTCCAGGACAGAAAGTCCTGCCACAGTAATTAGTATTTTTATAGGCTGGAATTGATCATCTCACTCTTAAGGAATATATTCTTGCTGTTGGCTATCATACTTTCTATACTTTTATAAGTGGGAAAAATAAAGTTGTTATCCAGTGTACTAATGGAAGATCATGATCTGGTACACAACACAATGAATACTCACAGATTTAGAAGCCAGTTTCTTTGGCGGGTAGATGTGGAGACCCTGAAAGGCATTCCCTGGGTTGGGATACACGAGAGGTTTCCCTCAAGAGCTGTTGTTCCTCATTTGCCCCCTCCCCTTGTTCCTGTGTCCCTCGGCCGCTCCCTCCCTGTTCCCCACTGGTCCTCAGCTTTGTGCTGCCCCCACGCCATGGGTCAGCCCTGGCCTCTCGGGACAGAAGAGCTGGACAGGGCCCGGGGTGGCCACCTGGCTTGTGACCTTGAGCACCTCACCACGCGGCAGGATAAAACATCTGTGGACACCATGCAAAGGCTCTTTCTGCTTCCCTGCCTTGGACTTTATTAGCAGCTAGTCCAGCTGCAACAGGTAGAGACTTTATTGCCTGAGAGAAGCTTAAATTTTAAAAGATCATTGCCTTCTATCTCTGCTAAAGTGATGAGAAAGTAACTAATAACAGAAATTCTTCCAAAAGCCTTCACTTTTGAGAATCCTCAAAAGAATTCCACTTAAAAATAGATGCGTGGATGTTTTGTTAACATTAACATGTTGCATGGGAATGTAGCAAGTGTCTATGAAGAAGAGCAGTGAGAATTGATGTTAGTTTGAAATTCCCAGAAGATGGCCCAGCCACGTTCTTGCACTGATGATGGGAGCCCAGCAGCCTAGAGCGTGCTGAGGTAAACACTTGCAACTCAGGATAAAAATAACTCAGGTAATAAGGTGTGAGTGGTCTTGAAGAAAAGCAAGTCTGTGCAGTAAATTAGCACAGGAGAAACTAATGAAGAAACACAAACAGTAAAATGTAATCATTGGAACAGACCACAGGAAAGAATGAATACAAAATTGATTTAAGAGCTGCATAGTTTACCTGAACTGCTAGGAGAAAGGCACTGACATTAGCCAAATTAAAAGATGTCAGCTGTAAGGTTAAGTAATTTCAAGTTCACTTAAGGAGAAGACTGAAAGCTTTGCTAGTTGACTGATGGAGCAGTAAGTTTAGCTGTTCAATAAAACAAGTAATTCTGGACAGAGACAGTATCAAGAACAATACATAGATTGTTACATGCATTTAATGTTTATTCTGTTTCTGATAATATCAGTTTAAAGCTTAGACTGATTGATTAAAATTTCATCCTGTGTGGAATGGTTTCACTCTCCCTGATCGATTTAAAAATTTATTTTGAATAAGGCATTATTTTGCATAGTAAACCATTGGAGCTTTTTTCCAGAGTAAAAGCATGAGCCTGTTTAAAGGGAACTATTTTTCCTCTTGATACATATATGTAATCTTCCTTAGCATTGCTGGGATATGCCTGTTCAGTGATAAGAGGATGGAGTAATAGCGCCTAAAAAATGCATTAGGTAGGTCAACAGTCAGTTCTAATTGCATATCTTTTATTCATCTCAGAGGAATTTGAGGATTTGGAATAATGCAGCTAAAATTAAAATTTGAAAATTCTTATTAATCTCCTTCACCAATCTAGTAAGAGTGAAATAACATCCAGCCTAGCATTAGATATAGTGTTTACCAAACTCGGTTTTCTGTATCAATGCCCATTTCCATTAGTTTCATCAGAAAATATCAGCAACTTTCTTTCCTGTGCAGTTGGTGGATATAAAACTAGCCCTTACTTTTAAAAAAGAATTGCTTATATGTGTAAGTTGCTCTACAGAACTACCTCCCCAGCTATGCTTTTTTTACTTCCTACCACATTGTAAAAGGCAAGAAAATAAATAGGGTCTGAAAGTGGGTAGTGTTCAGAGTTACTGAAAACAGCTTTCTTAACATAGCCCTGATTCCATACTCTCTTAAACTGTTTTCACACAATGTGAACTAAACCGTGTGTCTTCTTCTGATCTGTCTGTTCCGTGCAGCAAGCTCAAAGGAAGTGAGATCTGGCTGGCTTCAGCTGGACCATTTCCACAAGAAAAGCAGAATATCCCTGGGGGGAATAAAGCAGTGTTAATAAGCTCTTCTTTCACTTGCCAAAGGAAACAGCAGAGAGTTGAATAGAGAATTTCTAGGTTTAATCTTTTCTCACCTATTATTGCAAGAGTGACATTACAGCAGCTCTCAGACTATACGAAAGAAAGAACCACTACTGGTCCTGAAGAGCACTGCTTCACACTAACCCAAGGGAAATATTCAACAGAGGATCTAGCCAGTACCACTGTCATTTGCAGGAGTGACTCTTGATCTACATGCAGGAAATGGAGTTTATTATAAAGATTATGTCCCATGCTAAATGCAGTTGAATTCAGGGCTCAAAACTTGCGTCTTGTACAAAATTTGTCACAGCCAAACGTGATACTGCTAACATTCATTAACTTTAACCCTTGTCATGATTTATTACTCACAAAGCTTGGATCCATATAAAAACTAAATTTATATTATTGTAACTAATCACTTCCCCAGAGACTATTGTGTGGCAGATGTCAGCAAAACCATGAATGGTACAGGCAACATGAGCAGGACACCATTATTCAGCAATCACAACACCAGAACAGAGGACAGTTAAAAACAATTCAGTGGTATCTTTCACCCTGTGTACAGTTAAATTGAGGAGAACCTTGAACAAAGCATTATCAACACTGCAACAGAAATTAATTCAAACAATAATTTACAGCACCATGAAAAGTTATTAAACATGTTAAGCTCCATGCAGCTTCTTGCTTATCAAATTCCTGTACCACTTAAAACTATGAAGGTGTTCCTGGAGGGAATTTGCCTAGAAATACCCTACCTATCATACTTTTCCCTAATGCTTTCCCTCTGTTCTGCTACATAAGGATCAGGGGAGCCATTTAGATTTTAAGTTCCAAAACAGACTAATATATGAGATCAAAATCGAAAAAAATTTGGAAATACAATATGTCAGAAATTAGAGTAATTAAGAATTAGTTGATTGTGAAGCACTACTTCTGTAAGAAGAGCCTATTTGAAAAGATAATGACAAATGTTTGGACCTGCACATCCTTTTTCGTGTATATCACAATATACCAGCTGAAAAAAGTGAGTACACAATTGCCATAAAATCATAGCTTTCAATACGAGTAGAGAAAATCAGAAAAACATATTATAAAAGAGGTTTTTGTAACAGCTGACTCTTTTGCTGAAGTAAATTTTTCAACTCCCACAACAGACATACTGGGTTGCAACTCATATATCAGCATTCCATCAATTTTTTTTTTTGTACTATGTTTTGAAATAATGAAATCTGTTTTTTCAGTCAGTGATATCACATTAGGGAAATATCAGCAGGAGCATTGGTAAAGACAGTAGTTCAGACAGATGTCATTAGCATTCGGTTGTTTCAGATATTCTGACACGACAAAGCAGTATAATCCCTTTGGTCAGAACCACAGATCTGAACCAGGCAGGCATGGCTGTGTCCAACACTGTTAATTCCATGAGCCAAACTGGCTTGGAAATGTCTGTGGTTCTCTTCAGCTGCAGCATTTCACTGACAGAGTGATTAAGACAAATGATTCCTTGTCCTCTTATAGCAGCTTTTGCTACTGCTCTAGGGGTATATGAATATGGTTGCTTGAGAGGGTTTGCCAAGGGAATGGTAAAATTATGAAAGTTGTTACTTTAGTTTCTCATGTACAAATGAGCAGGAATGACGAATGATCCTTTAAGAGTTCCCCCAAAAATGAAATATGCACCAGTAAAGCCTGTTCTTTTGTCTCTAGTAGTAGAAAAATAAATCCTCTTTTTGAGCCTTTCTAATCATAAAACATTTTTCTCATTTCTTTGAAATGCTCCAGCTTTATGTTATTGTTACATTTGAAAATAATTTTCAGAACAGTTTTCTGAAAGCTCTTTTTTAATAAAAATCTAAATTTACAACTAGCAAAGAAACAGCACTCAGAAGTATGGTGCTATATCATACACATAGATCCTGTCTAATTGTGATTATATGAGTTTATGGTATGGAAGTTGTGGACATTATGGAATTTTGTTGGTGATGTCCCTTTCTTACAGTGAGACGTACATATAAGAATGGACAAAACTAAGAGAAATCACATCCTTAACATATGGCTTTCCTCTAGTGTCCACTCTGGTCTGAACAGTCGATAATCAGACAAAAAAAATAAGTTTGAAGTGAAATAAATATACCTCTATACAGTCATTATTCCATAAAGGACATAAGTGAACAGGAAAATGAACCTGATCTCTCAAGGTGTCATACATGTGCTGGAAATTATGTATCAGAGTATTTTAAGAACAAATGATCTACAGTTTTAATGAGGCTGGGCATTTGATACTCACTTTGACTAGACAAAGTCAAAACTGGTAGCCAGGTTCTTAGAAACACCAGGGAATCTGAAGTAATCCCTTGAATCATCTTGATGGGAGGGGAGTGTTTTCAGATCTCCCTTCTAATGGAGAAAATATTCCTGGAAAAGTATTTCTGTCTCATGGAAAGAATGACTGCTGAAAAGAGGTTGAGTAGTAGTTTAATGACTGAACAATTACAGTCAGTAAGGCATCTTGCTGTTCTGAGGTACTTTTCATTGATGCTGTTAAATTGGTCTGACCGGTGGTTTTAACTACTTTTTTAATTATTGTTTTTAATTAAGTGCTGGCTTAAGTGCTATCCATCAGAGGGACTGAACTCCTGAGTGGCAATCCTGGATTAAAAATGAGGGATTCCTGAAAGCCTGCTGCATAGCAGCAGTTCTTGATAGTTTCAAATGAAAATTAATTTATAGCTTTGTGTTAATTAATTTAAATTATATTTCAATTTGATTGTTTTAAACAACAATAAGGGAAATGTCTAAGAAAATAAATATTTTTCTTTATGACACACTTCAAATACAGCATTATAGAGTTGGAAGGGGTATCGCGAGTTCATCTAACCCTTCCAGACTACCTCAGGAAAAGCAGCACCACACATCTGCTATTCCTGACAGATCCTTGTCCAGCCAGCTCATTGATGACCTGTGACAGACACGAATGTACCTCACCAAAGTGTGCTTGGTGTGCTTCACCAAAGCCTTCCTAATGTCTACTCTAAATATCCTTCCTGTTGTTGGTTACTTCTACACATGTCCAATTCATCCAAGGAGAACAGAGTATATCATCCTTATCTTTGTGAGCAGCCTTTCACATGTCCGAAGAGTATCACAATGCTCAGTCCCTTCCACTGCAGCTATCCCACTCTGTGTTTTCTTCCTGGGCCATGACTTCCAAACCCCACCCCTGCTATTCCCCGTTGGATTCTCTCTGATCAGTGTATTTTTTTGCCAACAGTCACTTAAGCAGATTTCTATGCCAGCAAGTGCTGAGTGGAGAGGTTGCTGTGGGTGTTGCAATTCTGCAATATGATAAATGTTCAGCTCAGCTTCATCTGAAATATGGATTACCAGTACCCAAAAGATGAAACCCAAAAGATAAGACCTCTCTGAAGTAAATGTTAGAAATGTGCATAACTGGACACAGCTGTATGCAACAAGCGATGTGGGATAAAAAGCTGGTGGGGCGTCACACGATGCTGATGGCATGGCACACAATGCCACCTTATGCATGCTCCACAATTTCCCCTCCTGGGAGGTTCCACTGCAACATCGGCAGCTGGCCACCCTCGCGAGGAGCCAGAAGCAGCAGAAAGCACGAATTTTCAAAGCAAATACTTGTCAGAAATAATTGCTTCAAAGGAGAGAAGGAAATATAATGAGGAGGGTGAACTAAATTTTTGCATTGTTGAACTGAGGACCTACAAAGTCAGCACAGGACGGTAACGAAGATACGCCAGAGTATTTTTGAAAACAGGCTGAGTGCAGCTCGGTTAAAACAGGCTCGCTCACGCCCATCGATTTACAGTGACTTCTTTACGGGAGTGACTCCAGACTTGAGCCGTGGGAGCAGTCTAAGTGAGGACACGCTACCTGCCTAGCGACACGTTTGGGGTTACATACACTGCGGAGGGCCGGCTTCCGAACCGCCCAGCGAACGGGCTCGGGGAAGTTTGCCAGCACCGGGCTGTCCCGGAGCAGCCCCCGGCGGGGGCACACGGCACTCCGCCGCACCTGCGGCTGCCGGGCCCCGCGGCGGAGAGGGCGCGGCCCCGCCCGGCCCAGCCGCCGCTGCCCCCCGCAGCACATGACCGCCATGGAGAGGCGCTGGCGCTGCCCGGAGGTTTGGAGCCAGGGGAGCGAGCGGAGGCAGCNACGGGTGTTCCGTGTTGTGTCGTCTCGGTGGGTTTCCCCTACCCGACCCAGGGGCCGGAGATGAGCGCTGAAGCGGAGGGGCCGTCGCGGGTGGACGGTGCCGGCGCGGACAGCACGAGGTGACGCCGCCTCAGGTACCGTGGCTCCTTCAGCATCCTCGCGGGTGCGGGCGGCGCTGGGCTGTGCAACACCCCCTGACCTCCGCCCAGCTCCAGGCACCGCCCGGAGGCAGCGGGGACGGTGCGGTGTCCCTGGGACGGTAGCCAGAGGCAACATTCCGAGCCTGGCCCGGCCTCCCCGCAGGCGGGGCAGTCTTCTCTGCAGCCGTGTTGTGATTTTGATCCTGGAGAGTGTGGGCTGCTGCTGGCAGCTACAGGATGAAGTCGCCTCCCTGCTGCATGTCTCTTTCTTCCCAAGCATCCTTGGAGGAACCAGGGAGTAGCACATCCCTGGGTTCACTGGAGTCCAGTGTTTTCTCCAGTGAAGAAGAGCAGGGGCCCCTGCTCCAGAAGGTCATTCCCTCTCTGGACTGCTTTACTATCAATGTAGGAGGCAGCCGCTTTGTGATGTCCCAGCAAACTTTGTCTTGCTACCCTGACACCCGTCTTGGCAAACTGGCAGTAGTGGTCTCTGCTGCCCGGGACGTGGCTTCTGGCCTCCTTGAGCTTTGTGATGATGCCAACCTTGTGGAGAATGAGTATTTCTTTGACCGGAGCTCACAGGCATTTCACTACATCCTGAATTACTACCAGACAGGGAGGCTGCATGTGATGGAGCAGCTTTGTGCACTCTCTTTCCTGCAAGAGATCCAGTACTGGGGTTTGGATGAGCTCAGCATTGATTCCTGCTGCAGAGACCGGTGAGTTGTGGGAGGATGAGGCTTCCTCATCTTGTGGATGTGGGCAGATGAGTTCTGCATTGACTTGCATTCAGGGACACTCAGGTGAGAGATCCAGCAGGGGGGATAGGTGAGGCAGCAGGAAAAGTTGTGTGAGTTGAGCCGCGAGTGCTGCTCTAGCAGTGGATAGGTGTCAGAAATGGGAGATGTGTTGAGTGAGGTCTCAGGTACCATTTGATTGTGGGAAAGGTTGCTGGTGAGGTGATAGTGAGACAGGAACAGGAACAGGGTCTGGGATGTCCTGTAGTGGCTTCAAACTGGCCGTGGAACTCAAAATGTTTAAAAGGACAATGCCAGAGATGAAAAGGATTGTAAAAGGAGAGATGCCCCTTCAATCATTCAGTTTAAAGTTATCATAGAGGGATTAGATGTGGAGTCAGGCACGATGCTGGGAGGGTTTGCATCCTGCCCACCTGCACTTTAATTTTGAAGGATTTCCAAGTCCAAGCTGGAGAGGCAGAAGGGGGGCTGGTCACCTGCCAGGCTGAGTGTGGGTGGCATGGCTCCAGGAGGAGCCATGAAAGGAAGCATGGCACGTGGATGTAGCAGCTTACAGGGAGGGGGCAGCAACAGCGGGAACATGGCTCGCTGGAGACAAATTGTAACAGGCAGTTTAGGAACGAGGTGGGTTTTGACTGAACCACCCCCAGGATGTTTCTGTTAATTCTATTTGCAGTTAATTTCCCACCATATTCAATGTTACTGGTTTGGGTTTTAGTATTGAAGAAATGAATTTTCTAAAGAGTGTAACTGCTATTTAGCTATAGCAGTTATGTCAAAATTATTAGAAAGAAGTAATACCATCCCAAAAGGATATTAGAGGTATCCTACCCTAGTATGGTTCAGTTCTTCAGCTGAGAAAATTGGAGCCTAGTTTTCATCCCTTTCTTCCTTCTCTGGTAGGTGTAACTGAACTCTCCTACTACTTTAGTGGAGGAGCTACAGACCTTTTTGACATATTTAGGACTAACTGTATTGAAAGAAAAATTGCACAACACCTTTGTATAAGGCTTGAGTTTTGCAGCAGTCAAAAAGAAAGATATGAAAGAAATAGTTTTCTTAGTGTACTTTGAGTATGTTTTTGTTTCACAAAATTTCTCTTCAAATATACTCTTACTCTGACAAAACACTCTATGTATTTACAGTCTGTAAATTTTACTCAGTACAAATGCTTGTCCACTTTATCTAAAGAAAGAAAGATACCATGTCATCTTAGTGTGCATTGATCAGAAGTTCACTGATGAACTGCATGGCTTTTATTATGCCTTCAGTTTTACTATTGCAAATATGGACCAGTGTAATAAAAATGGCATACAATTAAACAAATTGAGAACTGTTTAAAAACAGAGGATCTGGTTGTGCCAGGATTGCTTCTAAAAATTCATGTTAGTCATGCAGCAGTTCCTACTGTGGTCAACATGATCCATATAAATAAATCTCTATCAGTAAAATTACTCTGCATATAGAATGTGCCACATATAGATGTGAAATGGGGTAGTAGAAGTCAGTGGAAACATGCTGCAGGGGCTCAATAATAAAAGCCATATGCTTGATATTAGGGTTTTCTGAGTTCATATAAGGTAAATTTTAATGTGTATTCTCCTCGCTTGCATGGTAAATGATAAGATAAGCATCTGCCTATTGGTATTCAGAATCTCTTGGGGGTATTCCTGGGCAGGTACTTCAGGAGGAAAGAGCTGAGTGAAGCCTTAGACATCAAGAAAGATGCAGAAGAACTGGATGCCCAAGACGAAGAAGAGGATTTTTCTGGTAGCCTGTGTCCCAATGTCAGACAAAAACTTTGGGAAGTTTTGGAAAAGCCTGGCTCCTCTGCAGCAGCCAGGACGTTTGGCACCTTGTCAATGGTTTTTGTTGTTGTGTCAATTGCCAACATGGCCTTGATTTCAGTAGAGCTCAGCTGGCTGGCCCCACCGCTGCTGGATGCCCTAGAGTACCTGTGCATTGCGTGGTTCACAGCGGAGTTTGTTCTGAGGCTCCTGTGTGCACGGGATCGGTGTCGCTTCCTACGGAGCGTGGCAAACATCATAGACCTCCTGGCTATTTTGCCTTTCTACATCACCCTGCTGGTAGAGAGCCTGTGTGGTGGTGAGAGCTCCCAAGAACTGGAGAATGTGGGGCGCATTGTCCAAGTGCTGAGACTTCTCAGAGCCCTGCGGATGTTGAAGCTGGGAAGACATTCAACAGGTATATTTGGCCATGGCTGTGATACTTCTCGATTTCAGTGCCTGCTACAGTTGTCCCTGGGCACAGTCATCCATTTTGTGTGTGCATTGCATGACACAATCTGTTAGCACTAATGGCTTTTGAAAATCTTACTTTTGAATGTCGTTAATTGAGTGGCAAGGGCCTTCTCCAAAAAATTTTAGCTCTTCATAAAGCCTTGTATATTGTTTGCATTGAACATTTACATAAACAGACCTCAATGTTGCATGCTGTAAATCATCCACCAGTCATTCATAGTGTGCTAAAAAAATTTAAAGCATTGATATGAGTTGATTTTATTAGGAAAGAAGCAGAGGTCATCAGCCCAGACTTCTTGTATTATCCAAGGCCCACTAATGACAGCTGTCACAATTTCATTTGTTTAAAAGTATACGTGAAAAATGATATAAGGGGTTTTGTCCATGTCACAGATCCTGAAAATAACCACAGTGGAGAAAGTTTCAAGGAAACTGTTTAAAACCTTTGCAGGTGATGGGTTGAGGGGGCTCTCTGGCCCCATCAAACCCACCAGTATTCCAGTAGTATGTGGAGCCCATCAGGAGCTGCTTAGGCAGTGGGACCCAGGTGCAGCACAGAGCAGCAGTGCCAGGTTCAGCTGGCATTCATCAGGTGGTGTGGGGCCCTCAGTGCCCAGGAGCTCCTGACACATGAATAAACAGCAGGGGTGGGGTGGAAGGTGACATGCATTCTGTGAACCGTCTTGTTTGCTCTCTCTGGTGAAAGGAAGGCATAAAAGTTAACATTTTCCAGTGGGAATTTATCAGAGGAAGCTGGAAATGATTGGAAAGTGTTGAATTTCCTCTTGCATTTCCCCTGATTTTATTACTACTTCATGGCATGTGCGTGCCTGGTTATATGAAAGAATAAAAGCTGTCTTGGCATTTTCAAAATGGTTTGATTATGTTCCCACTTAAATCAGTGGAGAATGTGGTACTGAATTTGACACGAGCAAGGTTCAGCCAACACTCGTAGCTTTGAAAAATTAAATCCTAATAGTAAATCATGCTCTCTGCCCTGCAATATTAGCTATTCAGAAGACAGTGATGATCATTCTTAAAATGCACCCAATGTGGCCTTTCAGGATTTCCAGCCATGAAGCAGGAATGTTTTGATGCCTGTCCATATTTTTGCAGAGCCCTCTCTGCGAACTGGCCCAAATTCAGCAGGAGTTACAGTGTGCTCACAGTAACAGAATGTGTCTTGTTTTTGTCACCACAGAAGGGTAGCAAACCTGCCTGCCAGAGGCAGGGAGTAGCTTTGATACTACTCATAAGCATAATCATAGTGGTTTGAGAAGTATCTTAATCTTATTCTCTACCCTAGATTATGCCTGTACTGATGCATAACAGTCCCTTAGAGAGCAGTTGAGAGGAAGTTTATAATGATTCACTCTGGCAATGTGTTAGCTTTGCTTTGTTAGAAGTTTTGCAGGGTTTGGTGGAGGTTTTTTGCAAGGCTTTTACCCACTTTTGATGGTGGTTGTAATGTGAATGCCGTCTTCTCTAACCGTGTTTTGAAAATAAGAAAAGGATTTTATCTCATCACGGCACTTTTGTGCTGGCTAACAAAATAGTCTTCCGAAAGTATGTTGATTCAAGTTAAGTTTCCGGTTTATTGCATTTTACTCTTACAGAGTGAATGTGTACATTCTGTCACTTGGTTTTGTGGCTCTATCAACTTGAAATCAGATGTTTCAGACATTTGTATAACTGCTAACTTCAGGTATACATACTTTCAAGGATGATCTAAACACTTATGTTTATTTATTCTTTAATTATTCTGTATTTATCACAGTTTACATCGCAATATTGAGTGACATTGAATTTAATAGTACCATGTTAAGTAAAAGTGAATTAATTACATAAAAATGTAGTATCATGATCTGGAGGTGTGCTGTCTTCTCTTTACTGGAATCAGAATGCCAGTTTCAAGGTAAAAGAAGCAATATATGTATCAATTTAAACCACTCAGAGCAGTGTTAGCATCATTGTGTTGCTTCTTTGGTAGGTCAGTTGCTGCCTACTTAGGTCCAGAATGCTAAATCAAATCTGTATAATTTGAATGTAGAAACTCACTGTTCTGATCTCCTGTCCAAAGAAGTTTGTTAATCCATCCATAATAGTTTCTAAATCCATCCTTTACCACAGCTCCCAATACAAGATGAGCCCCATATGTATCATGCATCGAGACCATCCTCCTTGCACACACCTAGGCAGACCTGTTAAACCTCAGTGTTCAGGGGTGGCTCTTGAGACTCTTCTGCTCTCTTGCCTTGGATCTGACAGCTGCCTTCCAGTGAGGCTTCTCTCCAGCTCCTACACTCAGACCAGACAAAGCTTCAGGCACTGCTCAGTTGTTTCGTATGGCAAGATGAATACAAGAGCAGAAGATTTGTGTCTGCAGGCAGCAGCTTCTCTTTCACCAAGTAGGGGTGTTCAGAGCTACAAGGAGAGCATCTCTGTGGTACTTTGCAGAGGCATAGCAAAGCTGGGATCCCATCAGCAGCCTGGCCCTGCTGTCAGGGGCAGGAATGAGTGAGGTGAAAAAACATCAGTTCTTTTTTTCACTTTCAAGAAACAGCAACTTAACCCTTTCTGTGGAACAAGAACAAGAATGAAAATAAGAAATTAAAAAAGTAACTTCTTCCCCTTTGGAAGCTGAAGCCAGCTCACTGGAGGGATGTGCTCTTAAAAAACACTCGGGCTAGACTGGTGTGAGTGTGTAGTTACTTATGCAAAGTACTGTACTTCATCAAGGAGCCACTGAGAAATCAGTAGTTCCTCTGTCCATAAGATGTGTAGCTAGAGGGCAAGACTACTCCTCTGATACAGCAAAATTATATATTTTTGTAAAGAATAGAAGAGAACTGAAGCTGAGTTTGTCATGTTCTCAGATGCTCCTCAGCTGTTGCCTTCCCCTGGGCCATGTTTTCAGGGAAGCCTTGCTGGTCTCCTCTGGGAAGCACATACAGAGGGACTTCTGGAGGAGAAGTAGGATATGAGCATCTTACTTGCGAAGGCAATGAGCATGTATTTGAGAGAAGACCATAGTGTAGTTAAGGCTGTCATGAAAAAAGAGTCATGAAAAGTGGAAACTTCAGCACTTCTTGTGTCAAAACTTTAGGATTATTTAAATGCTGTGTAAACTGAAGCTCCTGAATATAATCTTGTATTGCCAAGTCACTTTGGAGAAAAGAGAGACAGAACTTGACCTGCATGGCAGAAGCGCTTCCTCTACCAGGGCTGGGGCTGCTTGCCAGCCTCACACCAACTGTGTTACAGCACCTTAGCACCTTCCAAGCATGAGTAACTAAGCTGTCACAGCTCCTGGCAAGGAGTTCTCATGAGAAGCTGTAAGACTTGCTGAGGTGTCTGTGCTGGGACAGCCCTGGTTTGGCCATGTGCCAGGACTCAGAAGCATTTTTGAAAGGTACACTGTAATATAGTAGTATACTTTATACATATCATTACACCAACTGATTCCCCTTAGAATGAGCTGCGGAGTCCAGTAACTTCTCTGATTCATAGATTTGCCTACAAATTTCTCCTGACTTCATCTAAAGATGTGAAGAATTATAATCTTAATTTTAGATGAGTATACTACAACTAAGAATAATAAAAAGAAAAAAAATCAGACCCTGAACAGTTAGAATAAATAACCATAGGAAAAATGAGAATGTCATTATTGTGATAAAAAGAGTCAACAGTTACTCTTCTGTTCCTTCTTACTTTAATCTATTTTATGTGAAATATTTGCTTTTTATTTTAGTTACAATACTCTCAAGATTCATCATAAGTTACAAACACTGGCTTTTATAGTGTTCCTTTATGCTTTGAAAAGAAGTGCTACAGGGATAGTTTTAAATTGTATCTTCTTCCTAGCTCACCTGAAAGGACTTACTCTTCTGCCTTGTTCTCCTAGTTTTACAGGGGAGGGGCTCGTAGCAGCTTACTTGGAAGATGAGAATTTGATCTGAGTCCTTGCAATTATCTCACAGAGCTTTTGCACTGCTGATATTAGTGTTTCCAAAATATGAAGGCAGTCATATTGACAGAGAAGAGATCGCAGTGATGCATCTTAATCCCCTTGTGCTAAAGATTTAATCTATATCATTGTAATAAACATTCTACAGATCATAGTTATAGTAATATAAGATCTCAGTGTGGGTAAATTCTTTACTGGAGTTCATAGCAAATAGCATTGGAAGAAAACCCTAGCATTGCCTCCAAGCTCTACTGCGCACTTCCAGTGTTTGCTGTACATAAAACTTTTAAAACCCATTAGACCTGCGGGGGAAAAGAAGGAGCCAAAAGCAAGAAATGTTAACGTCTTGTAGTTTGAGACTGGAAAAACTGAATTGCTTATAACACTAACGAGCACATGAAGTCTGCAAGCAGAGGCAGAGCCTCAGTAAGCTGTTTTGCAAACACTAGTTTAGTGAGAAGTATACCCATGAAGGGTAATTCATAAGCAGTATGATTTTCTCATTTATTAGAGAAAACATCTCACATTTTTAAAGAACAGTATTAAAAACTAATCCAAAGTGATTCAAAAAACAATTTCAGTCTCCTAGGTGTCTCAGCTGAGTACCTGTTACCTTCATTCTTTCTTTATCTGTGCAATATTTATCCATTGCAGTATTTTTGGATTTACTTTCCTGCTTGCTTTTGTGGGGCAGTCTAGCCTTGAAGCAGTAGCTCTAACAGGAATATAGGGAGTTACAGAGAGTGGTCCTGAACTCTCTGCGCAGCTGGGAGGACTGATGCAGTACACAGTCAATTAACAGGATTCCCTGCTTGCATTGAGAGGCTTTGCTATCTTGAGTTTGGCACAAGTGCAGCTGTTACTAGAAAACCAAATTTGTTTTGATGTCTGCAGATACAAGGTAGTGATAGGGCTTGGGGAGAGGGAAGAAGGGTCAAAGAGAGTCTGTGAGAACTATAAAAGGGTTGAAAACAGTCCTTAAAGAAAAAGTTACGGAGTGAACTGAACTGGGGTCTAAGCACTCACATAGCAACACAAATTTGATAACTAAGGGATCCTTGGTCCAAGAGAAAAATAGGACAGTGGCTGGAAAACAGATGCTTGGCACATTCAGTCTCCAAGTATAAAGCAGGTGCTTTTAGTATATTTTTAAGTAGTTTAGAGTGGTGCTAGCTCTTCTCTTAAAGGCAATTAATAAATCAAGATAGTTTAGTCTGTCTGAATGGTAATGTGCACATAGTTCAGATGATAAGTAATGAGGAGAATTCCTATGCTCTGTATTAAGAAAATACTGATTATGTCAGATGTTCAGTCTGATGCTGTGATCTATTTCTGTAAATCACTTTTTCCCAGCTTCTGTTTAGAGCAGCACCTCTTTTTAGCCTACCAGGGTCAGTGCCTCATTAGACCAGTAGAAGTGCTGAGAGGTGTGATGATCAGAGGCCAACATGAGCATGGTGACCGTGAAATAAGAGTGTTTTCCATTCATGGTGAAGTGAGGAAAGAGGTCAACAAAACCTCTCACATGGATTTCTAGCAGGCAGGATTTGGCCTGTTCAGGACACTGCCTAGTGGATGAGGGAAAGGTTACAAATGTTGTCTACCTGGACTGCAGTAAAGTCTTTGACACTGTCTCCCACAGCATTCTCCTGGAGAAGCTGGAGGCCCATGGCCTGAACAGATGCACTCTTTGCTGGGATACAAACTGGCTGGAGAACTAGCCCTGGAGAGTGTTAGTGAATGGTGCTACATCCAGTTGCTGGCCAGTGACTAGTGGGGTCCCCAAGGCTCAGTATTGGGCCCAGTACTGTTTAATATCTTTATTGATGATCTGAATGAGGGAATCGGGTTGTACCTTTAGTCAGTTTGTAGATGACACTTAAGTTGGGTGGAGGAGTTGATCTGTTGGAGGATATAGGGGAGGTCTGCAAAAGGATCTAGCCGGGCTGATAGATGGGCTGAGACCAGCAGTATGAGGTTCATTAAAGCCGAGTGCTGGGTTCTGCACTTGCATCACAACCCCTGTTGCACCACAACAGGCTGAGGGAAGAGTGTCTGAAAGCTGCCCAGTAAAAGAGGATCTGGCTTTTATGAGCCAGCTGTGCCCAAGTGTCCACAAATGTCAGTGGCATCATGGCCTGGATAGTGTGGCCAAATGGACTAGGGAAACTATTTATCACCCTGTACTCAGCACTGGCAGGCCGCATCTCAAATCCTGTGTCCAGTTCTGGACCCCTCACTACAGGAAAGGCATTGAGGTGCTGGAGCATGTCCAGAGAAGGGCAACAAAACTGGTGGAGGATCGAGAGACTAAATCATACGAGGACTGTCTGAGGGAGCTGGGGTTGTTCAGCCTGGAGAAAAGGAGGCTCAGGGGGAACTTTATTGCTCTCTACAACTACCTGAAAGGAGGCTGTAGCCAGGTGGGGTCAGCCTCTCCTCCCAGGCATCAAGCAACAAGAAAAAAGAAAACGGCCTCAGGCTGTGCTGGGGAGGTTCAGGTTGGACATCATGGAAAAGGTGGTTAAGCATTGAAATGGGCTGCCCAGGGAGGTGATAGAGTCACAATCCTGGAAGTGTTCATGAAACAACTGGATGTGTCACTTACTGCTATGGTTTAGTTGACAAGCTGATGTTCAGTTAAAGGTTGGATTCTTTGGAAGTCTTTTCCAGTCTTACTGAGTCTGTGATTCTCAAGACATGTTCACCAGCATTCAGAGAAAATATAAAGCAGTCAGCCTTTTAAGTAAGAAATGTTTTGCAAAGATATAATGACAGCTACATGAATCAACCTACTGACACCATTTCTTGTCTTTCAGGCTTGCGGTCTCTTGGGATGACTATTGCTCAGTGCTATGAGGAGGTTGGCCTTCTACTTCTTTTCCTCTCTGTAGGAATCTCTATATTTTCCACTGTGGAGTACTTTGTTGAGCAAGGTGTGCCAGGCACAACTTTCACAAGTGTACCTGGTGCTTGGTGGTGGGCAACAACTTCCATGACAACAGTTGGTTATGGTGACATTAGACCAGACACTACCATTGGTAAGGTAGTAGCCTTTATGTGTATACTGTCAGGAATACTGGTTTTGGCTTTGCCAATAGCTATAATAAATGACCGTTTTTCTGCCTGTTATTTCACGCTGAAGATAAAAGAAGCTGCTCTTCGGCAGCGTGAAGCTTTAAAGAAGCTCATGAAGAGCTCATCCAGCGATTCAAACATCAACGTTAATTTGCGAGACGTATACGCACGCAGTGTCATGGACATGTTGCGGTTAAAAAGCAGAGAGAGAGCAAGTACAAGGAGCAGTGGTGCAGATGATTTTTGGTTTTGACTTTGGGTGCAATGATTTTTGGTTTTGGCTTTGAAGTTATTTAGCCTTGTGTAGCACATAGACTACTTCAGAAATTTAGTATTAAGTATCTCTTTTTTTATTATTTGCCACACAATGTATTTGCTTTTCCAGGTGGAGTTTTACTTACTTGGACAGACTGAAATAGCTATTGTATACAAAAGGCAGAATTCATAACATGGAATATCTCGAGGAACTCTAAAACCTCCTTTCAGAACTGGATCATGGTAGGTGCGATGGGAAGTAGTGGATCCATGAAAGTAAAGCAATGATGCAAGCATTTGTCTAATCTAAATCCCTACTAATGTATCATAATAAAGTCTTGGTGAAAATCGCCACAGTGTTATGAATTTTAAACATCTAGTTTTTGTATGTGCACTTGAGAAACAAAAATCAAAGTCATTAAGTAAAACTGAAAAGAAAAGTCTAAGAAAGTGAAATATTGAATAAATTTAGGATTACATTCTTATAACAAGCTTAATCTTGATCCCTTTTCTTATCCCTATCTTCTACCCTATTTCCATGAAAAACAGTTATTCTGGGGTAGCATGAGGGTTGGGGGGAGGTAGAAGGGGGTGGGTGTGGAACTTCCTCATTTGCAGAGAAACAAAGGGCTACCAGATGTATAATGGGTATTAGGAGATAGGTGGAAGTATCAAGGAGATGCCAGATCTATAGCAAAGTACAAAACAGTCATGAGATAAGTGCCATAATGCACAGCATCATCTGTAGTTGCTTCAGAAGTTGAAGGAGCTAATACAGCCTTTGCAATACAGAAATAATTTACAAATCTAGTTTGAACTATGCCTTCTCTATGTGTTTTGATTCCCATGACTTATTTGTGTAGTTAAGCAGTTTTTGTGCTCAAGTGAAGTCACCACAGGAGAAACAGAAATTGTAAAAGATAACAAGCTAGTGATTTCTCTGTCTCCCATTAAAACCATAGGTATTCCAAGTGAACCAGACTTTTTAAAAGTTAATTATCTTCACTGATTGATTATTAGAAAAATGCTTAATTAAAATATTTTGTTTCAAAGGAAAAATGAGCACTTGTTGGACTGAATGCTTACTTTATGTAGTCATCAAAGTAAAAATCTAAAATAATCAAAGGTATTTTTGGTCCAATTTCCCACCACCCACCTCTCCAGTGGCCCAATACCATTCAAAGCTTTTCTTTAATATAATTTCACTAATCTAGACTGACATAGCCATAGAATGCATATAACTTATCTCTAGTGGGTTAAATTTAAAAATTCACAAACCTCTCACATTTCATATTTCTTTTGGGCAATATAAACACTAAAAAATACATCTATTAACTGTGGATTATTAAGCTTTATCTGTTGATGTACATACAAGACTTAAACTGCATTTGAGCATATATGAATGGGTGAAATAACCCACTTTTAATAAACATTGAATAATACTTGTTTTGAAACAGAAGTGTGTTTTCCTGTCATTCTCTGTAAATAATGGTGTAAACATAATACAGCAACCAAGATTTTCAAGGCACCTTGATGCAAACTGAGCAGGATTTTGCATGATACTTACAATTTGTCAGCTGGCATCAGTGTGCATTTTGATTTGGGACCAATGCAGCACACACAACTGCCACCAGGGTCAGAAGGAAGATAAATGCTGGACACCACCAGAAATTGCCTAAGTGTGAAAATTTGTGGGTCATCTTCATGGTCTGTGGTAAACAGAGAGCAATTGTGTTATCACAGTGTTCCTCTCTCCCCAGATACTCTTAGAATCCACCACAAAACTCCCAGTGATGTCCAGGAGACAAAATTAATTCTGCAGGGGAAGGTCTGGTGCAGCCCACTCTAGGTTATTATTTCATAGCTCTTTGGAGCAGGAAGTCTCTCAGGCTGCACAAATTGTACAGGCTGTTTCTCATTGAAAAGTCATTCTAATTATAGAGAATTAGGAAGAGGCTTTCATTGTGAGAAGGCTGTTTTGTAATGTCTTTTGTGCTGTCTTGTACAGCATCTGATCTGTGTTTGAGAAAGGAAATGCAGTTAGATAGCTGATTGATTCTCTTTAGGGAAAGGCTGCTTTATTGCATCCTGTGCTTTTTATGATGGACTCAAAAGAATGAGAGAAATATTGTGGGATGTATTAGTTGATTCACTCCTTTTGCCATCTCTGGAGATAGTTTCCTAGACATGCCCATGGGGGAAACATGGCTCAGGCTTTATCAAATAGTTGGTTTGGCCTCTGTTTTCAGACCTCTTGATTTTAAATTCAGCCTCCCAAGCAGTGATTGTCAGTCATGTTGTTTGTACAGAACAGTTATCTATCACGTTATGGGCTGAGACTAGCAAATCTTTTTAAGAGGGTGGCTTTCAGCTCTTACAGACAGAAGGACCAGAGCATTCATACTGAAAGACACACAGTACAGGACATCACACCTCTAGAAAAATGAAGGTACACCATGTATGTGCTACCACAGATTTGGGAAATAGCTCAGCCACCTCTAAGGCACCAAATTAAGAACATAACTTTACTATCTTTAGAATATCACACTAAAGACAAGAAGCTACCTTTTGTCCTCACTTCTGTTCTGCCATCCTGTGGCAGACTTGGCAGACATGACTGGTAACATTGGCTGAAAATTTAGTATTTTAGCTCTAAGCTAACATCAAGGGTTGTAGCTGCGGCATGCAGAAAGAAGTCCTGCAGTTATCTTGGTTCCTTAGTACAAGGATCAGTAAGAGTGAAAATTACAGAAACATATAGAACAGTTTGAGTAGAAAAGGATCTTAAAGATCATCTAGCTCCAACCCCCTTGGCATAGGCAGGGACACCTTCCCCTTGACCAGGTTGCTCAAAGCCCCATCTAGTCTGGCTCTGAACACTTCCAGGGATGGGGCATCCACAGTTTCTCTAGGGGTGTGTGGGTGTGTGTGTGTCCACTCAAGCAGACAGGTGGGACAACCACAAAGTCACTGTAAGAATGCAATGAGTCTGTTTATTCCTGTTCCCTTGCTTTCAGGGGGACCCTAAACGCAGCACCTGGGCAAAGGTCTATAAAGAAGATGCAGGCACTTTTAAACTTGATCCATGCTAGAAAATCACTGGCTTGCTGTTCACTCAGGCTGCAAGGTCACTTGATTTACAGTCCTCCTTGATGGCGTAAACCTTCCAACACTGGGCAACCTTACCACCCTCATAGTGAATAATTTCTTCCTAAAATGTAATCTAAACCAAACTCTTTCAGTTTAAAGCCATCCCCCCTAGTCCTGTCACTACATTCTTTTGCAAAGAGCTCCTCTTCAGCCTTCTTGTAGGGGCACAAACTACAATGTAGACAAACAGTCTGAAAAATCTTTCATATTTGTTTACAGATGCTTAGGGACAGCTTTTCCTTTGGGCCAATGTAGTCCAAACCCACCAAAAATTTTTAAACATCGCTAAAATTGTTGTCATTTTTACTTTGAAGAAAGGCAGCAGCCTCCTGGGTCACATTAGGCAGAGCATTGCCAGGAGGTCAAGGGAGATAGTCCTCCTCCTCAGGCTGATGAGGCAGATCTGGGTGATGTGTCCAGTGCTGGGCACTCCAGCACGAGAAAACAGGGACAGGTTACTGAGGGCACTCCAGCAAAATAGTGGAGGGCCAAGTTGCAGAGACCAGCACATTGGGAAACCCTTGTGTCCAGGAGGGGCAGGTGTGCAGGTAGCTGAGGGGGGAGGGATTTATCAATTCTGGGGTGTTTTAGAAAGGTATTTAGAAATTCATGTTTGCTAGTATTTTACATGTTACTTCTTGTAGTGATTTTGATCTTGAATACATACTTCAATGATCACTTTAATTATGTGCTGTTAGTAAGTTAATAAACCACTTCAAACTTGATTTGGTATTAACTATGTAAATTGAGCAATTTTTCCTTCAGAGAGGAATTTTGCTGGTCAAATCTGAGCTTGTGGTATTGCACATGGCAAATATGGTTGAGAACAAAAAGAAGCAAAAAGGAAAGGAGAAAGCTAAGAGGTCTTTTGTAAAGTAATTTAAGTTTTCTGGCATCTTGTTATGATTGATGACATGTTTTTCTTATTTACTACAGCATTGTCCTCTCAAAGCTCCATTGAAGTATCCATGCATAAACACAGCTTTAGCAGGACACACTCTGTGGAGATGCTCACCATCCAAACTCTGCTGGAGCAGCTGCTGCTGGTGTCTCCAGTACACAGCTGTCTGTGCTCTTCTCACACAGCCTCACAGCAGAAAGGGTAGAGCTGTGCAGGCTGTAGTCACACCTCTGCTTGCAGACAGGGCTCCTCAGGGCTCTGGGTGCTTGGAAAGGTCATTCACCAAAGAGTAGGGCTGGACTTAATTATGTCTCTAAGACTGAGATGCCTCATTCAATTACAACCTCTTGTCAATAAGGGTTGGTTTGTTGTTTTTTTTGGGAGAGAGTTTCAATGAGCCCTGCTATAATTGCAATTTTTCCTTTTATATAAACACAAATACTTGAAGTCACATTCATCTCAGACAAAAGCACAGCTGCCACAGGCTCGGTTTGCAGCAGTTTGGATGCATTTAAATTTGGTAAATAGTGATTTTGACCTAATGATCAGTCAGTAACTGAAGTAATTCCTTTACAAAATGGGTTTTAATTAAATACTAAGCTGAACAATTTAGTTATAATTACTTTGTAGTTGTTTTTTATATATGAAATATAATATTTTATGAAAAAAAGACACTTCTGCTAGAGAATGGCATTGTCAGCAGGAGGAGCACAGTCCATTTTGCCTGTCCCTCTTACCTGGATTGTCAAAAAGCCTGAGCAGACACATTCCTTCCCACAGAAAAATGGGAGAGAAATTTTGTGCAGGTGGGTTTTGCCTGCTGTGCTATTTTGGGATTTCTACATGAAACAAAATCTAAACCTACAACAAAGCCTATTTAAAGGTATTTGGGGCACTATTTCATGTTTAATTGATGTTACATTTCTGCTTTGCAGACACCAGGAGCCCCTTTAGCTGAGATGAGGATAAGGAAGGGATCCCACCCAATGTCATAAAAACAGGCCCAACACTAGTCAATGTAAACCTCACTTGTTCCCAGTCTTTCTCAGACCCCCAAGAAACAGCTGGTGAGATGGATTTACCACATACAAAAGAATAAAAAATCTTCTAGCCCGAAGTTAGGTTGGATTTTATAAGAAATCTACAGTTGTGTTCATCCAAGATTAGAACTAAGATTATGTGAAATGTCCATTATGATGTGGAAAACACTAGGCTTTTGTAACAGCTTCTGCAAATTAAATCCTCTTCCTTGTCAAGAAAAGAAAGACCATGCAAATGTAAGATTTTCTCTTATTATCTTCAATTCTGTACAGCTTTCAATAAAATGAAAAGTGCTTGTAAGTCACGTAGTATTATATTACTGTGTGGTCCTGCAAGCTGTGACAGACATTTCATTTCCTATGGCTTACTCACAAAGGCAGTTCTATTTGCAGCTCTGCAGCAGAGAGAGGTCCTGGGAAATGGCTGAAGTGTGCCTGACTCTTCACTACCCAATGCATGAACAAGTTTCTCAGTAGAACTTGAAAAGCAGTTCAGAACAGCCTCTCGCAATTGCCATAAAAACAAGCACAGCAAATTGACTTGTCCTAAACACATTTTTCAACACAACAGAAAAAGGCAACTGGCTTGGACATAGTTAAAAGATAACAAATGAATTCACTCTTTACAGCTGGGCCTGTGTTACAGATTTCTGATTTGTAACTCTCAGCCTGAAGTATGAAATATATTATGCAATTTAGATGTCAAATTATGGAAAAGCATTCCAAGATGAACATGTCTTTGTTTAAGAGCTGCTGTCCAGTGAAGCAACATCCATAAACTCTTAGCTTTTTTTTGGTCTTAAACCAGCAACGTCATCACAGCCTTTGGAAACTGCCAGTTAAAGGCTCCATGCAATCACTCCATAGCTTTTCTGATGTGGGTTAGATGCTGCAGTGATAAAAGTTATTACTGCCGAGGTCATGAACAGACAGATTAAGCCATTATTAATGCTGAATATACAAGAAGAAAAATAATGAAGGTAGAACAGGAAAGAGAAAATTAATTTAAATTTAAATAAATTTTAATTTAAAATAAGAAGTTGACATTCTTCGGCTGAGATTTACCTGTGTCTTTTTGTGACTGACCCTGTGTGTTTTAGTCTTCATATCTTCTCATAAAAATGAAGAACATATGGTTTACTGCAGAGGAAGAAATTCTTTTCAGCTCATTAACTGACATGCATCATAGGTCCATACCACAAATTAGATCACATAGTAATAATTCGTACCTCATCCAACTGTTCAGCCCTGTATATCACACACACCTCTGCCCTGAACCATGTTTAAGCAAATGCCTTCATATGTGCATTGTTTTTCTGTAGATCAACATAAAAAACCCCATCTTTTTGTAAGAAGTAAACTCCAGGTTAAAAGAATAAGATCAGATTTAATCTATTTACAGTTGCTGCTATTTTTTATTTCTGCTGCCAGTTCTCATTTAGCTTTCCCATCTTCTCTTCCTGGCAGGAATTGCCAAAAAACAGGTGGAAGATTTGCCAATCACAGCTTTTCACTGTCAAATTGTAGACAAACCTACCCCACAGACCTGTGTTCTGTTTTCCTATACTAGAAATAAAATCCAAGTGAAAAGAAGTGAGTATGGTGTTTTTTCCCCAGATGAAAGGATGGCCTTGATTAGGAACCAAGAGAACCACAGTTTTCCAAATTACTGGAAGCTGTGTGCTTATAGCTGGTCAAAACTGACCCATCATTAACACAGCTATTTATATCACTAGGAAACTAGACTTCAGGGACAAATAAAGCAGGAATACATTCTGAGAAAATACCTGTCCCCTAAGTTTAGCCAGTTCATAGAACTGGTACCACAAACCCACCCAAGAGGCCTGATCTCATTGTGCAAGTGTTGCACTGAGTTAAAACACAGCCTTTTCCTAAAGACCCTTCCACCCAAATGTGTTGCACAAAAACAAACCCTGTATTCAAACTGAGAGTGTAAAGGAGAAAAGCTTGTTTAAAAAGCCTTCATAGGGATTAATTGTAGGAATAATGTGACATGTTCCCCTTGGCAAGTGTACTGATGTCATGGAATTACAAGAAGATGAATTTGGCCCACTTCCCAGCCAACACTCTCTTATAAGAGGCTTTGTAGTGTGAAAGTTGCATATGTGGTTCAACCACAAAAGGGACCAAAACCAACATCCAAATTATGGCCTCTGTTATGCAGACTCACTCTTTCAATATGGAGATTAATCCAGTTTGCTTCTGCCAAGCATCACAATGGAATTATTGGCAAGCTGAGGTAACAAAATGCCACTGGCCAGCACTACAACACAGAGGCTGCATTGTGCTGCAAATGCTCCCATCAGCTGTCCAGCAGATGTGACAATACACAAGCCAAAATTTAGAAAAAGGGAAAGGAAGAGCTCTTGTGCTCACCTATAACCAGGATTTAAGTCTGGTTCAGAGCTAGTGCATTTCACTATCAATTATTTAATGTACTTAGAATTCAAAACTAGAGTAAACAAAATATTTAATGCAAAATTGATGGGTGTCATTTATACAGTATCATTCTGTATTAAGACTGTCACTTTCCAATGACACTGCAGTATTTCAGTAACCATTGCTTACATTCCCTATCACAAACATCATCACAAACTGCAGGTCTGTTTACAGCTGGTAGGTAGACACTGTTTTATTTATTCATGGTAGGCTTCCGTTCACATTATCTTTTCAGTTTCTGAAGATCAAATGTGCTTTTTTCGCCTGCATTTTCACATCTCAGATCACAGCTACATTCGCCAGGGAGACATGTTCCTTCAGAGAACCACACTTGAATGATGTTGTGGTGCAGTAATACTGGTAATAAGCAGGAGAACACAGTGCAGGTGTAATAACAGGAAAGTCACACAGGTGCCTCTTTCAGAAGCAGGAGAAGCTCTGTGGAGAGCAGAAAGCCTTTGATATGGCATCCTGCAATCCAAGTCCAGTCTACGAAATAAAACCAATTGGTCATTAAATAAGACCAGTGAAATGAAGCCCCACAGGTCATGCAGACAGAAGGAGCTGCTCTGCACATCAGAGCTTTGTCTCCAGCTTGCCTATTCCTCATTTTTCCCAGCCAGCCCCCCAAAACTGTGGAAGAGGCCTCACTAGGCTACCTGTAGCTGGGAGGACCTATTCAATGCCACTGAACTAGCCCAGGAGACAAACATGCTAGAATTTTAATGTGTTAAGTGATAAAGCATTATTTGCAAATTCAATTGTAGACAGTGCAATGTGCTTTCTTTTTCCAGACAGTTTCATTTCCTCACCTTCCCATGTAGAGGTGTCCAATTAGCAAGGTAAAATATAATCTGCACATTAAAGGGAAGATTTTGGCAAAGACATTTAAGAATCTCAGTAAGGCAAGCAAGATGAAAATACATTATAGTTGGGTAATGGTAAAAAAAACTGAAAGAAAAAATAAAATCTTAAAAGACCGAAGTGTAGATTGAGACTAGGCTAAAGGGAACAAAAATGTCAGAAACTATAGAAGAGATAAGACAAGTCCAGAATATGAAATCCAGGTTCAGGTGCTAAATGTTTCCAGCTATCCAGCATGCAACAACTCCCACACAAGCTACCAACACTTTTGAGTTTCACTTCATTCTGTACTCTGGGCAAGCCTTAGACGTTTTATCATGTCAGATTCTAGTTTGCCACGTTAGGTGTGTAAACTCAAACACTTGAAAATTTTGATACATCTGGACAAAATTTGGCTTTGAGTGAGAGAAATAGTACTATAGCTGAGTGTATGCTTTCCTTTTGAAAACCGAATAGTTAATAACCCTTCTCACTTTAAAAAGTCTTTTTTCCCCTTTCTTGAATAAGAATATCTGAAGCATTTGTTTAAAGCACAAAACAGCTGAACACTCATAGCACTGCAGAAACATGTTAAACCTCTGCCAGGTTCACCTCCTCCATTCCCACTTCAGTGCGCATAGAACAGGCACTGAAAGGCTCCTGAAGAACATTTTAGAAATAATATTTTTTTTGCTTTGCAGCAAACTTACACCAGGCAAAAAGCTAAGTGGTAGGTTTACTTTGGATACCTGAGAACTGTTGGTATCTGCCATGCAGTCCCAGCATTATGATAAGGGAATGAGAGTGAAAGAAAACAAGGTATTATATTAGTGAACCAGCTGGTTGTTTCTGACATGAGTTTAGTGTAGTCCAGACAGGAAGGACAGGGACACCATCAGAGTGGCAATTAGCTTTATTTATTGGTTCCATTCCCCAACTCCAGAAACCAATTTAAGGCCAGGGATCATAGCATGCAAAATGCATCTCCCATGCTTATTCAAACTATATAAAAATGACAGGCATAATCCTGTCTTTCCAAGGAGGAGGCTAGCAATGGCCAGCATTGGTGCTCAAAATGTCTTTGGAGGACCAGCAGTATTTAACTGCTGCAAGGGGCCCCAGTCCATGGATTACACTGCCTAGCAGGGGGCCTAGCAGCAAGGTTGTCCCTTTTAGATCCTGCAGAGAGGTTTCAGAGCTACCACCCAGATCTGAGAAAGTGACAGGTTACTGGGGAAAGTACCACTTCTGCTGGACCTCAGTTTCTGATTCAATAAGTGTGTTGACACTTCTTGATGTTTTCAGAGTTACACCAAACCATGGCTCTAGAAGAGAGGCAGCAGGTCTGCAACTTTCATGCAGCATCTCAGGGCTGCTCTGGGGCCTGGCAGCAGCGAGACAAGTCCAGCTCCCACCTGTGCAACTGTGGGTAGGTTGCAGAAATGCCAGTGACCACCTGATGAGCTGATGTTTTTCCTCCCCTTCCTCCTCTTTTCCTTCCTATCTCCTTTCTCCCTTCCCTTCCCTTCCCTTCCCTTCCCTTCCCTTCCCTTNTTTGCCTTCCTCTCCCTTCCCTTCCCTTCCCTTCCCTTCCCTTCCCTTTCTCTAATTTGTAATCAGTTTCTCTCCAGTACACAGAAAGGAAATGCAGGAGACTTTCTGTAAGTCTATTCCTCTTTTGTTGGGCTGTGTGCTCAGAAAACTATGGAGTATTTTGTAAACAAGCAATTAGAGGCTGCTTGAAAACCACTTCTGGTGCTGGAAGGATTCAGTCCCCATCACAGGATTCATGTGATGCCATCACCACAGCAACTGAGCCTGTAAACAACGCTGGTGACCACGGATAGCGCGCCAGTGCTCGGTTCCGCGATTAGAAGCGAAAGCTTTGCCAGACTGTAATCCTTTCCTGCAATTGCAGGCTCCCTGATTGAGATGCTGTTTGGAGGTTTTGCTCTGGAGTGTCAGTACATTAGTCTTTGACTGACATAAGATGTGAGAAAGAGGTTGAACTGCAGTGCTCCACCAGGTCATCTGGTTAGAAATTGACGTGTTATTTCTGCGTTAGCAGTGCATACCTGCCAGCTTAATGACAACACATTTATAAACCCACATGGGCCCTTTTCCTTCTGAAATAAGACAAAACTGACATTTCATTTGGTATCTACAGAGTGGGATCAGTCTTTTGAGTGCCTCACTAAAGACATCTAGGGAATTCTGCAAAACCCATAGCATATAATGCTCTACAGAAATATTTCATTCATCTGCAAACTGAAAACTGTATAAATCTGAAGAGATGATCTTCATAGAGTAAGATGACTACACCTTACTTGGGAAAAATATTCCCCTATCTTTTCTTAATAACTTAGAATAAAGGGTTATTTTGGCATTAACTCCTGCAGGGCATTGATATGCCTGAGGCAGCTATATAGTACTGATGGAAAAGCTTGAAAAAGGTGAGGGTCTAATCTACTGCTTTAAAACTCACATCACAGCTCTCAGTACGGGTGAGCAGTATTATAGCCAGGAGTGAGAGTCTAACCTAGCCCTATCCCTAGATAAGCACAGTGTAGAAAACCTTACACTGACACAGCTGATCTTAATGGCTATCTGTAGGGATTTCATCTAAAATAGGACATCTAAAATCGAGTTGTCTGTTATTCTCCATTGGCTGAAGAGATCTCTGGATTGACTAGCTCTGGTTTAGACACTTACATCTTAGAACTCAAAGTCTTGGAGAGACTAATCGGAGAGACTGCTCTCCTCTACAGCCGTTTTTGGCACCAACAAGTTTATTGTCTAGACATTCAACACACAGATTTAAGAGAAGCTCTGACTCTGAAGCCAGTTAGAACTGCTTTGAATCAATCTATTCAGGCTGCAGCTGGAGAGCCATGATCCCTTCTGGGAAGACGATGATGATCCTTTCTGGGAAGATTTATTGAATTGGAAATAATAATTAATTTTTTTTCTTGTTTTGCTCACTGAATTAAAAATTCTTCTTCAGCTCTCTGAGTCCTTTCTAACTACAAGTAATTCCAATAACTAAATCCATAATTTTTGGTGGAATTCATCTGAGTATAATTGTTCTGGATGTTTTGCAGGATGTCTTTTTGACTCCAGTTCCATGTCGCTTGTGTCCTCCAGATGGAGACATTCATGGGATAAACCAGATGAAACTCTGCAAGGCTTATGGAATAAGGAGAATTCACCAATGCAGATTTTAAGACAGATTTTCAGAGCAAAACATGTCTCTAGATTTTTTTGGGACAAATGGTTAAATATTTATGATCTTATTTCTTCAGCCTCGCTGGTTTCGTATGACTATATTAGGCATCAGATAATCTTAGAAAGTTTACAAAACTTGATGTTTTCATAAATTTTAGTTCTATTTCTTCCATCAATTCAGAAAGCAAATTATACATTCCTCATTTCATGTCTTGCTCTACAGAGGGGAAATAATGCCAGGTGGTTTGAGTGACTAGCTACAAAACATGAATCACAATTACTGAATCATTGAAGTGACCATTTCACAAACAGCCTTCAGTATGAAGTTAATTTATGCAAAACTACTCCACAACTTCTTGTAAATAGCAAATACTCAAGAAGGAGAAAACCTCAGGTTTTTAATTTGCACATCAAATGCAGGTCTGCTTTAAAAGAGACCAGTAATTGTAAAAACAAATGTCAGCAAATACATGATCTACTGAGGGCTCTCTTCTTTCAATAAAAATACATATATTCTTAAATTTTATCTGGGTTTTTCCTAATTTTCATGTTAAGTATGTTATTTTAAACACCTGTAAAAGACTGATCATGCATACCTGATGTTCATTTTAGTTGTAAGACTATATAATCTAGCTAGGTTAAGCAGCATCTGCTACAGTTATGTCTTAGTAAAGGCCATCAACTTAATAGGAGAGAGAATTATATTAAATTATCTTTCACATTTCATGTATCTTTTCCACAGACATTACTACTCTTTCTGATCTGAACTCTAAGCAAATGTGACATTCACACAATGACTTCAAAGCTGTCATAATTAACCAAACAGGAGACATGAACAGAAAAGGAAGCATCACACTATAGAAATGCAGGAAACAGTTAATTTGTATTTTTTAGAGACTGCTAACATAATTTCATTCCAGATGGCAGTGAGAGTGCAAATCTGTTCTGTTCTGTGAGGATATGGGTGTTATAATAGGCTCCAATGGGTGTTATAATAGGCTCCAATGGATCAGATTTATTTTTCAATGTTTTTCTCCACAGAACACTTTAACCATTTCAGCTATTTTGTTTTGTATACTCTGTATTAAGTACTCATATAAGATACTGTGTGTCATTACTCTTCACAAAATGCCATACTATGGAGATTATTCCTCTCCAGGGGCATTTCTTCTTAGAAGCTGATAAATTGATCAGTCTGTTCCATGTAGGATCTCCTCTTAAGGCCACACAGTTTAAGAAACGCTCTTTTTCTTTCCACAGCCTTTTCCCTTCTTTGACTCCTTCACTGATGTTCTATCTTCAAAGGATTTTTTTTTCCTGTATAAGGATTCCAGTGTCTTCACACTTCTCAAAGCAGGAAAGCTTATGGATTACTTCTTCTTCCCTCTGTGACACTCCTCAGTCTCCTTAGATGCTAGGATTTCTGTAGCTTTAAAAGAATGCTGGTCTGGTACTCTTAATTTCATCCCTGAGTATCAAAGTCTTAGGGAAAACATGAGGCTATTAGCATGGTTAGATTAGTGTCCTTCATTCCTTTTCAGCCAGTTCACTCATGTTTCAATGCAAAACAAAAATAAAGGTTGTAAAACCTTGATATTTTAATTTTAGATAGGATACTCATTTCACTACACAAACCTCAGCATGCTGCACTATCTGTCCACAGCTGCACAGTCCCAGAGCTATCCCTTAGCATCCAGCACTGTTGTGCTTTCTGAGGCCCCACCAGTCAGGAGTTTTCTCTCAAACCTTCCTGTGTTCCCTGTTCTAAATGATGGCACTCTTAGGAAAATTGCTTTCAATGTGGAACATGGTTTTTCTTGCATCAGAAGCTTAATGAAGCATCACACAATGGAATACATTTGATAAAGTCTCTGGACTACCTACTTCATGGTAAGAGCCAAGAATCTGGCAAATATCCTTTATACGTGTTGAGAAACAAAGAAATGAGAATGAATTTCACTCCTTCCAGTTAGCTGCACCTCACCACTCAAAAACAATGGTGGTTGTTTCAAAGTCCCTTTCTGTCCTGCTTTTCTTTGCTGTATTGAGGATTCTTATTTGTGTTATAAGCCAGTTGTCCAACGTGTACTTTAGAATTGCCTACAAAAGGCTTCTTTGATACAGAAAAGAAGAACTGTGATCTGCATGAGCACCTGTTGTGCTTTTGAATGGCACATTGGAGAGACATAATTCCTTACTCGACTGTAAGGTAACCTGAAGAGTCTTCAAGAAAACTAATTTACCTACTTCATTTCAACCTGCTAATGTTTGACAGAACACCAGTGATACTGATTAGCATATCTATACAAACTAAAAGCAAAATAAGACTAGTTGGCTTTAAGGCAACATTTGTTCTGATACAAGGTGAATATTGATACTAAGAGATTAATAAATGGTTCAATAAGCACTGAGACTTGCAATCATGATATGTGTGAAAAACAGAAAAGCCAGGAGTAGAAGACTGAAGTTTCATGCTCTGGACCTGCTCAGTAACAATTAAGAGGTAATTGTGGTATAATTATATTTGGGGTTGTTTTGTTAATTTGCATTTTTTTGTAATTTTTTAAAATTTGCAATATTTCATAAGCATGCACAGATTTTTACTCAGAAATTAAGCTGCCCATAATTACCAGAATATTAAGAGATTAAAACATATTGTTTTCACTATACTGAAGCTTGGACAAGGAGATTAATTGTCAAATCAGTGAGAAATCTTTGTTCACCTCTTAAATAAGTTGAAAGAAAGAAAGCAGAAAAGCACAGTCCCCAACTTCACTCTTATGACTGTATAACCACACTGCCAATTTTCACTATAAAACTCCAAGCAACTTTAATGAGTGTCTCTTTATTAAAATCAAAAAAGACCCCTGAAAGTGAGTTGATTGTAGTGCAAATGTACATACCTCACACAGTTTATGCCATACTATTAAGGATTTGTTTCTTCCTCCTTTAATGGATTCTCTCAGTTGACTTAGATTGAATTAAATCTTATCAGTAATGTTAAGGACATGTCTGTGACATAGCAGTTGCTTACACACTGAATGTTCTCACGTGCAAATGTCTTTACCTAGAATCCTGTTCCTGATTCAGATATTGATTTAAGAACTACTTGTTCTCTTATAAAGCTGAATTCAGGTGGTAAATCTGACTATGCAGGTGATGAAGTATTTGACATTGAATTTAAAAACAGGACTATACAAAAAAGAAAAGTAGAGATGTTTCTCTCAAACATTTGTTGAAATTTCTAGAATATTTAATTGCAAATAGACCTGAGATATGTATACAACATATAAAAGAAATAATATATTTGTCTAGTTTGATAATGGAAACTGAAGAGCAGTGTATTGTAACTAACCAACTGATTATTCTGTTTCTCTGCAACTTTGCCTTTTGTTACACTTCAGAAAACACATTTATGCTTTAGTATCTGTTCATCCATTTCATCACTAGGATGCTCAGATGCCTCCTAAAATACCAGTCATTGTTTACAGAAATAAAAATGATGTTTTCTGATGGCTGCCAAGTGGCTAATTAATGACACAAGTATACCCCAATTTAGTTTTATCAAAGGTTTGTTTTCTTGCTTTTAGTAATTATACCAAAATAATTACTTCTTAAACACTAATTTGTAAAAACCAAATTTCACTGTGGAGAAAAATGTTCTCAGTATACATTCAAAAATATAAATGTAGTGTCCTTCCTCTGGGTTTTTTAACACTGCAGAAATGTATCTTAGGAATGAAAGTGCTTAAGTTGTAATCAAAGAGGATCCCTGAAAATGGTAATTATGAAGAATAAAAAAATTCTTTCAGAACTAAATATATCGGTAAAAAGAAACCAGAGATTTTATAGAACACTGATGGATTCTTCATGAAGGGAACCATTTGCCTCTCCAGGGACACTAAACCACACCACACTGAATAATGAGCCAGGGAATGGCAATTGATATGGTGGCAACATCATTTTGTGGTTAATAGCATGATGGCATTAATTAACTCATACAACAGACATGATGAGTAGATGGATTTCACTTTCTGCTTTACTATATAATGTTATTTTAAACATGCATGTAAAGTGAGTTGGAATTTCTTGGCAATGGCTTCAAATTATGTTCAAAGTTGTTTAAAACAGGGAAGAGGCTTTATCTAATTAACATGTTTCTCAGCAAGACATTCTTAAAATGAGAACAGTTTATGGGAAAAGAAAAATTCTTTTTTACTTGCCTAAACTGCTGAACTCTTACATTGTTTTCTTTAACTGAGAATGCAGTTCTCATTCTCACATCACAAGCAGACAACTGCAATCAGTGGCAAACAGTGAAGATTAGAGAACATGTATACTTAGAGGCTATGGAAAAATCTTGCTATTCCACTTTTTGTGAGTAGAAAACAGTGGGAAATGGCACTAAGCTACTAGCAGTGATTCAGCAGTGATGAGGAGCTATTCTCATGAATTAGAAATTGTGAAATAGTAATAAGAAAAATATCACTTAAAACTTAACATATAATGTTGTCACACTTTATGTAATATTGCACATACTCAATACACAAAGGATTTTAAGGGCTCTAAAGCACAATAAACAGCCTGTTGGGTTTCAGATTTCCTTTGTAACCACATCCAACAAAAACTTAGTTAAATCTTCATGGTCCAGAAAAAAAAAGGACTTCCTGGAGTCTGTGTTTTCCTGAAGCTGGGTATCAACAGTGGGAATCCTCTCTAAACCCACAGATATCTTCTCCAACCAGATCTATGAGAGAATCCTTTACAGAGGGAAGCAAGTGGTATTTATGAAAAGGGTGAGTATGGGCTGCCTTCTGACTGAATGGTCCTTACAGTCATGGACTGCTATCATTCTTTGCATAAGAAAAAAGGAAATTTGTTGAAGTCGATGGAGATTAAAGTTTCATACAAGTTAAATTCCAAATATTGTGAATATTCAGTATTCAGACCGAATATTGTGAAAATTCAGTTCTGAGTTCAGAAAACCAAAATGTTTGTGACAGTTGCCCCTGTTCACAGAGACTTGGCATGTCCGGAGCACAGTCCCACCACATTATCAGAGTTTTCTGCAGGTCCCTGCACTGGACACCCTCATGGAGTTGTGGCTACAGGCCAGCAGTTGCCATACAGCGGTCACTCAAAAGAAGACAAAAGAACACATCACAACAGATCCAGGGCAACACCTTCCCACAACCATCAGGGTCAACTCTCACTGAACCACTGCTTGCTAACTGTCTGCCCCTGAAAAATAAGAACGCCCATTCTCTGTAGGGAATCCTTGCTCAACTACTATTGTCACAGCCTGGAAGTATTGGGACTAAGAAGCAGGTGGTAAATTATTTGCAGAAGTGGATGTGGGAGCACATTATCACCCAGAAAGGATCAGTCATTCTGATACATTCAGACTGCACTGAACTGTACCATTACTGTTTTTTGTCACCTGACATGGGAGAAAAACAGTGTGGGTAGCATGGAGTCATGATCCATGTTGTCCTTGTATGCTCACCCTCACCGCAACACGAGTCCAGAGAGAGGTAAGGGCAACAGAGTACCAGCACAGATAAGAACAAATAAAGTCATTAATGCCCATACAACATGAAACATTCTGTATCCAGATAATATTTCTATTTGGTGCTTCTCTACCAGTTTCTATGTTCATTCTGTATTGATTGAATCTGTACCAGTGTTCTTATGTACTGACCATGGATGATGCTGTGACCTGGTTAAAAAAGATGCAGCTGGACTGAGTAGTCCTTCTGGAAAAATGGAGAGTAAATCATTCCAGCCACACACTGGAAGGGGCCAAAGGGCTTAATATAAATGTTATTTCTCATCTGCATGGTCTGTCACTGGCCAATACCATTAAAGCTTCTTCTAGCAGGATGGATTCAAGAAGTCTCTACAAGTTAGTCAAAGAGAAAACCATTGAACATTGCTAAATATATATATATACATATATATGTAACATAGACTGCAAGAAAGAGGCTGTGGAAGTACACAGAGAAAACAGCATGTGCAATTGCATTGTTATGTAACACATTCTTCACAAGACATCCACTTGGTTACTCTGAGAGTTGAGACCTTAGGTCTAGCCTAGAATGGTCACTCTAATATTCTTAAGGTGTGGGAGTTTGTTATGTAAAATTTGATCTTCTGACAACATTGATTTTGTCATTTGGGTAGCAGTGGCAGAGCAGAAGCCCTTGGCAGGGTAAACTGTCTCTATAAATCAAAGGTCTTGAAAAGTGTGAGTGCCGCAGCGATGCTGCCTATCACCCAGGGGGCTGGCCAGTAGTCACTGAAGAGGAAGGCAGTTTCTGGCTGAAGCTATAGTTGGGCATGGGGTCCTCCCTTGTTAAAGTCTTTCAGTGAGATTCATTTTATATTCAGGAGAGCAATCTTTCTGGCAAAATCAGTGGCAAAAGAGATGGTCCTTTGATGAGCTAAAAGCCTTTTAGGAAGTTTACCTGGATGTAGCTGATGAAGAGACATATTTGCCAATGCACCAAACTCCACAGGTGATGAGGACCCTGCCAAGCCTGGAGTTTTGGTTTCCAGAATTCAAGGGGGCACAGCGAGGAGCAGTGACTCTCTGAGCAGCTTTCTCAGGGCTTCCAACTCTCCTAGCCCATACATAAAAGTTCATCAACATTTTGCAGGATTGAAACAGTCTGAATAGTTGAAGAACTTGCCTTCAAGGGAGTTCAGTGACCACTCTTACATAAGAATACAGACAGTCTTGTGGAGCATCTCTGCTGAACTGGGAAGTTTCAAGCAAATTCCACTCCTCTAAATGCTGAATGTGTCTGATCTTCAGCATGCTGAAACAAATTTGACTTTCCTCAAATACACTAAATTTAATTTATTAAGAAGCAACTGAAATTATGGGTTGCAAGTAGTTCTTTTAAACACAGTATTGCAGCTAGTTGCTCTGAAAAATTCCTAAATTAAAAGCTTACTGAAAAAAAAACCTTTTGATGATAGCTTTCATCACTTTGTGTTTGTTTGTTTTCTTCCTCCATTCATAAAACAGTGGATTATTAAAAGCTGATAAATATTGCCACAAGGTCATCTGACCATATAATCTGAGGCAACAGTTAGCCAAAGAAATGTCTCCTTCTGACAGCCAAAGTTGTTTTAGCAACATGAGCAGCATAACCTAAGAACCCCCTTTTTGTATGGCAACACATGCTTGTGATGTGGACTGTTTTTAATAGGACTTCAGAGATTAGAGTATTAAATTAAACACAATAGATAGAAATGCTAATGAGAGCTACAGGGAAATGAGAATGTACCACACAAAGAAGAAATATTAAAATATAATACTCTTTTCTGTCTGTGAAATACATCAACCATAACAGCATTTCACAGAGAAACTGCTTACAATTACTCATCCAAATGAGTGAGATAGCATTGTCTCAGAAGCAAATAACTTATGTGCAAAAGCTTTCATCAGTGTAAATTTGTTGATAACACTCTTTTGTCCAATATATATTCAATTCGATATCTCCAAAGTGATAATGAGTTATGTCTGTGTATATTCTCAGCTTCATGGGTTCTGATGCCCAAATCTCATTATAAAAGATTAAACTTTGAATGATTAAATTCTCCAATATGCATTTAAGAGGGCATCCATTAATATATTGTGGTTGGTGGGTAACAGTAATTATTGCCTTTGACTTAGTTGCTTACTTGGCAGAGGGATGAATTTTTTGAAAGGAGGTATTTCTCCAAGTGGAGGAATTGCTGTTTCAGTGTTTTGTGACATTAGTGTGCCATTCTGAGGTACAAAGGAAAAATAATACCACTAAGAGGCTAAAGATTTCTTATTAATGTGTTTTTTTCATGAGGTATGGGTCTCAGAAATCAAACCACAAAGCTTCAGTTGAGGAATTCATAGAGCAAAAATAAAAGTTGACTCAAATAAAATTCTCTGAAGTAGACTTTGGAGCATTAGCATAATATCTCTCTGGTTTTATTCAGGTGTCATAGATTTTAGAGGCAAAGTTCATCCATAAAATAAAATTTTGTTGGCTTTCTAGCTCCTCTTGTCTCAAAAGACTTACCTTAAAAGAAGTGAGATTGCCAGCCAGGCTAGGGCAAGGGAAGTAATGAAGTTCCCTAATACAATTATAGGGGCAAGGTCTGAGCAGCAACTCATTGTGTTTGATAAGAATCAGAAACCAGTATTAGGGGATCCCCAAAATTAGGGGATCTGGCACATAAGGAGAAAGATCATGGAAACAGTAATGGCTGCAAGGAAAAGGGTAAGGGAAATAGGGGAGGAATGTAAGGAAGATCAAAGTGTAAATAATGAGCTACTGCTCTGGAAAGAACAAAAGACATATGGGAAGTCAGAACGGGAGAAAGGAAAACAGACAACAAAATAAGGCAAAAGGAAAAAATAAAGATAAGTCAATTGAAATAGAGTGAAGAGAATAGGATGGTGTCTAACATCTGAAAGTGTGGCAATATTGGATAGAGAAAATTGTGAAGGCACAATTTGAAAGGCAGATCAGAAAAAAGTACACAAAACTTGGTGTTTTTTCCAGAGGGAAATATTTTTTCTGGATTTCTCTTTGGCATCTATCCAACAGCTGGTATACCACACAATCCCTTTATAGGACACTTCATCTGGAAAAACTAACGTGGGTGATTTAAGATTTTTCAGATTTAAGATAATAAACTACCAATTGGAAACTGGGATGAGATGAAGGGTGAAGCTTCTCATGAACCTGTAGGAATAGGACTGGATAAAACCACTGAAGAAATTCTGCACTATTGACATAGCTATCTTGTCTATCTTGGGCTCTCTAGGTGCTGGCTGTAGGAGATCTCACAGCTGGATTCAAAAGCAGGCACTTCTTTGATTTTAAAAGCCTTTTTTGCTTTTAAAAGGATTGTAGGGCATTTTCAGTGCCTTTCAATCCATTTAGGAGACCTTGTTATCTTCCCTTCCTAAACAATCAGAGCAATAAGCCTGAAATAACAAGTGGCAAAATCATTTTAACAAACAGAAAAAAAACCCCAAGCAGTGAAGAACCTTTAGTCCTGACAGTTTCAGTGCCATAGATAAAAACAGTAATAAAGTTTTAGGAACATAGTAGTTGCATGGAGGTTTATTTTCAGAAATTACTTTGATTTATAATTACCTTAATGAGTGCACTAAAGCAAAGGCATAGCATTATGTAAGAAATGCCAGATGGGAGCCATAACCAAATTTCCTGATGAAACCATTTACGAGAGAAAACAATAATCCCAAAGGTGAGTATACTGAAATAATGATTTCTGTTCATGGAAAAGAGGCACAAACTCCTGTATCCTAAATTATGAAAAAAGAGTTTATGGCTTTTTATCTGAATGTATCACTGATGTATGTTAATCTTTGGGTTTTGAGAGGCTTTGCTGTTTATTTTTCTTTTCTTAAAATAGATCCCTTTGAGTTTTTACAAGGTTCATTTCTTTGTAGTATCTCACAAAAAACCCCTCAGAATCATTAATATTAGGCAAACGTTCAAAGACATTTTGAAAAGGAGATTTTAATTCACTTTATCCTTCTATTTACAGTTTAATTTAAATAAGTAAGAGTAAATGTAACCAAATCTTGGGGTCATTGTGAACTAATTAAAGATCCAAACAAAAAAAACCCTCACAAACAGATCAAAAACATTTAAGGAAATCAGAATTAAGTATTGAACTGTTCACATAAGAATGCAATGTGTTCTATCTTTCTATTATGAATTATGTGCACTTGTTTACCTTAATGTCAGAGATAAATAAACAGCTGCAGCTTTGAGCTTCTTTCCTTAATGCATGCAACCCATTGTCTCATAAATTATACCTTAATGTGCATCTTAGCATTATTTTGCTAGGCAAAGAAGGTAAAAGACACAGAAATCAAGAAAAAATCCTGGGCAGCTCTGAAGCCTTTAACCTGGCCATGTCTCTACCTGCTTTCTCAATTGTACAAGTTTTTGCAAAATCATCATTCAGCTTAAAACCTGATTTTAAAGGGCTTATTTTAAGTTCCTTTTTTATCTGCAGCCTCTAATTCACCTTATTGAGAGTTGAGTGGTTTTTCACTTTCAGGGCACTCCCATTGCATAAAATACCCAAGAATGAAGTATGAAGCAAGAGTATGAAGCCAGGTGCAGTCTTGAGATACATTTCAGTCAGTCAGGTGTCCCACACACCTGTCCCAGCACACACTGGTGTTAGCCAAGCACAAGAACACAGGCTTCAGAACTTCTGGGAAATACAGGCAGAAACGAGATACAAAACTCTCTGGAGCTCTAAACAGAATGGTGAGGTTGATGGCCATGAAAACGGGGACCAAACAAAGAAAAATCAAAAAAGGTTCAGTCACAGATCATGTTTGCCCCACCCAGGTTACCCAGGTCACCTCCAGGTGTAGGACACAGATGGTCCCAGCCTGATACCCCAGGCACTGCCTGAGGTCAGCCTGCAAGCTTGCCCAGGGAAGGGACAGGAGCAGGACACAGGTCCTTGCTCAAGAAATTCCTCTCTGGCAAGGCTCCTCCTTCATGAGGAGCAAGCCCCAACCTCTGCACAGGGTCTCCTCCAGTTCCCCCCACAGCTCCCCAAGGAGCCTCATGCTGGGACCTGGAGGTGGGACCTGGTGAGAAGGCAGCTGAGTGTTCAGTGGGGAATCCAAGAAGCGAGAGCTGACAGAACTGCCAGCATCTTCAGGAAGGGAATCTGCAGGTCCAAATCATCAGCTTCCACTTAGAAGGGATTTAGGGAGGTCCCTAGGAGCAGTTCTGAGGGCATTCAAGCAGCAAATTGATTCAAACATGTGCAGTGGCAGGCCTCCCTCCTTGAAGGGACACCTGAATCAGCTTTCTTGGCAGCACACCCAAGAAATGAAGGGGTACAAACACCACCTGCTCTACTCAGGAATTGCATTGACAGTGTCAACTGGTACCTTGTCCATATTTTAAATTTATTGTTTTAGTTGTGATTCAACGACTTAAACCTTATCAGAACAACAAAGAAATGTTATGGGTGAGAAAGCTTTGTTTGCAAAGCCTGACTGACCAACCTGCTCAGCTTCCCTGCTGGTGACTTATCCCTGCTCCCTGCTGTGAGTGAAACTCTGAAACTCCCCCAAACTCAAGAAACCTACTGCAGTCACTGCATTTCCTCCTGGTTCATTTGTTCATCACTGTTTTACACTCCAAGCCTTGTTATGGTCAAAAGGGAATGCACCATGTAGCTCAGCAGCTTGACATTTGCTGTCAGCTCCATGCTGGCACATGCACCCAGGCTCTCATCTCCCCAGCTGTGGCACCACAGACACACCAGTGCCTCTGGCCCATGCTCTGCACTAAAGCCCCAAACACACACAGCACACAGTACACAGAGCACACACCCAGGAAAGGGCTGAGTATTGGAGTTTAATGAGATGACAGGACAGACCAAGCTGCCTGGACTAAGGGCATGGCCAGACAAATGTACTGACCAACAAACTGTTCACAGGCAGCTGGCCCCTTATATCCTCTCACATAAACTCAGATTGCTCCTCCCAGCATCCCATAATGAATTCCATCCTCCAGGACAGGGAGTCCCCCAGACAGTCTGTGCAGAGCCCCAGAGAGCCATATCTCTGGGGACTTAGAATGCTGGGTCTCACCTGACTTGTGGGGTTGATGCCCCTGGGACAGCACTGGGGGCTGGGGCTGGCGCTCACGTCTCTAACTCTGGGACTCCCCCACTGCCCTCTGCCCTCTGCCCCTCTGCTTGGGAAGGGGTGAGCCTTTAGCACATACTCTAACAGACACCAGCACCACCAGTGGGAAGCATTTTGACTGATACTGAATCAAAACAGGTTGGTGCCTTGTGGTCATTTATTCTCTCGTTCTTATACAGCAGAAATTAAAAGGAAATTAAATTTATAAAGAGACTGACACCACTCTTTCTACTATAGAGAATAATGCTTAAAAGAAGAAAAAGAAGGCTGAAGTGGAAGGACCTGCCATTTGTCCAGACACACAAACTGTAAGCCCTTGGCAGTACTGGTGAGGCAGCCAGGCACAGCTAACTGCTAGCCAATGCCCCTGGAAAAAAGGGTCTCATATGGCACCAGGCAGCTGGCCCAGCTGTGGAGGAAGGACTCTGAATCACCCAGGGATTATGAACATCTGTGAGGGTGTCCACGAAAAACTATTGTCCCTATTCACTTGTGCCCAGTTCCCAGCTCCCAGACCTGTGCTCCTTTATGTGGCCTTTATGTACCCCCAAGCACTGCCTTGCTGAGATGGAAAAATGGAGCTAAGCACAACCAAATGGACAGGCTAAAGGGAGCAGGTGCCTCCTCAAGTCTTTTCCAGGAAACACCAGAAGGGAGCACCTAGGAATCACATCCTAATATTCAGAGAGCACAGGGTGGGCCACTGAATCCCAGAAATTGGGCAAGGACACCCAGCAGCGAGGTCAGGCTTGCTCTGAGGAACAGAAGCAGTGCTATTTAGTGAAGATTTTACTAGAGATTTCTGAGGTTTGGAGCATAAAGGCTTGTTCCTCTACAGCCTTTGTGGTTGTGAAAGGGCATCCAGTGGAAGTCATGCTGCCAGCTGTACTAAAGGCATGCTTCAAAAACATGCTGGACAGGATACAAATGGAGAGAATAGCAACCAGATGATTCAATGCTGGCTGCACATCTTTTCTCAGCTGCCAACAGCACAGGGTCTGACTCAATGGGCTGCAACAGCCTGTCTTGTAAATAATCCTCCACATTTTTCTCTGCTGCAGAACTACTTAAAGAAAAAAAAAAGTTTGTAAGGTAGCCCATAGCTGTCTCTCCCTTGTAACAAACAAGACCATTCACTGTCTCCTGTGTCATTCCTGAAGGTATGTTTCTGTAGTGTAAAACCACTACAGGGCGTCACTGTTCTGTTGAGCTATACCAAAAAAGGATTTCAGGATTTTCATGTGATGGACTGTGTTCAGAAGATTTTGAATTGACTTAACCACATCTTAGTATTCCCTTCTGAGAAGATAGAAAACAGGGTATTTTCAAACATAAGGTCTGGATGAAATGCTATCATTTAAATTCCCTAGTGCTCCAGAGACAGCTGGATACAGCCTACTCTTTTAAACAACTCACAACACAGATTTTTCATTATGGAATTGTATCAGAAAGTCTGCTTCTTGATAATGGAGCTGCACTGACTCTAGGGTGCCTTTGAACACTGACAGACAAAACTCCAAGAGATGGGGAGAGGGCACTCTTACAGCAACCATCACAGAAACATTCTCCTTGGATTCATAGTTTTGCTTCCCCTGAGAAAGGCTTTTAGGCCATCTGTGACCTACTGCTAAAAGGAGCTCATGTAATTGCAGAGAGCAGACACAGCAGCCAGTGCATCTCCAGGGCAGGACTCAGCTGCAAGGCCAGGCAGGGCTGGAAAACTGCACTCCAGTTTGGCAGAGGCAGAGAACAAAACTTCCCATCTGCACTTGATAATGCTTCTGGCCCCTTGGGGGAGGGCAGAGGGCTCAGGTGAGGCTAGTCAAGACCACTAAGGCTCATTGATGCACCTGGGCTCTTGAGACCATTCTCTGCTAGCTGTCACCTGGGTAATGTGGTGGCCTCTCAGAGAGCTCGTGTCATATCTGCAGCTTTTCTTTAACATCTCAGGTACCCAGGGGGTCCTCAGAGGTTAATGGCCACCTACACAAAGCCAGCTGAGCTACACCTGTCAATGTATGGGATTTGTCAATAAATTAAGAAGACAAACACACATGTCACACACCTGGTGTTAGGTTTGAAAATGTTGCTGTGTCAACAGACTTGTAGGTGTTGAATAATTTGCCTGATAAGAAGGATCTGGTGCCATTTGAGATGCTCTTGTGTGTCCAAAGTGTCTCTAGGATAGCTGTACTGGCAGATGTGACAGGAGCAGATACATGAGACTCAAAAACTTTTGCAACAAATACTGCAGGAGGTTAGATGGGGTACTGTGGGACACCTTAATGATGGGTCAACATATTCAGACAATCAAATGACAAGTCGTTACTGTGATTTAATCTAGAGAACTTTTGGACAGTCAAGAATTTGTTGTTTATGTCAAGATGGTCTGAATGGTGGGTTTGATTTTTCTGACCAGACCTCCCTTACTCGTACTACTTTTGGTGTGAAATTTCACCTAAATCCCAATAAATCAACTCTTCCTCTTGAGTTAGCTCTCAGAGACACATTTCTCTGCAGTACATTTTACAGTACAATGTCTTGGCTATCTGGGATTGCAGCCCAGACTCACTTTGCTTTGGCATAGCTGAAAAGAGAAGCACTGTTGTTCCCAGAATGAAATTTAAAATATTTCCACTTTGAGGAGACAGATGAACACAAAATTTTTATAGAAGATCAATGCTGTGAGGAGTGACAACTGCTTTGGCACACTTGTGAGGTGCACCACTTTGAAATGGTGCAGGTTCAAATCTCTCCAAAACATTCTGAAAACCCCTTTCTTTAAGGCATTTCAAGTCAGAACTCAAAAAACGCTGTGCAAAAACAAATTAGGTCAATATTCCTTTGAAGAACCTGGCTTAAGCTAACCCAGCATATCTTCAGTTTCGAAAAAACTTGGATGTTTCAATTACTGAAACACTTTACAGGCACTTACAGTTTTTACAGTAATTATGACATTGTCGATGTTATGTTAATTCTCTTCTACTTCAGAAGATTCTAATTGTCTTTTTTTTTTATTTAACAATATGTGTTCCCAGGACATACCCTTGGTTTACTTTTTTTCAATTAAATTTTCTCTTTTCAATTTGTCCAAAACTCCATGTATTTCATAATTAGTTTTAATTTCATTTTAAGCTCCACCAGTTCAAATTGTCTCTAAGTACTTAATTAAATTTCATTCTCAGGAGACAGTTATTCCATCTAAATTTTGTAATAGTTTATCATGCAGTTTATAATAGACTTGATAATAGTTAGTCAACTGCACAGGACTGTGCAATTTCCGTAGAAACATGACTCATATACTTTTATATCCCATGGCTCTAAAAATGAGTTGGTTCCAGTTGCCACAAAAATAGATTAACTAGATTTAAAATATATGTGGGGAGTACCAAAACCAGAGTTTCACTCAATTTTTGATCAAAATCCACCAAGAAGAGAACCCTTGCCAAGAAGAGGCAAGCAATGGTGAGCTGCATTTTCCTGATGGTCTGTGTTCTCACAAGATGGTTTGCTGAGAGTTTCTTTCACCCTGGGGGATTTGCTGAGCACCAGCTCCAGCCTGCACAGGGCTGGGGTCTCTCCTCTCCCTGGTGGTGCAAACCCCTGATTCCAGGCCTGTCACTTTAGCAGGATGGAGTCTGTTTCATACCTGGCACCCTGAGGGACAGGTGAGTGTGTTTGCCTCTTTGGAGCAGTTTGATGATGGTGATAAGAACGACCAATTCTTTCCTACCTTGTGACTTATAGGTTGGGCTACATCTCTTTACAGGTACCAGTTGTTTTAGGGAAAGAGTGGGGTTCTACCCAAGTGTCCAAAAAGCACACTGGTTACCCTAATGGTCATTCTGCTGTCTCCTACAGATTAAGTACTGCAGAGAGTAAACCACACATGAGGTAGTCAGTAGATCATTTGTTCTGCAGCTCAGAGAGCAGCTTTTCCTATCTGAAACTGGAACACAGAAACAGCATTAGTAACATCGACCTTACCCCCTCAAACCTCCATTTAGATATTTTTATTTTAAAAAAATTAAATCAAGTAGATACTGAAGGTGAAGTATCTTTCAGAAAACACTTAAATATACTTTCTCAACTGTCTGTATAATATTTACACTAGACTTTTCTCAGCACAGTGAGCCTCTTCCCTCACCTGGAATTTCTAGAGAGAATTTAATTTCCCAAATTATAAGGGTAAGGTTCAAATTTTGCCAGCTGTTTCTAGGGCTGAAAAGGAATCAAAGTATTCAATTCAGGACCACTTGAAAATGAGCATCCACTACCCCTTCTCTTTACCACAGAAAATTTTTGTGGTTAGTATACTTCTTCCACTGTTACTGGAAATTTATAATAGAAATTTTGGATTGCTGGAAATATTTTGTCCATTGTGTAAGTTTGAAAGACATGTTAAAATTGATTAATTCCATTTATATCCATATACCACTGCTTCTCCTTCATTAAGCCTTTCTGAAAGCACTTGGATAAAATTTAGGCTATAAAATTATAAGTCTTCCCATGAAATTTATTTGAGGAGAAAGAAATGTCAAGTCCAAATTCGGGGAACCACAGCAACAGTACTCACACAGGTGATTCAATTTAGGAACTTAAACAGTAGTTTTTCAGATAACTTTTTAAATTCTATTTCTCCTCTTTCCATAGTCTTCCAAATTACACTCACAGGCTGTGTAAAGGGATAGCATAATCTGAAAATGATGCAGTTTCTGAAACCAAATAAATCTCTAATCCTTAGAAAGCTTTGTGTATTCCTGCAATAAATTAAATTCTCTTAATTTATGTGTGATGACTTCAACCATTGGAAGCAGAGAGTAACAAAACTATTATAGGAAGGCAGTCAATCCTCCTTCAGATCTCCGCACCTTCTAAAATAGTTTTTAGTATCTGTCTCCAGTCCATACACAGTGGGGAAAGAAACAGCAAGATTTTTCCACCTCTGCCTCACCAATTTCTGATGTTCTATGGTGACTCTCAACAACCACTAGATGAATCCTGGGTAAAAGTGCTATTTATTTAACAACCAGTTAAAACAAAACACCTTTAATCTACAGCACCTCTGGATACATTATTACAGATATTTTCACACTGTTTAACATTTTCAGTGTTACTTAAAAAAAAAAAAAAGGAGAAAACCTGACATAGCATTTTACTAAGCAAAATGAAATATTAAGTTTAATAAAAATCACACAGATCGTGGTCTAATTCCCATTGGTGCACTGGTTAAAACTCCCATCGCCTGTAGCTGTGCAGATTTAGTTAGGTGTGGAGCATATTTGATGTCTACAACCACTAATGAGGCTCAGAGTCAGAGAGGTCTGGCTTCCTAAAATTTTTTCTCTTTTTTTAGAAGGGAGTGCCTCATTTCTTAACCTGTCTCTGGGCTAGCCCTGTCTTCTCTTTTGTTACTTGCAGTCCTTTTGAGTACTTCCTTGGTGGCACAGCTTTATCTGCAATGTGCGTGGGTCAGGCTGTGATCCTGCTTCACTCTCTCCCAAGTCTGAATTATAACAAAAGGATTTTCATCCAATTCTCACACTGAAACTTTATAAAACATAATTAAGAGGTTTTATTGCACAAGTGCTCATAAGTAGATCTTGACAAACATTATTAAAGTGACTAATTGGCAGAACAAATTTCTTGTTCAAGTGCACAGGAAGATAACTACCAAAGTGATAAATTGTTAGTTTGCTGTTGACAGGAAATTTTCAAGAGTAAGCCTAAGTAATTTCTATAGTTTGACCTGTTCTGAAATCACAATGACATTCGTGTGCAATGACATTCAGAAAATTGTCAGCTGGGATATAAATTCCTCAATGAAAACATGGTTAATTAGAACCTCCAATGGTAAAGTTGAATTAAAAGATTCACAAAATCATCAACGTTGGAAGAGAGCTTTAAAATCATCTAGTCCCACCATCAACTCAGCACACCATAATCACCCCTTAAGCAGTCCCCAGTGCTACATTCAGATGCCTCTTGAACACTTCAGAGACAGTAACTCCACTACATCCCAAAGAAGTTATTACCACTTGCTAAATACCCCCTGATGGAGTGCTGGCTCTCAGGAGGTAATCCTGACTCCATTTAAATCAATAGAAGGTTGTGAGAACAGTGAGAACTAACCTTCTTCCATGGTTTTTAAAACTGAAGTGGATGGAAATCTCATTTGGATACAATTTCAAATTGCAATTGGACACAATGCTAGGTAATATCATCAAGGCTTCCTATCCCACAAAATGTTGGACCAGATAATCCTTGAACCTCTCTTCTAACCTGGACTGTTCTATGATTGTATGACGCTTCAGCTTAGCTTAATAATAGCATAGAATCTTTGAACTCAAGAGTTCAATTAAAAATATTTAATTCATCCTTTTCTCCTCATATGGCATAACTTGTTTTATTAATAATAAAACAACTAAGTTTCACAGCACTAAGACTAACAAGAGTGTAGCATTCTGTTTTTTGAGCTTATTTGATTGTTCTATTTTATTAAGGCATTTCTATGTTAATTAGTTATAAAATGGTTTGCCCCTGTGTACCCCCTGCCCTTCCCAGAGTGGATCCTTCCCTGAGCCCCTTTGTCCAAGTTTTCCCGCCGTTTCACCTGCCTGTCAGAGATGTCAATCACCCTTCTCCCCCCCACTTCACCTGTCAATCTTCCCTCTTTGTCTTTGTCTGCCACCTCAGCCCTGCCCTGATCCTTCAGGAAATTTCTGTATCAATCACCAGAGCTTTCACAGGTGATTTGTCCATCAGACCCTCTTTCCAACCCTAAGTTCTCCCATTTGCCCTTTGCCGCCTCTCATCCCTCCCCCGAAATACCCCTATTGGTCACCCTAGGTTCTATCTCCCAGGTAATTGCCTCCTTTATAACTCCATCTCGGGCGAGGCTCGAGGTCACTTGCCGCTCTCCCTTTGGAGGAAAAGAAGAATAAAAATCCTCTGAACATTACAGCTGGGACTGACCCTTCCTTTGCTCTTGCCTCTGACTGCACGCAAACAGAAGCGCTGCCCCAGCAAGCCAAACCACGCCCTGGCTGTTTCTCTCTGCCGCGATGCCGAGTCCCTGACCCCAGCACAGTGGTCCCTGCCGCTCCGCAGCCGACCGGGAAACGCCGCATGGGCGCGCGGGTGGGCGAGAGAAACGCAGCACAAGAGAGAGTGTGGTCACCTCCCAAGACAGACTTTTTGATCGTCCAGAGAATTCAGTCACTAGAGGAAACACATGGAGCTGCAGGTTGCAAGCAGGATGCCTCTATGTATTGTCCGTGATATTTTAGAAATGTGGCCACTTTCAAGATTGCATTCTTCAAACTTAGCCAAAGTTTGAAGCTTCAAGCACCAGCTAGTCCACTGAAGAACAGTGTTTTTTCTCTTCCTTCATTGCCGATGAAGATTAAGGACAAAGTCTAGAGAAATATTTCTCTACTCCTGTGGTTTGAGAAGAAAAAGTAGAAAGTAGTCATGTGGCATCACTGTATCTGTCATGGATATATAGGCATCTTTACTGATTAAATAACAGCATAAATGGTGTTGTTGTATATTAAATGTTACAGCTTCATCAACTTTCAGTCCATTTGTGATAGTCAGCCTCATTGAAACAGAAATGACAAATCACAAGGGTAAACCTGGGCCATAAGCAGATGTTTATTCAAATAGTATTCTAATCCATGACTATATTTCATATGTTCTGTAAGAACTTCTTAAGAGTAATTTCAGTGTTGTGTTTGACTGGTATTCTTTTCTTAAATAAATCATAAAGCTAAATTGGAATTGTAGGTGCTTTCCATTTAGGTAACGTTACAGTCATTGAACCAAACCAAGACCAAATTCATGTTTTGAAATGATAAATGAAGAAATGACATTTTACCACATATTAACAACGCCATTTTGAATGCTTATATTATTTGAATTGTAAATACTGACTAATGCAATTAACAGATGCAGCAGTGTATAATGCAGTTTCTGCTTGGCAATGTGTTAATAGACGTGTTCTTCTGCTCTGGTACAGCTGACAGCTGTTCAGGAATCCCAGGAGCACTAAAGAGAAAAAATAAATCATCTTTAACACAGAAGGCCTTTCACATGAAAAACACAAAAGTTATTAATTTCCTTATAGTTAATATGGGGATATGAACAGTGATAAATTTACCACTATTATAAAATACCATAGAATACCAGCTTTGAAGAATCCTCAGGGATCATCTTCTCCAACCTTTAAACTATTTGTGTGCATCTTCACATCTTTCTAATACCACAGTTACACATTCAGCTTGTTCTGGCCACATAAAATTATCACACCACCAGGTTTTCAGCAGGGTCAGCTGACATAATTCCACTGAAATGAGCACTGCTCTCCTGCTGGCTTCAGGAAAGGAGAGATGAGCAGTAGTTTCTCCTTACTGCGCAATTACAGAGGCAATGGTGTTTCACACCGCAGCATTCATGTGGAAACATTCCAGTGAGATAATTGGTAAAATATTGGTATCTGTTGGAGATGCTCCCATGTGGGTACAAAGCAGTGAGTAGTGCTCACTCTGCAAGACAGACCCAAGGAGGGCAGATACGAAGATTTAAATTAAAATCTTTATAGGTTGGCAAAGAACACCCAGCTTCTGCATGGGGGAACTCTCTGCTGTAACTGCAGTATATCTGTCTTAGAGTGGTCTGAGCAAGTAATGAGGCAGCAACAGACTGCTCTGATTGCCTGGTGCCCTTTTCCATTCTCCTAAACTTTAGCTTCCTTTTAGCTTCAATAGCTCCACTTAGGCAGCAGGCCAGTGCTGGATAAAATGTATTTTACTCATTCCGTGTTATGATTAGGACACTGAAAACCATCCGTTGTCCTGTACACCAGGAGTATGAGGAGAACATGAGTTTAGGGCCACCAGAAACAGGGAGCACAGAACAGCCTGGTGATGTCTGTGGGGACAAGACAGAGCATAGCCAGGCAGAAGGTTCAGAGCCCAGTGCAGGGAACACCAGGAATAAAGCAGTGGAGCCAGCCATGCCAGACCTTGACAAGCTGAGGAAGAAGACACAGTGGTCAGGGGCATGGCTCAAGATAAAAACTGTCTCAGCAGCAGGGACAGAGCTGGGCTGCCTGTGGCTCCTGGGGGGTCTTTGCAATGATGGATTTGTGCTGGCAGCAGCCCTTTCCATGCTTGTACAAGGATGACCTGGCCCCAGCAAGGGCTCATTGCAGCTGCATCTGTGTGCTATGGAAGCTGCTTTGACAGGCAATCCTCCACATTCATGAAAACTTATGCAGCTACTGTTATTATTAATAACAGAAGGGCTAAATCCTGGCCATGAAGAAACTGCACTGACTTCAGCAGTTTTCCAGTCTGGCTGAAAGTGCTTTCAAACCAGCGTGAATATGTAAAAGAGGAGAGTGTTCAGATCAATCTCAAGGGAACAGGGGACTTTGTGGATCCTCATAATAATCACTATAAGCAAAGAGTCCTTTTTATGATGGATTGAACACTGCAGTGAACATGAGATCAGAGATGAGACATCTTTATGAAAATACAGCCCCCATTTTCAAATTGGTGAAAACTTCAGCTTTATTCATGTTTGTTTGATTTCAAATTATAGTTGCATATGAAAGATGTTTCAGTCCAATAGGCAAGCAGCATTTCTGATCTTCTTAGCAAATCTAATAGAATATTAATATATTTTATCTGTGTATTAGGATCAAACTGGTAATTCATATTAATTCAATAGGATATATATATATATTTAACATCTTTATCATACTTGGAGGGAATGACAGTAGGTCTACCAGATAGATCCAGTCAGTGATTCATGTGTCTTCCTATATAAATGACCTCACTTGCTCATTAAAATAACATTTTTTCATACTTGGCTTGCATATAGATATATTTGGGTTTCAGTCATAATAAAAGAACTAAAATTCAGTATGAATATCTTCCTCAGCACACCACCTGCCTTTTATTTTCAGGCATTTTTAACAAAATGGAAACATGACCTTTTTTTTAGTGAAATCATATTTAAATATTTAGTAGCTAAAAGCCTTTACCCATTCTTTCTTTGTCATTTGTTCTTCTCCATGCTGACATTTTTAAATGCTTTCTTAGAGCAAAATAAAAGATCTTCTTTAATTAAAGATAATTAATAAAAAAATTTTTAAAGTATTCAGGTACATAAAATAGATTCCAATGGCAAAACTATGATCAAAAAAACCCCCACTAAATAGATGCCAGTCTTTGTCTAAGATCAGGAGAGTCTTTTCAGGCTATACATCACAGGAAAGAAACATCATCCTGAAACAGAGATTGGGGCTCAGCTTCTGGTTTCAGATGTTCCCCCAGTCAGCATTTCCAACCAGCTGCTCTCTGCTCATCACACAGGCTGCTCCAGGGCTCTTCTGTCCCCTGGCAGTCAGATCCCAACCAGGGAAGAAAAATCCCTCTTTTTCAGCCAGATGCCTCTGCCAGCCCTGGCAGCTGTGCTGACAGAAATCAGGCAGCAGCATGGGAAAAGGGAAGATGTTAGGGTGAGGGCTAACAAAAATCTCTTGAAACCCCAGAAAATTTTGTGTGTGTATATCTATATTTTGTATAGATATCCATATTTTATAGATACCTAAACTTTAATTACCTGATAGAATCTTTACACCAGTCTGGCCACACAAAATTGTTGCAAAGAAGGTGCAAATAATTTTTATGGTATTTTTGTTTTCAATATAAGGGCTTGTTTATGAAAGAACTTCATGCACAAAAATAATAAAAAGAAACCCAAAGGTTGCTGCAGAAGGCTTCAGTACAGCTCTCTTTCCACAGGGGTACCTAGAACTATAGGGCATCTTGAAGCTGCAAGAGAGTTTTGGGTTCATTAGAAGGCAGGGGACAACAAATCGGTAAGAAAAACTAAGCAAAGTTGGGGAATCAGAGAAATCTCTCCTTAAAATTCATAAAAATCTGATATATTTAAAGGAGAAATGTGATGTTTCCAGGCAGTTCTTACACTAGAGCTATTAGAAACACTCAGATCAAAAGTAAATTTCAGAGCACCTACCTTGGGCAGACCAAGAGGAAACAATAAGCTTCACACAGCCCCTTGAAGGAAAAGCAACTGACACACTCAAAATTTATGTGCAAAATCAAGCTACTCTTTCAAAGTCATCAGTTTTTATCTCAAGACTATTCTGCCTGGGTGAAATTACACACATTTCAGGTTTAAAGCAATAAACTTTAAGTCAAGCTGTACTAAATATTTAAGAAGGTCATCTGGCACCATTCACTACTTACACCTCATTTTATTTTAATTCTAGTCTTATGGTGGACCAATTTTGTAACATGCTGATGTATAATTTCTAGCAGCTAAAAGCAATATCAAAACCTTTCAATTTTTAATAACTCTGATATAGTTAATAAATCATCAGCCAGTACAGGGACAAGGATATTATAAAAAGTAGAGATGCATTTATTGACTACCCATGTACACAACGATTTACTTCTTGTATTGGATTTAGGATTTCCTTGTACATTTTAAAAGAACAGAAAGATGGGGTTTAGCCAAGTATGAGGATATTTTATTGGAGTTACTAAAAAAACCTTGGCTTTGCCCTGTAGTGACACCTTGAAGGAATTAAGATGAAGAAAAGAAATTTCTTCATAAAAATCAGTGTCAGAAGGGTACCCTTTTTTCATGCCCTTGCTCCAGAGACTACTAATGCAATTGCATGGAACAGTCAGAGAATGAGAGAAAAAAGCATAGCAGAAAGTGGAATTCTAGACCAGCCCATTCCTCTTCCAAAGGGAAAATAAGTATCACCAGCTCCAGAACTAGCCTTCTTCCCAACAACTTCCAAAAGGCTAAATGTGCACAATACCCTGCTCCACATCCCCCGATTTCTCCTTTGTCTGGATGACAAATTTTTTACCTTGGACAGGAAGATCCTTTTGAAGCCAAGAGGAGTCCACTTCCAAACTTTGTAAGGACACTCCTGCTTTGTGAGAAAAGACAGATAACATCATAACAGTATTTGTCTTCCTTTTTTTTCTTTTTTTTCTTTCTTTTCTTTTTATTTTATTTTTTGTTATTGACTATGGAAATCAGAATTTATTTAGAGTTTGCAGAAGTGTTTGTCAGTTTTATGTTTTGAAAGCCTGAGAAAGAGCCCAGGGGCTGGAAGGGAGATGTCCTGGAGCAGAGACAGAGCAGGGAGGGATGTGCCGTGGGCCCAGGTGTTCTCCAGACACTCACTCATGTCTGTTCCTCTTCAGTGGTTGTCCTTACAGCTTAAACAGACAGTGTGCAATGCAGCACAGACAAGACACAGTCACATGCCTGTTCCCAAATGGGGACTCTGCTTTCCCTTCCCACACACCCTTCAGTCCAGAGAGCAGCCTTGGGCCATGAGTTCCTCTGTCTTCATCCACAGCAGTGAGAACTGCAGAAGATGCCCATGTCCTCTCCCTCACAGACTCTGCACTTCATTTTAGTTGTCCAATCCTCTGCATTCACTGAATCAAAGTGCCTAAACTGGGTTTCCGAATCACCCTTCCCAAGCTGGCTTACCAAATTAGGCAAGCTCAGTCTTTCAAAGTGAGAGAAGACTGAAGTTTGGGGCAAGATTGGTTCCTCCAAAGATGGTCTAAAGTCTGGGGTTTCCATTCCCTTACAAATTCTAGAAGAAAGTTGTCCTGGCTTTACATTAAAAGATACCCTGTCATTTATAATCACTCATGAAGGAAAAATCCCCTTCCAACCAGACTCAGATTTACATCTCTCATACTGAGGAGCATGTAAAACAAAATATAAATCCAATTGTGCTTTTTTTTTTCCAAAAATAATACATCTCTGAACTAGATGGATGCAAGACATGACAATTGTAACCCAGTAATAATGACTCTTCATGATGATAGTAAAGCAATTAAAATATGTAGACTGTAAAGACAGCATGAAAAAGTTGCAGATTTTTTTTCTGTACCCTATTTGGATTCCTTCCATTTTGCTTGTAATTTTGACTGAAGAAATTCTCTTCTCTTCTCTTCTCTTCTCTTCTCTTCTCTTCTCTTCTCTTCTCTTCTCTTCTCTTCTCTTCTCTTCTCTCCTTCTCTTGCCTCCCTTCCCCTCCTCTCCCTCCCTCCCCTTCCTTCTGTCCACAGAGCTCCCCAAACCACTAATTACTTTCTTGAGGAAAAAAGTTGCAGATACCTGCATACAACGAATGTTAGCTGAGACTTGTGAATGTATGCCCCATCAAAAGAAGTCTCCAGAATATAGATTTAAAGAGGACTTCTTTTTAAATATTTTTTCCAGCAGAACTTTAACAATTGTAAAGATTTTTAGGTTATTCTGTACATTCTGCTTCCTACCTGTTGCTTTACATAGCTGCTTTAAAGGAAAACCAGCTGCTCTTTCCCATTAGATTACTCTACTGAAGCTGAAAGCCAGCTTTACATGTTCGGAAGACATATTAATCCCTTTATTCTCCAATATTTCATCTCATCAATGTCAAAAAATATGTTGTGCATTGGTGTGCCATATCATAGCTTATAACTGAAAAGTAATCAAACATTATTAAAAGCAATCAATCAAATTCTTTTCAGGCTGTGGTATGTACATTATCTCAAATAGCAATGTTCTGAAACCTCCTGCTTCTGAAACTTCCTGCTGCTGAAAATGGACATTTAGGTCAGAAAAGTGCTGATTTGTGATATTTTAGATTAGGAGAATGTTGGGAAGGTATTTCTTTCACAACTGATATTTCAGGGCTTCACAACCTCATACCAGAGCAGGTCACATCTAGCAATTTATTATTAAAGCATCCTACTTTTTTCAAAATGCTTTCTATTTTATGCTGCTTTTGATCTTCAGCATTTTGCTAAAAGAGTAACAGAAATGGTATTAGCAGACAAATTTTCTGCAAGAGGGCCAGATTCTTTGTATCAAAGCAGGGTTTGGAGTTCTGATTAAAGGATTCTTTAGCTGATGACAGTTCTGATGGGTTTTGCTTATAAAGTGCTGTAGCAGCTACAGTCATAAAGCAATGGATGTCCTTAAATTATGTTTGGATGAAAACAAGTGTTGACAAACACAAAAATAAGAAAAAAACTCACCTCTTTTCAGATTCCTTTTTCCTTCAGAGATAAGGGAAAGAACTTGTATGCAATAATACCTAATTTCTGTTAAAGACATAAATCTAATTTTGTGATTGAGGAGTCCAGAGAGGCACACTGGAATCATATAGGAGTAGTCCTGTAATAGGATTATATTCATCTATTTGTTTGTGTGACACTAAGGGGACAGTCAATTTTTAAATCACAAGATTTTCTTGGTTGACTCAATGCGTGATGAAAGCCTCTAGAATTTATATTAGAGATTACAAATTGCAATGAAGTTTAGGACTGTAATCCTAGCTGCCTCACCATGGACAGACCTTTTCTCTTCTTCAGGTTGATGCTCCTAAACTTACTGGAAAATTTATTTGCAATTGGATTAAACTGGAACACTGCTTTCACAGTGACAGAATACCAGAGGACTCTCTAAGCATGGAAGGGCAATGAATGAACCTGGGAATCTGTGATTAAGGAATGGGAATTCAGGTGAAGCATGAATATGTAGGTGACCACTAAAACACACCTGCAAGGAAAGCAGCAAGCCTCTGAGTTAGCTCTGGAAGCCCTTGTAGAGGTTACAGTTAAGTAGAAGGCAATGTTCAGGTGACTGCCCTGAATCACCTGCAGTTCTCTGTCCTGAGATGTCCAGCAGTCAGGCTCTGCAATCTGAGTATTTTCTTTATGAGAAGCTGCTAGTCTCACCTGACAACAGCCTCTGGACAGAAGCAGCACCAGTGAAGGGTGCACACTGAAGGAACTGACGTGCTGAAATGGTCCCTGAGCACCTGCTCTAGGCAGCATACCAGCAGCCCTCATGCCATACCCGAGAGGGTCACCCTTTTCTGAAACACATTGAACAGCCTGGCCTCTCTAGGCTGTGCCATTTTGCAGCTGACTTAAACCAGAGACAAGGCTAATCTCAAAGTTTCATCTCTCTCTCAAATGTTTCTGTCAATATGAATCAAAGCATGAAAGTTCAGGTGCAATTCAAATGTGTACATTGTACTAACCTTCACACCTTCACCTTGTAATCTTTGATCTTAAAATAGCCTTAAAAATAAAAGCTAACTTCAATCATAAACATAAGTCCTTCCACAATTACAGCTGTTTCAATTACTTGCAGTAATTGCAGTAATATTTAATAGTTAGTATGCACTCCTTTGAATATTCATTTGGTTGCTTCATTTAGTAAATTTATTTTAAAAACCATATTTACAAACCTTATTCAGAAGGAAAAATTATTTCTGTGCCTTCAAAATGTAAATTAGTGTGTTTTAATTATCCATTTAATTATGAGAATTATTAGCAATTGCAACAAAATCAGCTTTCAGTAACTTGCACCTCAAATTAACTTCTGAAGAAGCTCATCATTTAATAAATGTACATATCCTACAGCTGAGAAGAATACTTTATTTCTTCATCAACTGTTTATTAATGTAGGGTTCATAGCATCACAAAATTGCTTGGGTTGAAAGGGATCTTAAAGATCATCAAGTTCCAACCCCCCAACAGGGGTAGGGACATCTTTTACTCATCCAGGTTGCTCAAAGTCCCATCCAGCCTGGCCTCAAAAGCTGCCAGGGAGGGGGCATCCGCAGCTTCTCTGGTCTAGTAATTCTTTGCCAAAGGATTTCTATTAACAACAAATTGCTATCTGAAAAAATCTAATCTGAAATTTTGATTTGTATTCATACATATTATCTACTCTGTTGTGTGTGTACATATGTGCACATGTGTGCATTTGAATACATACTGGTCTATATTAAATTCTCCATCAGTGACAATAATTTTACCATTTCTTTTATGCTACTGGATATTTATACATGAAGATATTTTAAGAGCATAACTATGTGAAGCACATAGAGACTTCATATCCATCTGTCTTGCTATCCATCTGTCTTGCAAAAAAACCCCCTGATTTATACTCACTGAGAGATTACAAATGCAGAAGAAATTGCCTTATGTGATTCAATTCTTTATCAACAACTGCCTGGTTATTTTTCCAAAGAACTAAGAGTGAAGTTGTGATTATTCAAAAATATTTTTCTCAATTTCTTTATAGGCTCTGAAAGGATTTAAGATAACCTTGTGAACTTTTTAGTACACCAAGTTTCATGGCTTTCTTCTAGGTTGTATAAGGATATTTAACATTGATATGTTTGAGAGACTAGTATGGCCAGTGTACCAGGTCTTGGATGATGCACTCCTGGACACAGGCAGAATTACTTTTATGTATGGTGTGTGCCTCTGGTCCCAAACTTTTAAGCTCAATACCTGAGGCTGAACATGAAGGCACTGGTACTTTGCAAGAGGTCTGATGTCAGATATGCTGAGGACCTGTCACTTGTGTCACTCGTTTAATGAGCCTGTCTTTGAAAACAGAACCTTTACGGTGCAATTATTGACAAGTATAGTTTCAGGCTGCAAACTTGCAGCCCCAAATCCTCTCTTTAAGACCCTTGCATCAGTTTCATAGGCATTTGGCAAGAAAGATAAGACTAGAATCCCACTTCAATGTGGCTGCTTGCAAAGGGCTACAGCTCTCATTGTATCCAAAGTGCAAAGGCCTCAGGGGTCTGGACACTGGAACTGGGATTACAGGAGAGGAATTGTTCTCATATATACATATAAAGGTTTCCACAGTATGCCCAGAACACTTAACAGGATGCATTTTGCCAGGTTGCTCATCTATAAAGAAGCATCTATAAAGAACCTTGCCATATCAGCTCAGCATAAAAATCATTCTGCTACGTATGGTGAGACACCAACCCATCACCACTTGTGCCATTTTTGCACAGATCTTACAGTGATCCCATCTTCACCACCACAAGGTCAAGTTTTTCAGTTTTGTGAATGCTTTCTAATACATCTCTGGACAGACTGCAGGCAGTGGCTTCATCACTTCCTTTTTAGTACACTTGTCATAGAAGAGGCTGAAAGGGGATCTGATCTATTTACATTAAAAATAAAGAAATTGAAGAAATGAAATGGATGATTCTGCCAATAGCACAAAGTATCCCTCTAGTTTACAATGTCGCCTTTAAGGGGAAAAGGAGATGTAAGATGAAAAGCTACAAGCAGGGAATGTGCACATTTACACTGAGTTGCTCCATGCCTCTAGCATGCATCAAGCATGCATCTGCTTCTTTTTATTCTTTCTTTGCATGTTCAAATCTGTATTAACATCATTCTTTGCTTCTGATTTGATGATGAATTATGACCCTTTGCAAACACTTTAGATTTTATACTCCAGCTGGTTTTCCATGCCCTAATTGTAGTTTTCCTATAAACAGATGTCAGTGGTTCAGCTGATTAACCTCACTGACGTCCAGTCACAGGCACATCTGCAGCAACTTTTCAGAGGATGGACAGATATAATGTCCTTTGCACTAGCCTAAAATTGTGTCTACACTGTCTGTCATTTAACCATGTGAAGAACATTATCATCCAAATACAGTAACTTTCTTATCAAAGAGACTGAATTTTATGTCCTGTGCTGAGCTGTTAATACTCATTTGAGAATACTCTTGCATTGATTTTTCCCAAAGACTTGAGCAGGCAGAACTCTAGAATACTATCACCTGAATGAAGATCTCAAACATACTCTAGAGATACCATTCTGGTTTTTTCCAGACAACACCTGCCATCTCAAAAAAAGGCTGGCTGGATATTTTACAGTGGAAAGGTTTTCTGATAGGCAATTGTTGTTTTGTATAAAGCATAATGGCCTGTGGAAATATATTTATTTAAAAGAACGTATGTTGGAAACCTTCCTTCCTCCCCTGTCACTGCAGACTCAGACAGCTTGACAAGGCAGCTGGCCAGGAACAGGACAACTCCAGCTCAGCCAGCAATGAGTGGCTCCCAGGTCCACAGACCAATGTCAAAGAACTTTTGAGTCAAAACTAATTTATTCCAAATTTTCAAAAGTTGTTTTTCTTGTTTCCTGTCTTATCAGTTTGTTTTTTGGTTTTTTTTTAATTTGGGTTGTTTTAAATGTAAGGACTTCACCATAGATTGAAAGCAAAACCTTTATCATAGATTGAAAGCAAAATCTCAGCATCTTAAAATCTTGGGCTTGTCTTTGAAGTAAAGTTACTCAAAAGTGAGCTCTATAGCCATTCTACTCTAGTGACTCTGGAAAGAATGTTACTTACTTCAATTATCTGGAATAAGGTTCTGACTTTGCAGTAATCACCATCACTGGCTACAGACAAGAGAACATTGTATTTTTTTACTGAGGCATCATTGTACGCTTTCCTGATGAAATATGAAATACAGCATCCTAAAGTAAAGATAAAATTACCTACTTATTCCTCATGGACCTTGTCAGACGCCTTTCCATTACTGATTTGAGCTTTTAGATTTGTCTTTGGAATCACTGACTCAAAAGTAAAGTGCTGAACTTTCCTTCTACTGAACTAGGGGTACCAGAAATTGAGATAAATCAACCTCACACCCATACGTGGTTAATCAAGCAGAAGAACCTTAAAATAGGAGCTGAGGATTCAGATAATCAAAATATAGACCAGAAAACTCAAGAGAAATCAAAAAGTTGAAAAATGAGGGCAAGGAGTCTGGTTTGGTCACACAGAGGTGAATGACAAGCGTCAATGTCTTAAGCTGTGGCAAATGTGTGTTGTTTAGGTTGTACTCCATGTGTGGGACTGCAGAAGGAAGTGTCACCAAACACAGTCACATTTTCATATGAGTCTTTTACAATTTTTCAAACTCAATGACACGTACAGACAGCTGAATTTTATCTGCCTTTTAAAATTTTTGTGCTTAGTTTAACTAATCACGTATATTGTGTCTTCTTAGCCAAACTGCACAAAATGTTGGAGGTTTTCCACAGGCTGGCTATGCCTACAACCTTGACAATGGGATGACTAAGGAGTTTTTTACAAGGAATGTCTCTCCAATTGCCTGATGCTGAAGTTTTAGTCTTTGTCCTAGTTTTAGCCAGGATGGCGTTAACTTTATCACAGTTGCCATGAGGAGCTGGAGCCTGGACCTGTGTGGACACGTGTGAGTTGTTTATTTTATGCCACCCTTTCATCACTGAGGACATGGCTTTGGGTGAAAGAAAAGCGGAACATGATCCTGAACCAGCCCCATTTTCTTCCTTTCCCTTTGTGTAGCATGACACAAAGGGTCTGTCTTGGAGGGTTTGTCCATTGCTGGTTTTCGTTGCCTTGGCCTTGGGGGGAAAGCAGTGGCCACGGGAACCTTGGCCATTTTCTCCTTTGTCCCAGGAAGCCGCGTGTCGCTGGCTACAGCAACGCCAGGTCTGTCCTCTGTAAGCAGTTATTGCGTTTAACCACCCTCTTTTATACACTGTTGTTATCAGTATTGTTGCTGTTACTGTTTGGTTTTTCTTTGCTGTTTTTCTAGTAAATTGTTATCTCAACCCATAATCTCTGCTGGTTTTTCCCTTTTTCACTGGAGGAGACGGGGGAAAGGGAAAGACCCTGCTTGGAGTTTAATTTCCAATGGATTTTAAAACACAACATTGTCAAAAAATCAATTAGGTTTTCTGCTAGTTCAGCTATTGGAATAGATTAATGAATTCCAGTTGAACACTATTGACTGCTTGTTTCTCTTATTAGTTAATCCCCAAGATGATTTAATAGCAAACATTAAAAAGCATTGGGATTTACAGTTTTTCCATTTACAATTCAGACCCATATATGGCAATTCAAGGCAAGAGAAATAATTACCTCCTTAGTTGTTTGTATAGGCTCTATCAAGTAAATAAAACATTAGAAGAACTTCTGTTTATGAACAAGCTTTGCAGAGTTAATATAATATTTGCAGAAATACCAGGAACTTTAATGTTCAAAATTAATAGCTTTCATCAGAATATTTCATTTAAAAAGTAATTTAGGAAGTAATTTCTCCCACTGCCCTGCCATGGAAAGAATTTTCTAATATGCTTAGCAAAACCAATCTAAACGCAAGAGTCTGATTTTTGACACTTTAAGTCTCCCTAACCATCATAAACTGTGCTCAAAGAGATTGCAATAATCTACTGCTCATTTTCAAGTCTAGATGCTAAACAATACCAACAAAATGTGGTCCATTTGAGCAGTATCTGAAAACTGGGGTTTGTATTAGATTTTTATCAGCTTTATTGTAACATACAAGAGGGGTTTAGTCCAAATGCAGTTCATCAATACTGAGGCCCAAGGACCATTTCTCAGATCATAGTGCAGCCTGAGGTGGTGGGGGTGCACTGCCACAATCGATACCATGACTGAAGTCAGCTTCTCTACACACAGTATTCGTGTTTAGATGTGTTATCAACAATACCTACCTCAGTCTTATGGGAGAAATGCCCACAAATAATTATTTGGGTTTTTATTTTCATTCAGAATGTCCTAGAACAACAATTTCATATTGCTTTTCAGTCCCAAGTTGAAATGTGCATTTTTTATTACAGCAAGAACATCTGCAGGGAAACTTTTTGCTTTGAAATTTATTTATGGACCTTGCTTAGTTTACTGAAAGCAGAATTGTCTGATACCTTTTTTTCAAGAGGAACTTAGCATCAGGAAACATGGTTGGTACTGTTTGACATACTGACATTTGTGATATACTAACAGTTTATATCTTGAACTCAGTGCCTGGGACTTTGCACAGCCATGCATTCTTACCATGGTGAAATACCAGATGTTCAACATACACAAGAGCTCAAACTTGCTGTACGTGGTGAAACACCTTGAAGTGGGAGGATGCAAGTGCAGAGCTGCAGAGCCAGATGCACAAGCTCTGAGAGGTACATGATGGCTCCCACACACCTGCACCATGCCTCTGGAGCAGGGAGCACAGTGGAATGCACCTGCAGAGGCAAAACTCAGACAAAGACAGAGAGCTGCACCAGCCCAACCAGCCTCGGGCCGGAGCCACGGCTGAGGTGGACCTGTGAAGGAGAAGTGTCCAGGACAGCATGCAGCTCTGCAGGCTCTGCAGCAAGCTGGTCTGTGCTCAGGGAACCATGGCTGAACAGTGTCAGGGTCAGATGCCAGCCAGAAGGGAAATGGGCAGAACTACAGGAGTAGTTTTGCTGTTTTGCACTGTGGAGAAATTAAAACACAGAAGTCCTTCCCATGTTTTTGTTTTCAAAGTTACCATCAAAGGTAGGGATGATTCCAGTGCATGATAGGAACCTCTTCAACTCGGAGCTTTTTAATGCTCAAAACTTTGTAGTAAGGCACCCCAGTGAATACTCCACCTAAAGAATTAAGAAAAAAGCTTTTTGTTTTTACAGGAAAAAAGAAAGATATCCCTGTCTCTGTATTCTGTAACTATACAGTGTCTCAGGCTTTCAGAGCAACACTACATTTTTATTTAAACCATAAAAAAGCAAATGCTGATTTCTCATGGCAAAACTGTTATTTAATGCCATCATGGTTGGCAAAAGTAGCAATATTTTACCTCTGAAGCAGTACTAAGAGCAGGTGCATATGTCCCTGTTTTGTTGCCTCCATAAGTAGTGTTCTTTGTTATTTTGTTGCCATATGGCAGGGACAGCAGGATCTACTAAAAAATACCTCTATTAGTTTAATAAAACATGGTTACCCGGTTACCACTGGCCCACAACTGAACAAGAAATGTATGAAGTATGATTTTTGGACAGGCTTTTCTGAGTTAATAATTTTGCATTCTGTCATTTGTCCTCTGATAGATCTTTTCTCCAAGAAAAGCTGTTGATCCATTGAAAAAAATAAAGGTGGAAGAGGAAATGTCCTTTTGCCGCCATTACCTTAGCCTTGATGAGTCTCAACCCTTGACGTTTCCACCTTATAAAGCATGCTCAGCTAAGGAAATACTATTTGTTGTTTCTTTTCTATGTTTAAAATAAAGTTTTAAATACATCAAAAGACAAGTTAGTCAAGACAACATTCAAAACACTGGTGGACTAATGACAACAGGCAGAGTGATTTGCCTGAAGGTTTACATGAGGGCTACTCCATTGTCTCAAATAAATAAATAATAAATTAATACTGCTGGCTATGTCAGCTATCGGCCTAAGGTGTGAGCCTGTCCCAGTTAAAATACTCAACATAGTAACTAGCAAAACAGTGAATTCCCATATGTCCCATTATTGTATACATACTCCAGCAGCAAAACAACTCCCACAGACTGCTTATAGAGATGGGAGGGAATGGAATTTCACTTTGTGTGCCAGTCCAAATCACAGATTATTTTAAGAGCATGCATCACCAGCTTTGTAGTATTCCATGTTATCTTTTAAGAAAAATACGCATGTTCTCGTTTAGAAAAAAGTATTTTAGGAGGGTTATAACTGCAATATGACATTGAGGTTTTGGAGACAGAACAGGCTGACCTTGCTCTGAATTATTTTTCCTCGTTGAATTATACTTACAATAAAATCATAGAGCCATAAAATGGTTTGGGTTGGAAGAGACTTTAAAGACCCATCCAGTTCTAACCCCTGTGCCATGAACCCCTCTGCCACGGACATCTTCCACTAGACCAGGTCAAAAGCCACATTCCACCTGGCTTTGAACACATCCAGGGATGGGGCATCCACAAATTCTCTGGACAACCTGGTCCAGTATCTACCACCCCCACACTAAAGAACATTTTACTAATATCTAATCCAATATAATCTAATCAATCTTCTTTCAGTTTAAATACCCTTTGTGCTATTACTACTTGTCCTTGGAAAAAGTACCTCTCCATCTTTCTGGCTGGTCTCCTTTACTGGAAGGCTGTTCTGAGGTCACCCCAGATCCTTCACTTCTCCAGGCTGAACAATCCCACCTTTTTCAGCCTGTCTTCATAGGAGAACTGTTCCAGCCCTCTGATCATCTTCATGGGCCTCCTCTGGGTTGTGCTGACTGGTCCATATCATTCCTGTTCTGGGGACCCCAGAGGTGTACACAGAACTCCAGGCAGGCTCTCACCAGAGCAGAGTAGGAGAGGAGAATCCCCTCCCTCACCCTGCTGGCCATGCTGCTCTTGATGCAGCCCAGGATACATTTGGCTTTCTGGGCTCCTATCACACATTTACAGCTCATGTCAGGATTTTTGTCCATCAACACACCCATGCCCTTCTCAGAACTTTGTTGATGTTTTCTCCACCCAGCCTGTATTTTTGCTTGGGATTGCCCCAATCCACTTGCAGGACTTTGTGTTTGGCCTTGCTGAGGTTCACATGGTCCCATCTCTCAAGCCTGTCCAGGTCCCTTTGTATGGCATTCCTTCCCTCCAGCCTGTCAATTGCAGCACAGAGTTTGGTGTCACCAGCAAACCTGAGGATGAATCCCATTGTCCATGTCACCAAAACAGATGTTAAACAGTGCTAGTCCCAGTATTGCCCCCTGAGAAACACTACTCATCACTTGAACATGGAGCCATTGACTGCAACTCTGCATTTGGCCAACCAGCCAATTCCTTATTCACTGAGTGGTCCATCCATCAAATCCATGTCTCTCCTATTTAGAGGCGAGGATGTCAAGGGGGACAGTGCCAAATGCTTTGCACAAGTTCAAGTAGACAATGTCAGTCGATCTTCCCTCATCCACTAAGACTGTAAACATATCATAGAAGTCAACCATATTTGTCAGGCATGATTTGTTTTCAGTGAAGTCATGTTGACCGTTGTGGGGCTGGATTTTCAGGCCAACTTAGAGAAATCTCAGAACAGGCTTTGGGCTTTCCCAGGAGAGAGCTGCTTGCCTCTCCAAGGACAGCTCCGTGAGGAATTTCATGTTCTCAGGCAATGAACTGATAAAGGTTTTTTTGTAAACTTCCCTTATTTTACAAATAACCCTTTTTTTTCCTTTTCCTTTACTGTTCATTCTCATAACATTGTTCTTTGCCTCAGCCCAAGGCGGGGCAGAGAGGCATTGTGTCACCTGGCCAATCATATAGCGGTTTGCGAGTGGTGGTATAAAAAAGACGCTGTGTTACAATAAAGAGATAGAAGCCTTCTGATCTTAAGAAATGTTGGAGTCTCATTTCATGCATTTGTAACAGCGACAGACCGTCACCATCTGTAAGGACTTAAAGAGTACAGTTGCTTGTCTCAAACCCTGTCAAGGCCACAGAAGAACCCTGTCACAAGATAAGCCATCACAGCAGGCTTGAGGTAAGCACAGAAGGGAGGAATTTGCAACAGGAAAGCGCTGATTCCATGCCTGGCAGAGGTGAGAACTGGTTAGCACATCCTGATTAAGGCATCCAGACAAAACTTGCCACTGTGGCTAACTGTGGAAAAGGAAGAAGCTTTTCATACACATATCATTAGTCAAACAAAGATAACCTGAAGTTATAGGACAGATGGCATCTGCAACCACCAATGACCACTGAAAGCCTCCAAAATCTTAGAGGAAGAATACGCAGAAGGAGGACATGCCTATCCTTGCTTCACATGCAAATGAAGGCACGTCCATTCTCTAACTTCACATATAAATTAGGAATAGGCCTCCATGGATACCCAAAACTTGAACTGTATAATGGTGGTACCCCCATAATAATGACTCCAGCTCCCACCACTGAGAAGCCCAGGGTGAAGAAGCACTAACGGGATGCCACCAGATTCAGGGGTGGGAGCTGTCTTCTTCTTGATCTCTCTCTCTCCCCCTCATCCTCTCTCCCCACTCTTTTCTATTTCTTTCTATCTCTCTACCTCAAATTTATTGTTAAATAAAATCTGTATTGTTGACTTCAGCATATGGTCTTGTTTTCACCTTAGTTCAGTGGCATCTCTCCTTCTCTGATTGTAACACCAATCACACCCTTATTTTCCACGTACGTTAGCAAAACCTCCAGGAAGATCTGCTTCATGTTCTTACCAGGAACAGAGGTTCTCTAACATGTTGAATAATGGCTTAGCAATTTTATCTGTCAGATTCCTCAGAATCTGCAGATGCATATCAGCAGGTCCCAGGTTTGTGAACCTTCAGGTTCCTTAGGTTCTCAAATTTGATCTCCTACAATGTGTGGTTCTTCATTCTCCCAGTTTCCGTCTTTGCCTTCTGCAACTTGAACGATGAGGTTGGAGCACTTGTTGGTGAAAATTGAGGGAAACAAACCATTGATTACCTCAGCCTTCTTCATATCCCAGGTAATCAGGCTCCCCATTTCCTTCCAGAGAGGACACATGTTTTCCATGGTCTTCTTTTCATCACTAACGTTCCTCTAGAAGCTTCTCTTATTGCCTTTGTTGTTCCCGGCCAGGTTTTATTCTATCAGGGCTTTATCTTTCCTGCTTCATCTAGTTCTCAACTTTCTCACAAAAAATATATATCTGCTGACTCTTGAAAGAAATTTTTCAGTATAAAATACCAGGTATCACTGTTATTCATAAATATCTATAACCATGAAAATTATTTGGCTTTGTAAATTATTAAAATTTAAGAGACATTGCAATTCAAACTGACTAAAGTCACATGAGTAAGACTACGAAAACAAAGCAAGCCTAGAAAACAGAGATGCAAAAGAACACCTAAGTCCTGCAATTCATTCACAGAAAATATGTTTCTTTCCATAATTATTTGGTTCAGTAAAATCAATAAGATCCAAGGAACTGATAAGAAAGAGATGAAAACTGAGTTTGACCTTTTAACTTCCCTTCAGCATACTTAATTATAATTTTAAGGTAAAATCTCCAAACACTTGCACACTTAATGAACTGCCTGTGGATCTGGTTGGGAACTTCACAATAAAGCCACTCCAGCATGAAAAAGGTGTTAGGTCTTCCAAAACTTCTCAGAACTATTTTCTACACACTTTTACCAAATACTCTTCCAACTCACCTGGAGGACTAAATGGCTTACAGAATACATTACACCAAGGAGACACTGCAATACCTGCTGCATCATGACATGGATCCTGGGTCCTTGTTGCAAAAGCAGGTGGGAAGTGTGATGGGCATGAATAAGCACTTGGAGTTGGGCTCCAGGAATCTTCCTGCTTCATCAGAGTACTTAACAGTTTGTCCCTGCTCCAGGAAAACTGGAGAACTAAAGGAAGTTGACTGCCCTTCCACTATTGTCTGCATTAGAAGTCCAACTGATTTGTTCCAGTAAAACTAGCAAAAATTTACTACCCTGCTACAGGAATTTTACAAATTATAATCACTTTCTCCAAATGACAATAAAATCTTTTGGCAGACATTACAGAATGGAAATTGCCAGGATAGCCACCTCTAAAATGTATTATTGCTATTTAGGACAGGACTAACAATGCATGTAAGAGGATGTAACAGTTAAAGAGCTTGCCTTAGGTCTAGATCCTCCCTCATAAGAAAGGACTGTGAGCAGTGTTTGCTGTTGCTCTAAGTTAATGCTCCTTTGTTGTCAAGGTGACCACAAGTATCCCTATATCCCATCAACTATCCAATGAGATTTTGCTCTCTCTTCTCCGAACATGACATTTTTGCTCCTAGTTTCAGTATCTTTTGGTGTGTTTGACTAGCCCAGAAAGTCCCTTTCCCTCTCCAACTCACCAAAAGTTCCCCATTTTCCACAGCCACACTGGAACAGAAATTCCCTAAAGGCTTTAAGCCTGGAAATCCTTATTATTGCTTTTGGTCTGCTTGATCTGCATTACTACCACTTCTGGCACATGAATAAAAACAGGCATCAAAAGACAGGAAAAGAATCCCCATCAGACTGAGAGGAAGGGAAAGGTCCCTCCTGAGCATGTAGACTCTCTCCATAGCAATGTCCCTTCTCATTTCAGTGTCTAGGCTCAGGTAGCTGCCCAGAGAGCATGTAAAACCCAGAAAAAAGGACAGAAACCCTGGTTTGTATTTGGGAGGATGCATGTCACTGCTTTAAAAAGATAGACAAACAACACTTAGGTTAAATTTACACTGCCCAGAGGTTAGATCATACAGCTATATTGCACAGGATATATTTGCCTGAGAGCTGTGAAATTAGGCTATCATATAAAACAGGAAAGAGCCATTTATAGATTCTTGAAATACACCTAGTGTTGCAAGCTCTAAACATTCTTTTAGGGAGTAACATGTAATACTATTTATTCAAAAGCACTCAAGTCAGAATGACATTTCTTTGATACACATATATTGATTGTACTAAAACAAATGAACACACAGACCTCTAAATAATATATTGTGGCCTAAATAATTGAAATAGGGCAGGAATTCCAGCAGCTTTCTAAAATACATTTGATGTAGCTGACTCAATAAAATATGATTGTATAAAGACTGTCTTGAAAGTTACTCTAGGAAGAAAAAAGAAAGTGAGTTTGAGCAGCAGAGCACAACAGACTTGCCTGTGGGAGTACAATAGATGATGTCCTTGGCACCAGCCCTTGTTTCACAGTACCATTGCCTCTCCTTCTCTTGCCTATTGTTCTTATTTCTACATTTTTTTCCATTTTTACCCTGTTCCTTTAGTAGTTACCTGTTATCAAACAGTGTTCATATCACCAGTAGATCTCTCACCTTTTTCAATAATTCTGTTTCAGAAGGGAATCTGTAATTTAATTACCCCCAGGAGTAGCATTTGTCAGGTTAGCCCCAGCCAGAGCTCTCCATAAAGTCCTTTCATGTGTCTAGGGGATGGTCATCAGGTTTTTATCACTTTGCAGCATTTTAGAATAAAAGTATGCTCAATAGTAAAAATACCAGCCACATTACAGCAGCTGAACTCAGTGCCAGAGAGCATCCCTGGTACTTTCAGTGTAGCAATTCTAATAAATCCTTGTTCTAGACCGAAATTTCAGCTTATATTAGTGCTTGACTAACACTGAACTATTACTTAGGGCCCCAATATAACTAAAGAACCCAAGATAGAAACCTGTAAAAGCTGACTCACCCCATCTTTCTTACACAATCACCTGAGGAAATGACAAATTTAAGGCTAGAAGTGCCTAATCTCTTTCCATTGATGACTGTGTAGATGATTAATTGTGTATATATCTAATAAACAAATCCTGCTCTTCAGTGGCTATGCCTTGCAAAATTGACTTGCAGACGTGATTTTTAAAATCCCAGACTTCCAGAGACTTTTAAAGTTTACTTTTTAGTTTATTCTTGAATTTGTGCTAATCTATATATTAAGGAACATGTTCAGTTACAAAACTGCATCACCTAGATGCTTTGGCATATGTCTAGCTTTGGGCACAAAAATTCTTCCTTAAATTTCATCATGGAGGCTAACTCACCAAAATGCATATGAAAATGACTAAATTTAACCTGGAGAAGTTTAAAATAGCTGAAGGAATTACTAAAAAATTTAAAGTGAAATGCCATAAACTGGACCCAGAGACTTCTAACTAAGCACCAAACTCTCCACAGCATTTGTGGAAGTGTTCTGCCAGACAATAGGGTGGGCAAGAGAGAGCAATCACAGGTTTGGGTACCTGGGTTATGGTAGAAATATTGTGGACACCACCGAACGATCACATGCAGAGCAATCATTGCATAACACAGAAATAGAATGGGTTTAAAACTATAAATTTAGTAGTCCTTATGGCCCAATAAGATCTTTACGATCTATCCATTCATAGTTTCTAGGCTTTTTTCCTGAAATAGCAACAGTTAGATTTAATGCAAGTAGAGCTTTCCACGTGCTCTCCTCTCTTCCGAAGCAGGTGTGCAAAAGGGGAACAAATCCCACCATACTGGATTTTGGACCAAGTTAAGTGAAATACCAACACTGATGTCTAGAAAAGGTATAATGTACAACCTAAAAAGGTTAGAGACATGTAATGGTAAATTGTACAGCTTTTGCATTACTCTGAAGGCTGCTGTTGTAGTACCCTAGATTTGTAAGGTAGATACATAAAAACAAATTTATATACAGTAATGGATCCCTCAAGTACAGCTCATACTCATTCCATGTATCACATGTGCTGTTTTGTTACTCTGCTTTATTTAGCCAGGCAACAAATCTTTACATCCCCTATGGCTGGAGCAGTCTGAAGTCTTGCATATTAATATTGTCCGTCCACCTGCAATTATTGGTTTAACAGTACAAATTTGAAACAATTCTAATTGCTAAGAATAATTCACCAGCCTCTTTTTATTTCTAGACGTTAAATCTTGCCTTCCCTCTTTCCCAGGAATACAACGAAGTGATTTAAATCAATAAAACAAGTAGGACACACACTGGGAGCCTAAAATAACTTAATCTGTGTTCTGAAAACATATTGGAGTGAGAGCAAGGAACAAGATATTCTGCTTTTTGCTAAGCAAGTGCTGAATTTTATTTGGCATTGTGAGAAATCTGGGGAAAAAATGTGTAAAAACTTAATTTTTACTTTCAAATCAATTCTTACAGAGGTTAATTAATATAGTTACAAGAAAAAAATCAAAAGGTTACCCTGAACACGTACTTAAAAGAGTACAAATAATCCAAGAATCACATCTACACTGTTTGTACAGTGCTGCCATCCACTGAATTACAAAGAACTCACGTTTGTTAATTTTCAACATTTATGAGTATTTTTCTCCTGATAAAGCCAAAAACCTTAAATTTCTTGAAGGGTCTTATCAATTTATTTTCAGAATATAAAATCGCTGTCTCAAAGTGCTATATCAAAAAGAACATTTGGTGGCATGAATGTTTGATTAGAAGCCTTTGGATGGTACCCTTGGCGATGCAAACTCTCAACAACAGTCATAAAATATACATTCAGTGACCTAAAAGGCTTGAAAGATACAAAATATGCTTTTAGAACTTGGGACCAAATGAAAAAATCACAGTTTTGCATTTTACCCAGTCACCAATAAATGGCTCAGAGAGGCAGTCATGTATGGGTGACAAAGTGAGAGGGGAAAGGATGAGGAATAATATAAGGAGGAAAAGAGCAAAGGGGAAGTGGTTGAGAAATGATAGCATCCTCCTTAGGGAAGATTTTCTTAAATCCTATTTTTTTTTTCTCTCCACCTTTACAGAAAAAAGAGACTGTGCCCACTAGTCCCTCTGGACTGACATTTCTGCCCTTTTTGTAAACATCATTGAGGTCAGGTACTATTTATCTGTAGTAGTTTTGCTAGCCAAATGCAATTGCTCTACACTGCCCTAGGAAAGCATGTGAGGGCAAAGCAGGGCACATCTCCACCAGGCTCAAGTCTCAGTGCTCACATGGGAAATCCAGCTCTGCAGATGGATAGTGCTTTACCTATGCCAAAAGTAAATGGAAAGAAATTCAAATTTTTAGAGACTCCATTCTGTATTGCTGATAAATCATCGAATCCATTCCAGTGAGTCAAAGTGAACTCTCCAGAAATGCTAATGATGAAATTTTTAAACAGCACAGCTAGCAGCTCCTTGCATGTGGACTTGGAATAATTCTCAGCAGGAAAACCACAAAAAATACTATTAAAGCCAGTGTACCAGATGTTCCAAGTTGGCCCCATGAGATTTGCTTTCTGAACTGTGTTTATGGTCTTTTCTATGGGAGTTATTTATAATGTAATTGCTGTTGATTTATCTCTCTATTCAATTATTTTCATTACCTCTGATGTGTTTAAAATTCAAAAAAGTAGTGTTACAGAAAACAGTTCTGAGTATGATGCTACTTGTTTGTCAGTAAATACACACCTACCAGTCCTGTAAATATTAAGGATCATGCCTGACAAAACAAACACAATTTGCCCTTTTCAAATCCAAAGTGTGTGTCTGAACTGTCAGAATCTTCAGGTGCAATGGATGGAATTCACCTGCTTTCAGCTATCTGAGGGTTAAATACAGTCTGAGGTAATTGCTTACATTTTTCCAATAACCAAAGAAAAGAAAGAGAAATCTTGGGCCAGGATGAGCAGTCCTCTGCAGTCTGAGAAGTACTTCCCTAAAATTACATAGAAGACCAAGGTAAAGAAAATTGATGGACAGCTGCATTAAATTCAGTAGGCATTTTTTAAATATTCACTTGTTAAAAATGAGTCTTGCACAGTCTTGCCAAAGTCTGAACTCCTGAGTTCAGAATAAATACTTGAAGCCTCAAACCTTATAGTTACCTGTCTAAAGGAACTGTAAATAAATGGACTTAGGATTTTCTGTACAAGTGTGTGTTTGCTCTTCATTCTGGATCACAAGACTAAGATTGAAGTAATAAGCACTGAAATAAACAACAGCTTTTGTACTGATTAGAAGCCTCAGACTCATGGTACATTATTTTCATACCTGAGAAGAGCTGAAATACTAACACTCCTTACTATTAACTTGATTTTTTAAAAAAGCATCCATGCACTACGTGAAGATGCCTAAGTCAGGTAATTTTGTTCCACAAAAACAGGGTTTTTATTTTTATCTCTAGATCTGATCTGAAACAGAAATAACTACTTACCTTGAAAACAAAGGAAAAGTATTTTCACACTCCAGAGTCCCACCTTAATTCCACCTTAGAATGTAAATTAAAAGGAACAGATTCTGAAAACAGATAATCAGCTGCCAGATGCAGTATCTGCTCTTCAGGAATCTTTGATAGAGGAATTATTCAGCTCAATATCACAGAAGACCTGTGGAAAAACATAAGTGTGATGGGACAAGTCACTAACTATCTGATTGATACCAGTTATTTTTAGACAGCATCTGACACTTACCAAAGCTTTTAGAGGGCATTATCATTCACTAGTATGGAGTTGAATCACAACAACAAGCACCAATTTAGCCACAGTTACATTAACTTATTAAAACATTTTAACAAAAACAAAAATCATGCCATCAAGATATGTAGGGACAGAATCCACTCTATTTCTGGGCTGGCAGGGGGATCCCAACAGTTCACTGTACTGAAAACTGAAGTGACCCTGACTGGGAATGAATGGCAAAAAACTCATTGTGACTGGCCTAGAGGGGCCAAGTATCCTTGGCATAAATTAGCTTGGGAGAGGGTATTTCAAAGACCTAAAAGGGCATTGTTGGACTTTTGGGATAGCTGCTGTGAAGACACGGGAAATTAGACAGCTAAATGCATTGCCATTTGGACTGCTGAGATTTGAAGAACAACAGATACTGATTGCTACCACAACAAAGCACCATCAACAATGGGATTCCAACTGGGATTCCAACTGGGATTCCATCACCCTCCTTCAGGAAATGATTTGTGGACTAGAGAGCCAGGGAGTGGACAGGAAGTCTCATTCACCCTTTAGGAGTCCTATATGGCCAGGGCATAAGTCCAAGGGAGAATGGAGACTGACAGTGGCCTGAATGAAATCGCACCACCTCTACGTGCTGCTGTGGCAGACATGCTGGAGCTTCAGTTCAAACGGGAGTCCAAGACAGTAAAATGGTGCCACTATTGACATTGTCAATGCGTTTTTCTCCATCCCTTTGGCAGCAGAGTACAGGCTACAGTGGACATTTACACAAAGGGATGTGTCCAGCTGCCCAAGGCATGGAAACACAACACAGCTATTTGCCATGGACTGATCCAAGCTCCACTGGAAAAGGGTTAGGCTCAGAGGTGATTGACCCTGAATTTTCTTTACCTTGGTCTTCTATGTAATTTTTAGGGAAGTACTTCTCAGACTGCAGAGGACTGCTCATCCTGGCCTAAGATTTTTCTCTCTTTTCTTTGGTTATTGGAAAAATGTAAGGGCCCTGAATTGGCCCCCTCCTGGCACCCTGACTGCCAGTCATACCACTGATGCCACACGGGGCAATTGGATCTCTCTGATCACACAGAAAGTTCAAAGAGGAAATCTCAATTGCTCAGGGGTCTTGGAAGTCATCACCAGCTGTCCTGAAGGCAAAAATTTTGGATTATCATCGGAAGAGGAGTAGGCTCTACCATATAATCAGCTATCAGAAAATGAAAAGTGATACTCTCTTCACTGATGGCTCCTGCCATATCATAGAGATACGCTGAAAATGGAAAGTCATATGGAGTCCTATACAGCAAGTCACAGGAGTTATTGAAGGACAAGGTGGATCAATTTAGGTTGCAGAGCTGAAAAATGTCCAGCTGGCTTTAGATATCACTGATCAAGAGAACTGGCTGGCGTTCTCCCTTTACACTGATTCATGGATGGTAGCAAACACTCTACAGATGTGGCTGGACCAATCAAAAAAGACTAATTGGCAGTGTAGAGAAAATTCCATCTATGCTGCTAATTGTGGCAAGACATAGCTGCCCAGGTACAGAAGCTGACTATGAAAGTATGTCCTGTAGATTTGCACATGTAGATTTGAGCTACTGAAGAGCATTGCAAGAATGGACAGGTGTATCAAGATGCCAAGACTAAAGTGTCTCAGATTAATCTGGATTGGCAACACTAGGGTGAATTATTTCTGGCTCAATGGGCCCGTGACACCTCAGGTCATGAGGGAAGAAATGTAACATAAAGATGGGCTCATGATTGAGGGGTGTATTTAACCATGGACGCTATACCCCAGGTCATCCATGATTGTGAAACGCTCTGCAATGAAGCAGGCTGAGGAAGTAAAGCCCCCGTGACAGGGGGGCCAATGGTTGAAACATAATATGGGGAGGCCTGGCATATTGATTTCATCACCATCACAAACCTGCCAAGACAAGCACTACGTGCTTACAGTGGTGGAAACAACCATTGCACACCTGAAGACGCAGCCTGTGCCTCAAGCCACTGCCCAGAACATATTGCCATGCACCAGCCTCAGGAAAAACTGAGTGGTGCAACGGACTTTTAAAAACTCCATTGAAAACTGTGGGTGGTGGGACCGTGAAACATTGGATCTACAGTTAGCAAAGACCACTTCATTAGTTAACACTAGAGGCTCTACCAATCGAGCTGACCCTGCCCAATCAAAACCTCCACATATAGCAGAAAGGGATGAAGTCCCTATGGTGCATATGAGGAATGTTTCAGGGAAGTTTGGATTAGTCTTGCCTCAAGCAAAGGCAAATCCACCCATGGGACTGTTTTTGCTCAAGAACCTCGTGTACTTGGTGGATGACACAGAGGGACAGGGAAGTACAATGTACCTCAAGGGGATTTGATTTTTGGGTGAGAACAGTCTACAATATTGAATCATATATTTAATACTGGTTGCTGAATGGCAATGCCACTGTATGCTGTAACTACCATGGACAATGAGCATGGACTGCACCAGATACACCAGTTGTGAGCTCCCGATGCAGCAGCTCATGGGTTTTCATTTTAATGGAAGCACTAAATTAAGGAACACCATTCCCAAACCATGGCATTCATGAAGCCAAATATTTTCTGAAGCACATTCATATTCACTGGCAGCAGCACATGACTTCCCAGTAATGTGAACAGCTCAGACTGTGCTAAGTTCACTTCCACCTCTGCCATCTGCCATGGTCTGTGGTCCATGAGGAGCGAGAGTGAATTGTGCCATGAGTCTGGGTGCAGATGTTCCATAGTAGTGTAATCACAGCCTGGATCCAGGCTGCTGATACCGTACTTACTCAGGTGTGAGATTCAAAGGACACATCACCCTCTGAGCGAAACTGCAGAGGGCAGACCACCTTAGTCTAATGTCAAATATTTAATGTATTTAGTTCATGTGTCATGGCTAGTTTGGGAGACAGATTTTCTAACCTTACATATCACTTCGGCCTTGAGAAAGCTGCCTGAAACACACTGAACTTTGATGTTGCAGTCTCTTTTCAACAGGTTGAAGAGTGATGAAAGCTTATCATTCATGATTCTTAAAATTGGCCTGATCTAGCTAATCTCTCTCAAAAGTTGCTGCAGGTCTTGCAAATTGCTGACTTGAGTTCAGATTTGTATCTTCTGTGGTCTTATTGCTTGTTTTGTGATTTTCTATCTTAAGTATTTCTGTGGTGAGATTTCTTGAATTTTTGAAGTGGAGATTTTTAGTCTTGCATTCTGAACTTCTACAGTTATGCTGCTGCGAGCTTCTTGCAACTCTTGACGCGTTGGCGCTGCAATGAGCAGATCATCTATACAATGAATGATCATCGCCTGTTGATGTTTTTTCTGTGCTGGAGACAAGGCTCACGCTACAAACTATTGGTAAGTTGTCAGAGAGTTTTTGCAGCTTTGCGGAAGAACAACTTAATGATATCTTTGCAACGGTTCTTGTCTGTTGATGCTTGGGATGCAGAATGCAAATCGAGGAGCATCTTTTGGATTAAGTGGGATGTTGAAAAAATCTTTGAGATTGATGATCACAAGTGGCTAATCTCTCGGAATCATGGAGAGAGATGGAAGCTCAAGTTGAAGTGGTCTCATCTCTTTAATGACTTCATTGATTTTCTTGAGGTCGTGGAGTAGTCTTTATGAATCAGAGGTCTTTTTGTGGATCACAAACACTGGAGAATTCTAGGGACTATTTGTTGGTTTGATGTGACTTTTCTGCAGTTGCTCTTCAACTAACTTTTTGAGGGCACTCCATTTCTTTTGTCCTAGGGGCAACTGAGATGCATGCAACTTCCAAGCCAGAAACCAGCTAGTGTTCCACAGTCCTTAGACCAGAAGAGGACAGGGTGGATACACGCAGTCTGCTCTGCATGACAGTGTGATTGAGGTCTACAGAGGTATCTTGCTCACCCTGTGGTGCACACTGAACCTGGGAACGTGTAACCACGCATGGCTCGTATTTGTCTGGTCAAATGATTTGGCAGGGCACAGAGCTGGGGCCAATGGTGGTCAAATGATGTCAGACTAGGAGACTTGTGATAAAGCATCACAAAAAGAGAACAATATTTGTTGTCAGCTGACCTTCAGATGAACTTTCTCTTTTGCTCTTTTTGCCTTGGTTCAGTCACAGCAATCACTTGGCAGAAATTTTGCCAGGAAAAAAAATAAGAAAATGCTGTCTTGCTATCAATACCATAGAATATAAACTTCACAAATCATAATGTAATTATCCATGTATTACTCTGAACACATGCAAAGTTGAGTAAAAGAACCTGAAAGAGGTAGCCTTTTTTTCGTGGTGGATGAAAAATTAAGTTTTAGAAATAATTTTTCACTTCTTACACAGTTTTTTTATGCATAATTTTGAGTGACTACAATAGCTCATTTGTAGACAAATCGCATTCTGTGTTCTGTTCTATAATTGCAATAGGCAACAGCCTACTGTATTTCCCATTAGTCTCAGTGGGAAGTAACTTACTATATGGACTACTTGGTTAATTAGGTTGAAAACATTACTCATCTAACCTTAGCAAATGTAAAGTAAATTTTGTGTCTAAAAAATTGAATACTATTTTGCTCCTGCATAGTACTGTGCATCTGTACTCCTCAAAAAAGGAATAAGGTCCATTTATTAATATTCTGTTTTCTGTGAAAGAACACTGGGATTCTTTATTCCAGAAGGGCTTGTGCTCTAGGCTGAAACAAAACAAAACCTCCTGTCTTGCAAGGAGAAAGACTCAGAGTTATACTGTCTATCCTTACATGAATCATTCAGTACAGATTTTGGATAAAGTCCTTTAACCTGAAACATTCACTGCAGACCTGTTATTTGGTTATTAAACCATATCCTAAGAGAAAACATAAATAAAGGGAATATTTTTTCAGCATGCAGGAATTAGAATGGTGTCCAAGTTGGAAATCTGGATGAATTTTACACTGTGAATACACACTCATATATTGAGGTTTTCTTTCTCTTTTTGTGTCACTGTTTTTTTATTTGAATTCGTTATTTTATAAGCTAATTTATACTTTTTAGCCTTATTTCCTCTAGGGCTGAGGTCTAATAAGACCTCTTTTTCACCTGTATACAGAAGAAATCCCCCAAATATTGCTATTGCTGGATTATATATCTTTCTGCTTCCTTGGTTGGTTGTGCTTTTCTCAGCAGTTATCTCCTTTCTTTGCATATGGTCTGTATGGATATTTGAATTTTCTGGAAATTTAATTTGTATTTTTACTGGTGTGCCAAAAGAACCAAGGCCCAAGTTCGCAAATAAAATGAGTTTATTCACACTAACAGCACCCTTGCCATATTTTTGATCTTTCTCCTTAGCACTCTCACAGGCAACACCTGGGGTAGCTTAGGGTTTGTAAAAGTCAGAAACCATTCAAAGAAGGCACAAAGGACCAACCATTCTGTTCTAGAAGAAGAAAGAATTTGGCTATATGGATATAAACTGTGTGGTGCTACTTGCCATTAGAAGCAGAGAATGAGACTGACCCCTCTGGTTTCATTAGTATACACATTGAGTAAGGGTCAGCATCCTTCTTCACTGCCTGACTGGATCTGAGCTTGTACAGTTCCTCTAGACTTGACTTTATCTCTGAACCCTTCTAGTTAACTCTTGCTTATTAGTTAATCCATGCTTCTTTTTCATTTTGCTATTGTCTTTTGTGTCAGAAGAGCTTTTGTTAAAATCTCCAATTAGATGTATACATGAAGAAGACATCCAGCCCCTACAGCACATTAAACAGTATAAACACTGTTATCCAAGTCACTCACCATTGAATTAAAAATGAAGCTCTATAAGAAAAGATAAATGCTATTAATTGCTATGAAAAAGACAATTTATCTTCACTCTAAATGTCTATAGGTGAATCTTAGTATGCTTGAAGTGTTACTTTTAATGAATAAGAGTAGTGCTCCAATTTTGCTCTACTTTCGGTTTAATTAAGCTCAGCCTTGATTTCTCCAACTATTATTTTCCCTAGCATTCATTTGGGCAAGCAGTTTTCAACTACCAGTGTAACCTGATTCAAGATCATGTTAAATGCAATTCATAGAAATAATATTTTATCTGTATCATCAGGATTTTTTTAAAAAAGTTCACTTTTCACTCTTGCTTAGCCTTTACATTTTCTTGTAAAATTAATGACAGGTTTTCTTTAATTGCACTGGCCAAATTCAATCCTGATATTCTTTTCTTTTATTGGGAATTTTAAACAATTGGTAATATCAGTAGGATGAAGATTGGTATTTCATTCTATCTGAGTTAGTGAAAGGACAATAGCACAGATAACAATGTCTGCAAAATACATCACTACGCAATGAGCTTGCCACTGTTATTAGAAATTGCTAAATTACAAATTCTGTTCTGTTACAGTTCCTACAAGCAGAATCCTAATCTGATATCTTGCTTATAGTCTTCTCCTTGATTAATCTGAGCAGTTCAGGAAAGACAAGATACACATAATGCATCAAAAACTCTAATGAATTATGACAGTCTTTTGTTGATGTACAGTGAAGTAGAAAATGGCTATTAATGCTGTACATTGTGTCAGGGTAATTTAAATATCCAACTCCACATCTACATATGTGCCTAGAAGTGTAAGTGTAAGTGTACTGTTCAATCAGGCTTTCTTTGCTTTTCTAGTTTATCATCTTCACATATTCAGTTCTGACCATCTTTCATCTGCTTTTAAAGTAAGATCTCATTTGGTTGCACCCTACCAAGTATGAAATAGCAACTGAGCCTTTTGTTTTTCTGCATGAAAACTTTTCTTCTTTCACATTCCCCTGGAAGTGAACTGTATAAACTCTTTTCATCTCAAACCTGGCACAGTTATATCAAGTGGAGGCTTTTTATGGGGACCTGGACTCAGAAGTATCTGTGTCTGTACTGTGAACAAAAATATTTTTGCTCATTTTCTTTTTCTTATTATTTCTTCTGTCATTTAGTCAGCTTCTAATTTACCTTTACAAAGATGAGAACATAAGCTTAAAATTTTTAGAAAAGATCTGTCAAAGGTCCCAGCACATGATCAGTCAGCATCTTCAATTAGGTAAGGTCTCAGTATAGGTATGATCTCACATCATGTTTGGAGCAGACAGCACAATCAGTCAACAAAGTAAGTCAGTAGGATAGCTGAGGATGATCTTACTCCCAAAATCTCTTCGAAGTTCAAGCATGTCTGTAGCAGAGTATGACTCATGGCCCACATGGCCTCTAGAATAGGGGATGAATTCCTTGGCTGCAAATGATGGCTTGACAGCAGTGAACTGTTGCCTACGCTTCAAAGAATAACTACATCTCAGAATACTTCATTAGAAAATAATTCAGTTTATACCCTGCCTAAAAACCATCATCTTAAACCATTCCTCAATAGCGAAATTTATTTTCCATTTGCATTGGTAAGAAGATTTGACCTGGTTACAGCTCTTTTTTTCACTATGAAGTCAATGGGAAAGAAATCCAATTCTTTTTATAGCTGCTGAAGACTTCAGAGAGTCAAAACATCACAAAACACCCTACAAACCTCTGAACAAAAAGACACCAGAACAGCTCAGACACACAAAATAAACACTCCTTTTCCATGTAACTATTCAGAAATCAGATTTGTAAACAAGAAAAATCAAAGATCCATATCAAAGTACCCTTGCTATAGGAAAGCAGAATAGAACAACAACCTACAGGACCTCCTACAGTTATATCACAGTATTTATTTTACCTCTCTATGAGGTAAAATAGCATTGCCAAAATGTAACAAGTGTGAATTTCTAAAATCTAGTGTTTCCAATGACTCTTCATAATGATTTAAATCTATTTCATTTTAAGAATTTCTCATAAGAAAGGACTTGTAATCAGAAAACCATCAGTTTTCACCCTCAAAGTACAGCGAAAGTACTTTGCACTGCCATATATAGACAACTTTTATAATTTTTTTTTACAAGTTAGACTAAATGTAAGCTTATTGCCCTTTTTTTTTCCTTGTTTTAGGTCATCTGCTACAGAGTTTTGGAGTGAAAAGTTCCAAGTCACTGTATGAAGACGTTCACAATATAGGCAGTGTGGATATTTTAATTTATACTTCAAGCTCTGTGTAGTCCAAGCAGAGGTACAGATATGTGGTGAAACAGGGAGGGTTGGTCTTGGGTGACCAAAAGTCTAATTTTAAACACAACTATCTTGTTAAAATCCTCGATACCATATTTGCCAAATGTATGCTACTGTGCAGAAATGTGGATGAGTCACTGGGTCACAAGAATTGCAAAAGACTGGCTGTTATTCCCTCTTTGGATGACACATTTGTGATGGGAGGGTTCTCAATATTATTTCCATTACTAATCAAATATATAGGTCTAAATCTAATTAATGCTTATAGAAGGCATAAAACCGGTCTTCATAATTCCTCTGGGCCCAATGGATCTGTTATTTCTGCTTCTATTCTGGCTCCCTCTGGAGAAGGGAAAAAGGAAAAATTCATAATAAAATTCTTATTAGGAAATCAGTAGGAAATCATCTCCCATGTCCTAAATGTAAGCCTTAATCACCAGCCTAGATTATAGTTTACAAGACAGATGTTTGGTTCCTGCTTTTCAAGCTGCAGAAATCCACCTCCAGCAGAGATGTCAAGCTGAAACTCAAGAAAGGATTGCATCTCTTCCACTCAATGAGGTACACACAGATCAGAGGGGAACAGAACCTAGAATCATACTATAGAACCATAGAAGAGAATCATGGAATTGTTTAGGTTAGAAAATACCTCTAAGCCCATCAAGTCCAATCACAAACCCAGAACTGCCAGGTCCACACTAAACAGTGTCCCTAAGTGCCTCATCCACACAGCTTTTATCCACCTCCAGGGATGGGGATGCTGCCACTTCCCTGGACAGCCTGTTCCAATGCTTAACAGTCCTTTCTACGAAGAAATTTTCCTTAATATCCAATCTAAATCTCCCCTCACACAATTAAGGCCATTTCCTGTTGTCCTATTGCNAGAGAAGAGAAGAGAAGAGAACTGTTCAGTTGGAAGAAATGTATAACTTATCTAGTTCAACTGCCTGACCACTTCTTCACAGCTGATCAAAGTTTGAAGCACGTCCACATGTCTCATAAACACTTACAGGCTTGGACCATTGACCACTTCTCTAGGAAGCCTTTTCCAACATTTGACTACCCTTTTGGTAAAGAAATGCTTCCTAACATCTCATCTGAACCTCCCCTGACATGGATTTGAAGAATTCTCACATATTTTGTCACCTCCCTCTCCATCTCCATNTTTCCTGTTGTCCTATTGCTTGTTACTCAGAAGAAGAGACTTCAGGCACTCAGGATATACTGAACATTATCTATAGACTGGATTATTTCAGACAGCTCTCTGATCAACATATGTTCTTTTAGACCCACTGAGAGATAATTATTTCTCCTCATTTGCTACAAGCAGACCATAAGCACCCAACACTGTACAACAGAGGCACGCCTCGGCAACCTCAGATATTTAGCTCCCAGAGTCCTCTGCAGTTCTTGCCTTTAGAACAAGCAAAGTGATAGCACTCACCCTGGACCAAGAGCTCATGTTCCTTTATCCACAGCTACCACCCAGGAGAGGAGAGGAGAGGAGAGGAGAGGAGAGGAG
>VWZV01011995.1:148177-171832 GCA_013397155.1 Irena cyanogastra | reverse complement strand
AGAGAAGAGAAGAGAAGAGAAGAGAAGAGAAGAGAACTGTTCAGTTGGAAGAAATGTATAACTTATCTAGTTCAACTGCCTGACCACTTCTTCACAGCTGATCAAAGTTTGAAGCACGTCCACATGTCTCATAAACACTTACAGGCTTGGACCATTGACCACTTCTCTAGGAAGCCTTTTCCAACATTTGACTACCCTTTTGGTAAAGAAATGCTTCCTAACATCTCATCTGAATCTCCCCTGACATGGATTTGAAGAATTCTCACATATTTTGTCACCTCCCTCTCCATCTCCATTCCTCAGGAAGCTGTAGAGAGTGAGTCCTCAGCCACTCCACACAGGATTCACCTTCAAGCCCTCTGACCAGCTGTGCTGCCCTCCTCCGGACACATTCACATCCTTTTTAAATGGAAGGGTCCAGAACTGTGCACAATACTCCAGATGAGGTCCCACCAATACTGAACAAATTGGGATAATCCCCTCTTTTACCCTGCTGGTCATGCTGGGTTTGATGCATTAAAAGCTATCGAGTGCATGTCACTATTTGAGATGGCCACGACAGTTTCCCTCTGATAAAATTTTCTCTGTTGTTCCAAACTTCCAGTGTAATTTACAGTTCACAGCCTTTGAGTTTAAAGAAAGGACAAGAACTATTCCCCTCACATTGGTTTCAACAAATCAAAATATGAAATGAGACTCTTGATTTCAGCTTCCAATTAAATAGCTAATTAGACAAAAGTCCTCTATCAATGGGGAAGATCCCAAATTTATACAGGCAGCAGATGGCAGCAGTTACATGAATAGTATTCCTCAAGTCAACAATGATGAAATAAAAGCATAGGAGAAATATTCCACCCCTGGAGATGTTGAAAAGGACATCATCTGACAAAGCATCAGAAACAAACTGAACATATGTGATTTTAACAACTTCACCATTATAACCAAAGAAACAGTTTTATGCTACATTATTTTCTTTTGATTTTGCCCTTTCCTTTTTAAGGAAATTAAAAGCTAGGAATTTCAAAACTGTGACAGAAAGCCACTTCAAGAGCTTTGACCATTAGTGTACTTCCTACTGTAATTGGCTGATTATGTCTTTGGCAGGAGTACTAAAGCCATTTCAGGAAGAAAAAAGATCAGGCTACCTTAAGCTCTTTTTGAATTTATCATAGTTTATTTTTTTCCTTGTACAAAATTGGAAGAAAATAAAATTATAATAAAACTGTTTCAGCTTTTTTCTTAATGATATTTAATTAAAACAAAGCCAAGCTTCTCATCTAAATAAGAAAAAAGGAAGTTTTTGTTGAGAAAAATATGTTCAATTCAGAGCTCTCTGAATTTAATTTCTTTTTATCAACGGGAAATTAAACTCCAAATAGCCAATGTGAAAATATTTCTGAATGCACACATATGCCTGTAGAATTATGCACTTCTTTGTGCCTAGAAGACCTCAGGAATATGCTTAATGGGACATTTGCTCTTACCGAAGACTTGCAGATTTTAAATGGCAGTGCTCAGTCAGTTGCAGCTAAATATGTTAAGGGAAAGACATGAAACTAGCATTTGCTCATTGAGAAGATAACAAGCAACTTCTCAGTGCAATAACTTGATTTTTTTTTTTCTAGGATTTTGCCTTTCTGATTCACCGTGGAGCTGAATTAAATGGCCCTAGTTGATTTTATTTGAGGAGATGTGAGGAGATGCTATGCACCCCATTGAAGGTTAACAGCACTGAGGGCTACCAGAAAGGTGGCTCACCTACTTTCACTGAGATTTTTTGCATGCTCCTTGGAAACCAACTTTTAGTTCCTTAAAAAGGAACTTTAAAAGGTTCCTTAACTAAAAAAGTTCCTTAAAAAGGTTCTCAGTAGCCCATTTCTGAAGTCAGTCAAGTAACAAACAGTAATTGTTACTATCTGATCAGTGCTATTACATGCCTATGCCTTCTCTGTTTTTAATTATCAACTTAAGTATTTTAAGATTGGTCTGCAATAAGTTTGCTCATTGACGAGTTACAGTCCAGATGTGAAAAAGGAGTATAGGATGAATTTTGCTAAACTTTAAGATTCTCCTTTGATTTCAGCTTCTCAATTCTGGCCGGATACTCTGCATCTGCTCCTTCAGAGAGCAGCTGCCGCATGCTGCAGTCTTCAGTTCAGAGGGGATGTTCAGCACCTGGCTGTCCCAGAAGAAGATGAGATGGCATTCTGCTTCCTACGGAACAGACCTCAGCAACATTACCCAGCAGATCTGGATGAAAATTAACCACTGAGCTTCAAGCTAAGGTTTATGGAAAGAGTCCCAGAAGTGCTGATGAGGCTTCACTGAGGCATAACAGTCATGGCACTCTTTACAGAACATTAAGGTTAATTATCTCCTAAGTGCATGCTAAACTCTATTTGCTTTCTTCTGAAGTTCGGTTTAAGCAGCTGTAAGTTTATTCTTAAATTCTAATGTAAAGATGTTTCTTGATCTTGACCTTGGGAGAAAGTGCCTTATTCATAAAATCCATTAAGGTCTCAACATCAAAGCAATACAAGCAATAATGTCATTAGATAATAATGGGAATCATGGGAAGAAATATACTAGAAATGCCCAGCCTAAGACTTCACAAATCTTCACTGCACCATTCCTGAGAAAGAGTGAAAAGACCACAGGTCAAATGGGGTCAGAAGTATATGAGTTTTGCCCAACAAATCTTTTCAGTGACTTCCACTACTTTCATATTCTAGCAGGCCTTCATTTCACGCTACCCAGTACAGAGGGGAAATATTTTGTAAGTGCCACCACAAGCACTGTTAATGTGTAGAAACACAGAATATTGCAAGAAAGGAAGTTAATTTCTCTCTTCCACTGGCTCTAGGTTCAGAGGTCCCCTGAGCTTAGCTTCCTGATCACTCCTTCTCATGTATATATCCCTACAGATATCATCCAAGTAAAGCCAACAGAATGTTTCTTCTGGAAGTAAGAGAAACAACATTCTATCTCTGATTCTTAGCTGGAAAAAATCACAAATGAGAGGTAATTCAAGGGAGGAAATAATTTTATTCATCAGACAGAACAATCTGTCTCTGGTTTAATACAAATTTGCCATTGGTGTGACTGCTAGGTATGGAGAGGATGTCCTGCAAAGAACCACAGACCTCAGCTACCTTTCAAATATTTAGAGCGAGAAATATTCAGATATTCTCATCAGTTTTCAGAAGAAAAGTTCTGAAAAACCCTTGCATTGTGATGTCTATAATTTGCCTCTTCCCTACAGAAATACAAAGTGCAATAAGCACGTGGGAATGTATAGTCTAACTAAGGAGGCTTTGTTTTTTTCCTCCTGGGTGTTTAATTATTCAACATAAATCTTACTAAATTTTTTCATGAAAATACCTTTCTGATCCAGCTTTGTCTGTTTCCTTAATCCCACATTTTTGAAATGGTCTTTCAATAATTAATCTTGAAGATATTTTCAGCACCTGAAATATTTTTAGTAAGCAAATTAATTACACATTTATAATAGAAATGTTCTGGAGTTCTGACACATGTAATTAGAGATAGCCTTTGAGTGGTACTTTTATCCAGGATGTGGCTTTATCTTTGAGTTCCTGCAAGACTGGTTACTAAAAAAAATACTGTACATCTTATTAATGAGTCTCATATTGGGCTAAACTGAAATTTGTACTAAGAATGACATTAATATTTGGAACTTTACCCTCCTGAATCCTTCATGCTTGAAAAATATCTGCTGGCAGTAAATACACTCCACTTAGAAAAACCAGATTTGACCTTGCAGTACCCTGCAAATGTACCAGAGGTGCTTTCTTCTTCTTGCTCAATTAAATAAGGCTCCAAGCACTTGCTGTCACCTCTGTATTTGTTTGTCAGTAGTTAAAGTGTTCTTGCTGCATGGAGATTCACATCTGTGACAGCAGCTGAGAAAATGTTTTATTTTTATCTCCCTGTGATCATAACTCCTTCAATTAATACTATGAATTAAGCAGGCCCCTCAAACTACCTTTCCCATAACAGTTGTTTCCCCTCAGAGCATTGCTGCCTCATCTCTTGCAGACGAGATTTTTCCTCTATGAAAGTCTGTCTATCTTGTTTAATTATCTGCTTATTTATAATAACTGAAATACATAAAACCTTTTTCTTAGATTAGCCCCTATTTTTTGTGTTGGCATCTTGCAGCCATAGGCACTTTCTGTTCTGTACAAAGTCCAAATTTCCAAGACAAAATGGCGCTAGAAATCCTTCCCTTCAGAAAACTTTGGAGACATTTATGGACACACTTAAAGCCCATATTTAATGGCATTGTGTTCGTCACATTTTTAACATATCCAGCCTAATGCCAGTCTATGAGATGACTGAATGCATTTCAGCTTTGTGACATTATTAGGACATAATTCTACTTTGCACTCCTCTTACAGATGGCTGGTCTAGGTCTTTCTCAGGACCAGAGAACAGAAGTTCACGCACTTTGCATGTCAGAAATGCCCTCTTCAATCTGTGATCCAGCAGCTGCACTGATGTGCTCATCATGTGAGCATTTATACACCTGTCATGCAGCAAACATGCCACGTTTAGATGTCCTCTGGAAAGACAGTGGGTATTGACTATAAATTATATTGCTCTGTGTTTCAGGCTGAACGTGATTGATATATGTTGAGTGCCTAGCTGAAAAACAGCTTCTATTGTGTTTACTACTAGACTTTAATTATGTCAAAGTCTCACTAAAACAGGCAAATGTGACTGGATTCTTTAACCATTAACATGTGCCCAGCATGATTTTGGTTTATCCCACCTAGCAACACTATCAGAAAGGAATGTCTGAGCATGTTTCAGGGGATAGCTTGAAACACAAACCCTCCCCCGTAAGCTGTATAAACCAGGTGATCTTCTGAGGGGATATCATTTAGATGAAGAGATATGGGCTATAAAATGCTGCTTGCCCTCAAGCAAAGGATAACAATTGGCCTGCATGATCAGCTTGTATAGAAGAAGCCTGTGATAAATAAACACTCAAATGAGAACGGTATCACATAAATCAGATTAATTATAAAGAATTGTCTTTCTTATGTTCCTAAGTGGATACTATAGCTTTTAATAGAAGCAATTGTCTTGATAAATACTTATAAACCTCAATCTTACTCTAAACGAGAGCTGGGACAGCTGTGGCACCACTGCAAGAACCTCTTTGCAGACAACCAGCTAGACCTCCACTGACCATGAACAGTTTCCAATATCGTAGCCTTTTAGTAATATTATATGGAGTTTCTGCTAACAATCCTTCCCACTGGAGTTTGTCTGTTGAAAGCTTTTTCACCCCCTAAATTTTACCTATATCTGACCCTTGCCTTTTTAAATCAGCAAAAACTAGCTTCTGAAAGATAGTGTGATTAAAAAAACATTACAAGGACACTTCCATTGTAGATTATTAACTTCAGTATCCCAGTGTAATTGATTAAGGAACATCAATGAAGGGAGTTTAGATTGTGCTAAATGCTGTGAAAAGGTGACAAAAATTCAGTTTTTTAAAGCCACTGCTGTATGACTTGCCAGAAGAAGACAACAAACTGAACCTGCAAAAGAATGCGAAAATAGCACAAAGGATACTGTCACTTACAGTGGCTAACTATAGTAAAATGCATGACAGCATGTCTCACAATTGGCTAAACAGCCTCCCTGAGTGCTCTCTAACGCTAAAGCTGCATCTCTGTCCAGCTTATGCTGCAAAGGGCGCTCATGGGGCTGGTAAGCGATGAAACAAATCTTTGAGTTAATCACGTATGGAAAAAATGTTCCTGAATATTTGTAGTTACTGAAGCCTGTCTTCCAACAGATGATTTTTTTTAAAATTTAAAAACTGAAATTTATGTACATTTTCCCCACATGTGAACTCTCACAATTCTCCTTTTCCTCCTAACTCCCAGCTGAATCCAACTATGCTCAAGGTTACTGACTTGCCACATGAAAATGCTGAGTGACTAACCTGCAAACCACAAAAGAAATATCAGTTGAGTTCAGACTTAAGCCTTTTTCTCATCAGAGACACTAATTTTATCTCTCTCATTTCCCCGCCATCATTTTTCATTAAAGTTTTGGGACTAGAATAACTCATTAAATATGATTGAAATTAAACTTTAGATTTAAAATCTACTGCAATGAAGGGAAGTAACAAACAGAGAAATCCCATAATAATCTTCCTTTTGGAAAACAACCTAGAATATTCTTTTTCCTGCATGCCCAGGAGGAATAAATTTCATTTTCTTTTCTTGGCAGGAAATCTGAAGTGCCAGAACACATTGCTGTTGAAAAGCCATGAAATTGATTCTCAATCAGCTCTTCTGCTGGAACATTTTAGCTATAGTCCTGGTATTTAAAAAGTCGTCAGGGGGATATGTTTTGGCACTAAGTCAGGTGGACATGAGGACATGAAATGGCATTGCCTGGCTTTTTCAGGATTGATAAAATTGCACAACTTTTCACAGAAGAAATGCCTCATTGCCCATCATATTTGTTTAAATTTCAGTAGAATGTAACTACTATCAGCAAGAGTCTATACAAATGGCTTCAAAAATCCTGTTTACAGTAGAGTGCTTGGGATGATTACTAGGATTGATATTTCAATATTCAGTATCTGGTATGAAAGTTATGTGGGGTCCCAAAAATCAGGATTTGTGCCTCAGTACTATGTCTCTTTCACACAGATGGCCTGAAAGAAAGAGACTAAGAGCAGTGTGCTTTCATTCTTGACATGTCTCTAGGCAACAAAGAGCTGAATTATGACTACTGAATAACATATTATCATAAAAGGCTTAAGTTTTAGGAATCACATAAGTACTGTATTTATACATATAGGTAGTTCATCTATACTTACAATACATAGATATATACATATATGAGTATGCATATATGTGTAAAACGTGTATGTATATATATGGACAGATAAGTACCTATAGGTACAATACGTATTTTATATGCATAACATACATATACCAGAACAGATATTTCATGTGGCTCCCATCATATGTGTGCATATAGAGAGAGATTTGTGTGCATCTCTGTGTTCATATGTGTGTGCACATATATATATATATATATATATATATATAATATATATGTACCTATATTTGCATGCAAATATACTTTTAGATGACTGTTAAGTGCACCATGCTTGGACTACGTAGATTCAGACATCAAAGAACAAATATTATATAGTCCTGGTTTTTTGGGCCAAGCCATTGCAGATCGGTTTCAATGTCTTGCAGTGTCTGCATCATATGACTTCTAAACTACCAGAGTGTTTTGAGTCATGTTTTCCCTGCTATATATGAACATGGTGGTAAACAAGAGCAAAGACAGGAATCCTGGCACTGGTAGGTGATCATGTCCTGGTTTCAAGTCAGAGCACATCCAGTATGGCCTAAAGTTTGTTTTTCCTTTGGGGGTAAAAGGGGATCAACTAGGAGATGCTGTCCATCTCATTTAAGAACTCTGAAGGTTCTCTGACTTCTGCTCCACTTGAAAAGGCAAACATTTCTCCTCCCTGACTGTAACCACCCAATTCAGCTAAAATAAATTTTCCTTCACATGAGGGTAAGTGGGAGAGTTGGTGGTTTGCATGGACTGAGTCACCGCTCTTGTGGAGAAATCCCACATGAAATATTCAGGGAAATAGGAAACACAAAAGAGAACAGTCAGAAAAGCATGCACTTTATGGACATCTATAGATGGAAGAAAGCAACACTTTTTTCTACTCCTCAGTATTCAGTAAGGCTATATCTATCTTTAACAAAATGTTTTATTTCCAAATAAAACAGTAACAGTTTCATTCTCAGTTTCCACAAAACTATCTATCCTTCTATATTCTTGCCCTTTCACTACAGCACAGGAAGGTAAGGCAGTAAAGCCTGTACTGAGGACTAAGAAATTACATCTGTTCCAAGCTAAACATTAAAATGGTTCCAAGGCAGCCTAATAGACAAGAGGGATAATTCTGCCAACATTCTCCAGCTCTTAATCTGAAGGACATTCTGTCAAAACATCCTTAAAATATTTTTAATTCACTTACAGAAAGGTGGACAGTCTTTCATTTCTTCCATCAAAACTTTAATTTTCCTTCAGAATGCATCCAGCATCTCTGAGGAGCATCTCTGCATGGGCTCCTTAAATATGTTCAGATTTCAGATGAGAGGCCAAGCCAAGAGAACACGTGCAGTGTGCATTGGTTATTAAAATTATCAGAGAGATGTCCCTGTCCAAATTAAGGTTCAAATGGGACCATATGCTGATGTCAATAATGTGGATTTTTATTTAACCATAAATGTGGCATAGAGCGGGAGAGATACAAAAAATAGGAAAAGAGAGTGGGAGGAGAAAATGAGAGTGACAGAGAGACAGATTAAATAGAAAAAACACCACCACATGAATCCTGACAGCATCCCATTGGTCCTCTTCTTCTGGTCTTCTTGGTGGTGAGAGTCCTGGTCTTGATTGGTTGGGAGTGGCAGAAGCCCATGAAACAGAGTCCACTGGATTTATATTTGCTCAGGTTCCGGTGGGAACGCCCAGGTACTTCTCCTGTGCTGGAAGTTTTATACAGGATGATGTAATACTTTGGATCATGGGACACTTTGGGAGTCTTTGATGGTTATGACACCTTCTAAGACACCTCTTACATCAGCAAAGTCAGTTCTGGACCATTATGGCCCATTAGCAGAGATGAATACCATCAGGCTACTTGTGAATGTGCCAATACTTTTCCAGAGGTGAGTTTTCATGGCTGTATAAGGACCTTGGCATGATAAAAAGCACTACCCAACTTCATTGGATTTGCCTCTTATCAGCCTGTTCCTTTATCTTGCTCAACACCCAACGTAGCCTCCTGTGATGGGCGATTAAGTGGTCACTTGTTTGAGCAATTAACCAGTGACAGTCCAGTCTCTAACCCAGTGAAGATACAGAATGGAGAATAGGAAAGTTCCCCTTGGCTATAGAGCCAAGTATAACAAATATGTAATTATTTACACATAGCAGATCAGCCCAATTAGACAAGCCAAAGGGACCTCTCCAGCTTGGACTTTTGATGACTCTGCTGGGACATAAAAGATTGCTCTAACTTCCACTCTGCCTGGTTGGAAACAAGTGTCAAGCCTCCATATGTGAAAGTGGGATCCATTTTTCCAGCCAGACTGCATGTGCCAACACAGGTCATCCCTCAGAGTGTCATCAATTGACTATTTAGGACTTACTAGGTAAAATCAAAAGCTCAAAGTGCTACCTGAAAGCCAGGAGGCAACAATCCCAGTCAGGAAACAACAGGACTAAAATAGCAATAGGAATATCAAGTTTTGTTACAGTGGCAAGGGCAGGAGGGCTGTCTTCAGGACTCAGGGCCAGCTCAGAGCCCCAGCAGCTGAGGCAGCCCCCATCCCATGGGGAATGCTTGGCCATGGCCCAACCTGGCCTATGGCAGCTGCTTTTCAACTGGGGCTCTAATGGCTGAGCCACAGCACCACAGCCCTGCCCTGGCCAGCCACAGGGCCTACCTGCGAGCCCATGGCCTGGCTTCACCCCACCCTAAATATGCCAAAAATTCAGTTGTCCCAAATATGGTTCTACCTGGTGTTGAAAAAGCAAATTCACACATGGACTAGACATGTTCATTATGTCTACATGCATTCTCAGAATATTAGTCACTTCCTTTTATACACTTCAAACAGTGAAAAATCAACATTTCCCATATGGGAAACAGTCTAAAGGTGGAGCAACAAATTATACATTCCTTCAGCTCCATTTTACAATGCATGGTCTGTGGAGAAGGGGCGTATGTGAATAAGGGGTGATTGTAGCAGGGTGGGTATGTCACTGTGTCAGAGACTAAAGGTCAGCAAGTTCAAGTAGAATTCTTCTTTGGCTTTGCAGCAGCTTGTTACAATGTTACCTTCTTCCTGGATTAAATTTATACTGTCATCTTGCTCTTGCTCCTTGGGCCATGGCTCCTGGTTTCCACTAGATATCCAGAGCTGAGAGTCTGCACGTGTTAAGTGGGTGACCACTTGTGGTGGGTCTAGCACTGGCCCAACAACAGCGCACTCACTAGAATTAGTTACTCATTTTTTGCTGTGAGATAAGGATTAGGAGGAGAGCAAAACAGACTCAAAATTTTAAAGGGTATAAAGAAAACTTTATTAACAGAACTAAAAGAAAAATAATAATCAATCAGAATAAACCTTCAGAACACTTCTCCTTCCCCCAACTCACCTTTCTTTTCCCATTGACAATGTAAGGAGAAAAAAAATGGTATTTTCAGTCAGTTTACCTCTTCTAACATAATCTTTCTTCAATTTGCTTGGGGAGAGGAGTCTCTCCTGCCATGCCATGGAGACTTTTCCACAAGAAACAGTTCTCACATGGTTTTAATTTTCACAAATAGCAGCCACCTGGAAATCTGCAATCGTGAGGTCCCTCCAACAGTTTGGCAGTCTTCCCACAACTACCACCATGGGTCATCTCAGCTTATTGGGGTGCAATTTTAAGGATGAGCTGTTCTAATACAGAAACAAAAGTTCTCTTCATTTATCTCTGGGAACAGAGGTTTTCTTCTTTCATCCCTGGGACAAAATTTCTCATCTCTCTCATCTTTCTCTGTTCAAGCTGCTCAATGGATCACAGCTACTTCAACATCTGCTTGCTTCAACACAGTGCCTCTGCTCACGTCTGTGGTTAGAATGCTACATCCCCCCAGTGCATTCCATGAGTTACAGCAGAAAAAAGGAGTCTGATGTATCAATTATATCTTCACTATAGCCTTACAAAAGAATTTCAGCCCAAGTCTAAGGCATTTCTTCATTCTCCTCCCATCTAGGATTTGACTCCTTCTTCACTGACGTCGGTGTCTCTATGTTGTTTTCCTTACATGTCTTCACCCTTTCCTTTTCTCTCACTCAGGAAAGGATTGATGTCTGCAAGTTTCATCTGTACACTGAAGGAGTTAATATCTCGCCCGGGCCTATGGATGATGATGTGATCTCTGCTGGGCAGCGGCTGCTCTGGCTGCAGGGCTGTTTTCTGGCCCCTGCTGATGTCTGCTCCAGCCCTGGGACTGCTTTCTGCGCGAGGCTGCAGGGCCACCTCTGATCTTAGCCACACGATTTTTCTGCAGCTCTGGCAGGATGGCTGGGCAACTCACCCAAAGCCAAGCCAGAGCCAGCCTGGCCCACTGGCCATGGCTAGAACTCAGGGGTGGCAGGGGCCGCCCGGCGGACCGGGGCCTGGCCCGGCCTGCGCTGCAGCAGAGCAGGGCCTGGCCCCGCCAGGCCGCGCTGTGGAGCGGGGCCGGGCCCGCATCCAGTCACCTGCTCAAAGGCCAGAAGCAAGAGAGTTTTTCCCGGGCTTTGTTTTTCTTTAAATGTGATTTCACAGAGGTGTGTTCAGCTTTCTTAAGTGGCTTAACAGGGTGTCAATATTCAAAGCTAGCTAGCTGATTGGTTCTTTTGGGTCCAGAGGAAGCTGTTAGCAGTCCTCACAGAGAATCACTTCCGTAACTGATGGATTTTCTCTTTAACTCAAAACCAAGCCATGTTAAACCACGATACCACTACACCCACTTCCCCCTCGTCTGCACACTGCTCATGCCTAGGGCATGGGGGACGCAAAGAGAGGGGCCCTCAGACAGGGCCGCTTCAGATGGTGGGCAATGGCTAAAAGCTGCTCTATTTGATTTTCGCTTGTAATTCAGTGGGCCTGTGCCCTGGGGAGCTGCCAGACTGGCACTGTTTTGCTCCTTGCTAAGGCACAGTATATTTGTGTCATTTGTACATGGCTTGTGTTGCAAGGTGACAAATCTGCACAGAGCCACTACCCCTCTCAAATAAACAATCAAAGAAGCACTGATAAGTTATGAGGCCAGACCCGCTGGATGGAAAACTGACTTGTTAATTGCTTCCAGGACTGTTAGCAAGAGTCACAACCACTTAGCAGAGCAATGGCCCTGGCACCTTGCAGCTCCCGGTGAGCGCTGCTTGTGGCAGTGTGTACGGCAGGGACCTTGGCAGCCGCTGTCAGGGCGTGAGCTCTCAGAGTGCCCAGAGCTGCTCGGAGCAGCAAAGCCTCAGCTTCGGGGGGAACATTATCTGCCCCAAACAGGGCAGAGCCCTGGAGCAGGAAAAGATTACTCAGGCTTTTTGCCACCTAAGGAGACATAGTTATTTGAATTAAATTAGGGAAAATGGGCTGTGATAAACACATACTGCACCAGGACAGAGATTGCATCCTGATGGGTACATTTAGTTGAGATAATAATGAAAAAAATGAAAAGCAAAAAATCAGGAAAAAAAAAGATTTTTTATTATGATCATACTCTTACTTGAGAGTCTAAAATTCATACCTATGAAATATACTTCTTTTAAATACCATCATTATAAAAGCCAGAAAGCTACTTGACTCTTGATATCTTTAGTCTCTGAGTTATTATTATGCTGGTTTTTCAATATTAACTGTGTCCTGAGTGTCACCTGCTTCCCTTCAGCATCAATGAAGACATTTCCTTTGTTTGCTATGGAGATCTCATTGTGGCCCAGAAGGAAATGAATTACTGTTCATAACTGTTATTTAGCTCAAAAGTGAGGAAAACCTAGAGCTGTGTAAATCCCCTCCCTGCAGTCTTGCCTTGTTCCCGTCTGCCATCTTGTGGCCCTAAAAGTTTAATTCTACTCTAGTTAAAGCTATTCTCCCAGTCCGATATGCAGTGAAGCACCAAGCTATTCCCCATCCCACGCTTATGAGCTTATTCCCTCTCGATGTTCAGGGTCACCTTTTGTCACTGCCCCGGGAAGTGTGGAATCACCGTCTGTGAAGATATTTAAAAGACATGTAGATGTGGTACTTGAGACATAGCTTAGTGGTGGACTAGCAATTTTAAGTTAATGGCTGAACTGTAGGAACTTAAAAGGTTTTTTCTAACCTAAGTGATTTTATGATTATGTATTAAAACACACACGGTAACAGGTGCTCCATCCATTTCCAGAATTTGATGACAAGTCTGAAATAAAGTGTTCCTGTCAACAGGTTGGAACATGTTCAAACTGACAACAGAAGACTAGATTAGATTAGAAACATGTTTTATGGGCAATGTACCAAACCAGAAATTAAATCTTGTCTAGAATAACTGATTTTGTTTCCTTCTGTAATTTTTTCAAAAGGGAATCATAAAGTGATATAGAGGTGGAAGGGATAATATCTAGCGAGGAGAAACCAGGAGCAGCCACAGGCAGACTTGGAAAAACTGAATAAGGATCAGCAGTGATAGAAAAGAGTTGTGGTGCAAGACAGGAGCAGAGTCTACCCAAGGCTTCACAGCAAGTAGGAAAAAAATTGAATTTCCTCTTTCCAGTATGAGGACAGGACAGAGCTGTCATGGAGAACAAGAGGGCAGATGGAAAAGGCTGGAGCAGCAACAAAGAGCTGTCCCACTTCCAGAGGAGAGCCTTTCAAGTACACCAGACATCACAGTATTGGCTGGGACAGTACAATAATGTGCTCAGCCATGCAGAGAGGCTGCCTCTCCTCAAACACACCATAGCTACGACACCATGTGCTGGCTCCAGCCCAGACACAAGAAGTGTTGAACATCAGCAGAAGATGTGTCTCTACAGTTTATTGCATCCAGCAGCATGCAATGTCACACACCAGTCTGCTTTATCCCAGCTAGAGGCATCTGAGATCTCTGCAGAGCTTTTGGCATCAGATCCACACATCTTGCTTACTTGTTAGTAGTGGAAGCTTGCACCATCCACAGAGGGCAGTGTCAACAAAAGTTTCTGAAGAAATCCTTTTCCTTTACAGGACAGGCAAAGACTGAGCACAACTCATGTCTTTAGGGTCTGGATTCATGCACACAGTGCACTGAAAATAGAAATATATAAGTTGAATGCTTTTAAGATGAACATTCTTGTGAGTAAAAGGCAGGGAAGAGAAAATCCTTAAAGTCTTTGCAGTGAATTGAATAACTCCAGCATTTACACTCATCCTAAGTGATAGCATGTCTATCAGAAGAAAATATTGCTAATATTATAAAATAAGACACCTGGAAATTAGGAAAGGCCGGCACTGAAGCATAATAACAGGGTTTGAGTTATATGATGGCATATTTACTTCTGAGCAATGTCCAAGGCAATCATCATTCAGGCCCCTTATGACAATAGGAAGCTGTTCCTTAAATCAGTCTTCTCTCACTTTTTCTGTAAGGCAAGGACTGTTCAATATTTAGAAATATTTCTGAAGACCAGCAAACCCACAGCAGCTTTAATTTATAAAAAACAATGAATGGCTATTAGGTATTTTTTTTTAGTTTTGTTTCTGTGGACAGATGTATTTTTTTAAAATACATAAAATATCTTCACTGATTATGGTCTAATATTTTCTTGTATTCTACAGCCTTCCAGACTGATTGAATTTCAGGCCAAAAGGTAGCTTTGTAGATTATTCTTACCTCATACTACAGAATGAGATAAAATGATGTGATGATATAAGTAGGTGGGTCTTCCTTTATCTCTGTCCCAAAGTGGTGCTAAGCTAATGAATTAAATTAAATTTTCTGCAAGTAGTCCCCAGTCCCATGCTCTTCTTAACATGTAATGTTGTTGTGTGAATTCAGTCACAGAATCATAGAGCAATTCAGGCTGGAAGGTACCTCATGAAGTGTCTTGTCTGAGCTCCTGCTCAGAGCTGGTTTATACAAATATTAACCTGAATTACAGCTGTAAATATGTGAAAAGGTTCCCCAGAAGCCATTCTTGAAGCTCCTTTTGATGTGCAGCCAGTGCTCTCATTTGCATGAGCCACGATAAAGTGTTACATTATCCTGCCTCTGGATGTCAGCATTTGCCCTCATTTGGAGACACAAATTGTCCTTAATATCGTCTCTAAAGAACCATGAAGCCAGACTGATTCCAGTTATCATTCTGAATTTGTCTGAACAGTTTGATCTGGCTTATGAGAATTTTCAAGAAAGCTGGAATAATCAAGCTAAATCAGAAAATTATATTCTCTGTGTGATTGAGAAGGGATTTTTTTCAGGATTTCACTTCTAAGATATAAGGGAAAGGGAGATTCTGTTCTGAATTCACCTTTTTTCCCCTAACATTCGGACTGCAAGACTTGAGCAAGAAAAAAGAAATGAGAAGAAATAGAACAGGTTTGAGCAGCTGCTATGCTACCCACTTACAGATGATACACTATCAGATAAGCAAAAGCTTATACACAGCTTTTCATTTTAAGCTCAAGCTTACCTCTGGAGACAAGACCTGCATGAGGCTGCATTAGCCCAGCTGTCATTATGGCCAGGTGGTGGAGACAAAAGCTATGGAAAGATCATTTTGCTCTTCACCAATGTAGTCAGAGTCAAGGCCATCGTGGGGTGGAAGAGCAGCAGAGTAAAGAAGGATTGGTGATTATTTAAACGGAAGGATCATAATGTCTATCTTCAGTCTCTCTCCTGGTGCACATAGTAAGCTCTCAAACCCTGTGGGGCCACAGCATGGCTTCTGTAGGCTCAATCATAGGGGGTTCTTCATAACACCCAAGTCTCAGAGACACCCAAAAGATTTGAAGGAGCTCAACATCCCATGGGACCAGTTCTCTGCTTTCCTGTAGCTCCTGGTATGTGAGCTCAGAGGCATTGTCAAAATTTCTCCAGATCCCAGGAACTGGATATAAACATATCCTATGGAAATCTGTCTGCCTAGAAGATTTTGCTTATTATTTAGACACATTTAGACACATAGAATAATAAAATATTTTGGGTTGGAAAGTACCCATAAGGATCATCAAGTCCAATTCCCTGCTCTTTGCAGGACTAGGTAAAATTTTAAAATATGACTAATAGCACTCTCCAGACAGTGCTTGACCAGCTTGGTGCCATGACCACTTCCCTGGCTAGACTCTTCCAGTGACTGGCCACTTCCTTAGTGGAGAAACTTTTCCTAATGTCCAATCTGAACCTGCTCAGACACAGCTTCATTCCATTTCCTTGTGTCCTATTGCTGGTCACCAGAGAGAGATCAGCATGTCCCCCTCCACTGCCCTCCCTGAGGAAGTTGCAAACTGTAATAGAGTCACTCCTCAGCCTTCCTTTCTTCAAGCTGTGCCGACTAAGTGACCTCAGCCACTGCTTTCCCTTGGGGACTTTCACCACCTTGGTGGCCCTTCTCTGGACACTGTCTAAAACTTTGTACTGTGGAGCCCCAAACTGCCCAGAGCACTCAACGCAGGGACACACCAGAGGGACAGTCACCTCCCTTGACCAGGTGGCAATGCTGTGCTTGAATCCAACAGTACAATGTATAGTCCAATAATCTCCAATATAATGAACAAACAAACAAATCTCACCAAAAATCTCTGCAAGGAAGTTATTTAGTTAAGATTGAATTTCCCAACAAAATAGAAATAAGTGATAATTCCTGCATGCAAACCAGAATGGTCCTGTCCCATGTGGATTTATATTCATACCACCACACATTAACAAGTTCAATCTGACAAACACAGTATATTTTTAGAATGCTGCCCCCTGAACCACGACATACAGTTTTATGCTGGAATTAATGAAATTTTCTTCAAACTTTATTCATTGCAGTCAGATGTGCCTTAAGACAATAAATGCCTTAGAAAGAGTGAACATTCAAAAGTTCTTGTTATCTTGGGTATTGAAAGACACTTGTTTTCAGATCAGATTTAATGCATGACGTTTACTAAATAACTCTGCCAGGCATAGTTGTTTTGTCTGCATAAATCTGGCAGAAGAAAGATTCACATTAAAAAAAAAAAAAACAACCAAGAAAACAAGCAAACAAACAAAAAAAAGCCCTCCAAACACCAAAACCCTGAAATTTATATGAGGAAATCCATACCAGACTAAATGTAGTCTGATTTAAATTAAAGATTGTATAGCAGTATTATTATAGCCCAATTTACCCCCTTTCAATCCTTCATTAAGCTGGTTTTGATTTACAGATGCTTTTATAACTTCCAAGTGTAATGAAAATGGTGTAAATGTTTCCATATTGAGATCAACTGTGAAGATACTTTCCCACTATGCAGCTGTCTCTGACTTTTTGAACAAAATTAGAGATTACTTAAGAAAAGTGGGTGTAAACAAGCCTATAGAACTAGATGAGCTGTGTTTGTGGGTACAAGAGCTGCCATTTGCTGGTGTAAGGCCACTCTAAGTCATCATTGTAAGGTCACAGAAGTTAGGTGAAATCCCCAGTGACTGTAATAAAGGCGAATGTAGCATCCATCTTCAAAGGGCAAGAAAAGAAGAAGTCTGTTCACTTAATATCTGTTTACAGGAAAATTAGAGGCAAACTTTCCTGAAGGACATTTCCAGGCACAAAAATTTGACTGGGAGCAGCCAGCACAGATATATCAAGGGTATCTCACACTTGACAAGCCTAATGGCTCTGTATTAAGAGATGAATGGGTGATAGAATAGCTAGAAACCTAAGTGTCTTTAGCAAGGCATAAGTAGTCCATAATAACCTCACAGCCAAACCAAAGAGATAGATTGGAAAGTCAAGGTTCCTTTGCACAACTCTCAGGATCTGCCTGTAGTCATGAATTTATTATCATTTTCTTCAGTAGCAAAGAAGCATAAATGCTTAATTTCGGTGAGAAAATTAAAGTGAGTTTCTGAGTTCTGATGTTCCTCAATGCATCACAGTGCATGAAAATACAGTTTCTGCTGAAAAACAGCCCCCACAACAAACTTGAGGAAAGCCAGACTGCCTGAACAAATGGAATGTGATTTAGTGATTGTGACCTTTGCTTACTGTCAGCTACTTCTGTCTTCCATTAAGACTTTTTAGATTACAGGGTGAGGGTTGGGGTGGGAGTTTACAGATGTATTTATGGTCTGATAACTGCTGCCCTACTTTACTCATATTAACTGTGAATGTAAGAGCAGAAGTACTCAGCACTGAATTCAGAACAACTCTATATCAAGGATGGCCACCACATTATAATTTAAAAGAAATGCTGTCACATATCTTACAATACACTTTAGTCTGAATGCAAAATATCTGGGACATATCATTCTGCAATTAATAACATTGCAGATAATATACAGAACTGATATGCTTATGAGTAGAAATAGAAGTGCTGCTGAAACAAACTGGCTGTATATAAAACCAGCTCAGAAGAATCAGTAAGAACATTCTCTGGGTGAAGGTATCTTCAGATCAGCTCTCACAGCAGAACCCACATCAAGAGTTATCAGGTTCAGAGGTCTCTGTGTTACACGGCACCTGAACAAAAGGGTTTAATGAGAAGAAAGATCCACACGCCTAAAATTTTTTGATTTTTCAGTAACGAATACAATGGAGGTTGCATGAGAGTGGATGTAGAGATTTTCATCACAGAACATAGACATTTTGTAGGATGATGATAAGATAAAAAGAAAACACTTGAAGGATTCCTGTTTCCTATCAGTGGAGAAGGGATGATGAAATCTTATGGAAACATTGGAAAAACCAGCAGACAATTCTATGGCTTTGTTTTCACTGTGGTGCTAGAAATGGTTTTGATTACTGAGATGGGCTCCAGTTTTTGCACATAAATAACATCTTTGATCTAAAATGCAACTGCTGACAGGTAGAAAGTCTGATCAGTGTTCAACTTTTCTCACTCTCTTTTCTCTATATTCCTGGTTTCTTTGAAGTTCAGTAACATACTCCTAGCATGCCATCACTTCATATAAAAAGCACAGGAGTCCAGACTAATCATGATAAATTATAGATAAGCTAAGCAATATTTTCTTTTAAACAGACCGCAGCTTGGAGTAAGGTGTATCCATCCACCTGCCTGGCAAAAAGGTCCATTTATTCAGCTTTGTATTTTTCTAACCTACTCATAAAATATGAGGGGAAATTTATTTCCAGACAATACTCACAAAGTCTCACTAAGACTTCACAGCAGTATTTGGCATCAGAGGAAAACATATACCACATTTCCCTTAATTCTAAAGGGACTGGGAAAATAGAAGGTTAAGTAAACATAATATTTCATTGAAGAAAGGAAGGCTTTTTTCTCATTATTTTGGTTCTTAACTTTACAGCAAATACCTACCTTCTTTGTATGCATGCACCTTCATTAAACTCCTAATATTTTCACATATTGTTTTACAGTTTGTGCTTTTTGGGAATTTAGAACATTTTATCTCTCATTTATCTGATTTTAAATATTTTATTACAGTAGCACCAAAGTTCACTTTGACTGATTCAAAGAAGTACACAACTTCTAAATTTGAGAACAAGAAGATTCCCAGCTATCTTAACAGCAAGTGATTGAAGTCTCCAGAAAATCAGGTTTTCTTTTTTTCTTTAGTGTGTAAACAGTATAAATCCACTCTAATGCTGAGACTGACAGCTGGAAGCTGATAGGAGCAGCTAAGGAAGCTAGGGATGTCTAGTCTGGAGAAAAGGAGGCTCAGGGGGACCTTATCACTCTCTACAACTCCCTGAAAGGAGCTTGTAATAAGGTGGGATTTGGTCTCTTCTGTGAAGTAACAAGTGATAGAACAATAGGAAATCACCTCAAATTGTATCCAGGGAAGGTTAGGTTTGATATTTTGAAAACATTTCTTCCCTGGAAGTGTTGTCAAGCATTGGAACAGGCTGCCCAAGGAAGTGGTTGAGTCAGCATCCCTGGAGATAATTAACAGACATGGCACATAGGGATGTGGTTTAGTGGTGGACTTGGGAGTGCTGGACTTGATGATCTTACAGGTCTTTTACAAACTCAACAATTCTGTGATTCCCTTTCAAATGAAGTGAGCTCACAGAACAGAAGATCATATTCTAAAGATCTCATTCCTTTTCAGTAACATCACCTGGGATCTGAGTCAAACTGAAACATGAAAACTCTGCAGGGCTACTACCGTCAAGGAGGTATGAGACATCAAAACACATCAGACTGACAGTTGTGGAAAATTAAATCCTTGCTTTTCCACTGAGATATAAGATAAGCCATTACTGGGGAAACTTTTCACAAGCATGATTCACTTATCTAAACAAGTGATCAGCTTTGGTGACAAAAGGCAGTTGTTTATGTCACCTCCGCTGGGATGATCAGCAAATGTGTGTAGGAATGTGACTGGCCGGGATGAATGGTGATTTAGCCTTGGTGGTATATACAGGAGGCATTAACCTGACACCGTGGAAAGTGGGATGAAGGGGAGATGCCTGGTCAGGTTATGGTGAGAAGAGTGTGGTCATGGGAGTTAGCATGTCAGTGGAATTATTCTATAATAGGTCATGTTTCTGGTTCTTGTTCTCAGTGGGTTCTGGACCTGTCACACATAAGGTCATGTTTGTGATTGCACCCTGCCCTCAGAATACCCCTGTATGTTGTGACGTTTGGCATGCCCCCCGTCTTTGCATCTTGCCCCTCAGACTGAGCAGTTTCTACGTTCATTAGTTTGCTATTAAAGTTCTTTATTTTTCGGGCAAGTCCATCATTCCCATCCCTCTATTTTTGCCGTGTTCCTTCCAGCTGGACTGGACTTGGGGTTGCAGCGAGCCAGACTACAACAAGTGTGTCTGTGTTTTTTTATCCTTTTTCTCTCTGTCATAATACAAGTTCTTCTGGAACTGTATTAAGCATAGGTGATTAACTTTCACTTGCTTGTTCCTTTATCTTCAGTCATTGTGTTCAACCTAGAAAGTTAAATTACTTTTTAGACTCTTTGAGCCCAAGTCTTTTAGTAGTTTGAAAACAAGAGACAAATGTTTTAAACTTGGTGTGATTTTGTGGGAAGTCAGCACTGAGTTGAAACTTCTTTGATGGATTTGTAATGCCCCTTGCCACTAATTCCATGGTGGTATGTACTAGCTTCAGCTTCCCAAATCCTGGGGGCTTCAGGGCCATTGAATGGATCATGGAACTACATCAGAGCTTCAGAGACAGCAGAAAAATGTGAAAAATAGAAGTCAGCTGGAAATGGTTGAGGCAATGTCAGTGAAGAATCCAGCAGTGATCTTCACTAGAGGACTGAATTAGGCAGTGACAGGTATAGTGCTTCTAACAAAAAATACTGCACCAAGACTGTCCAGAATTGCTCAGTTTCTGCCTGTTCTTCATTCACTGGCAGGATGTATGCTAATAATTACAGTTTTTCTGACAGTCCTGTTGCCATATGTGCAAAAGCTCAGATAAGTCTATATCACCTGTTACAACATATCATCCTAATCTATCTGCAGGTAGGTGTTAAATTGGTTTATAAAGAAACAGCTAATTTTTGTATTATTCTGTAAGTCAAACTTTCAATCACTATCTGGTTTATTGTTGCCTCCTGGGAGTACTCATACAAAATTACCAAATTATTCTGAATTTCTACTAACTCCCTCAAACAAGGCTGCAATATCACATGATACAGAGGAGTTAATGAGAAAGAGAATGGATGTCCTTCCTCTGCCCTTCAAAATACAACCATCCTCTCTTTGCACCAGTGACAAAGTTTAAATTCCATGTTCTGGTCTGAAGCCAGCTCCTCAGCTTCCAGTGAATGGACATGTATTTATCTTTGATCAGTTTTTCTGTGAACCTGTTGCAGAAGGAGGGGCCTTGGGGCAACAGCTAAATGTATCATAGAATCATAGAATGGTTTGGCTTGGAAGGTACCTTGAAGATCATCTATTTACAACTCCTCTGTCACCTCTCATGAGTTTCTCGGACAGGGCTAAAAGCTGTGGTACACAGCTTGAGAATGTGAACCCCTTTTCAGTGGGACATGAAAAGACCTGCAAATGGTGAGACCTAGACCAAAAGTCTAGCTAGACCAAAGAACAGAAAGCCTCTGCAATATATGAATACCTGTTACTTTTTAAAAGCTCATTAAAAATAAACCCACAAAAAGAAGTAAAAGGAACTTTCCAGTGTGAAATGTGTTTGTTCAAATTGAAGCCCACTGTGATGTGTTGACCTTGGCTCATCACCAGATACCCAGTGAGTCATTCCATCACTCTCTCTCCTCAACAGGATGTAGGGAGAAGAAACAATGAAAAGCGAATAAATTGAGCTAAGGACAGGAAGGTCATTCACCAATTACCATCATGGGCAAAAGAGACATGATTACAGTGAAAATAATTTTATTTATTTGATAACAGTAGGAAAGTGAGAAATAAAAACAAAATTAAAAACACCTTCCCTTCCACCATCCTTTCTTCTCAGGCTTAGTTTCCCTCCTGACTCTTTTACTTTCTCTGCCCCAAGTAGATCAAGGAGATGGGGCATGCAGGTTGGAGTCAGTTCACAACTCATAACTTTGTCTCTGCTGCTCCTTCCTCTTCATGCTTTTCCACTGCTCCAGCATGGGGCACGTCCTACAGGATATAGTCCTTCAGAAACTTCTCCATTGTTGATCCTTCCCACAGAGAACAGTCCTTTGGGAGCAAACCACCTGTGTGGGCCCTCCACACATCCTGGCAGTGGTGCTTTCTCCTGCATGGATCCTCCCCCACAGGCCACAGTTCCTGCCAGGAATCTGCTCCACTGTAGGGTTTCCATGGGTCTCAGCTGCCCCCAGGACATATCCCTCTCCTCTCATGTGGGGTCCTTCACGAGCTGCAGGGGGACAACGTGCAGCACCCCAGTCTTTTCCATAGGCTGCAAGGGAATCTGTGTTCCAGTGCCTGGGGCACATCCTCCCCCTTCTTCTTCACTGACCTTGGTGTCTGCAGGACTGTTTCTCTCACATTTTCCCACTCATCTGTCACAACAGCTGTCCAGCACTTTTTAACCTTTCTTAAACACATTATCACAGAGGTGCTACCAAGGCTTAAAGGACTCAGCTCTGGCCAGTGTCTGTTTTGGAACTGTCTGGAACTGGCTCTGTCTGACGCGGGGGAAGCTTCTGGTATCTTCTCAGAGAAGCCACCCCTTCAGCCCCCTTGCTCCCAAAACTTTGGCACATAAACAAACATACCACGGCTAATAACATCTGGCTTAGAGATTTATTCTCAAATGCCTTATTCATTGAATTCTCAGGCAAAATTGCTGCCTATCTGTCCTGGTTATAATCCAGGACCGTGCTTTAATAGTAGCAGATTTTCTCTTAGAAGAAAAAAACCTACCCTATTATTATTGATATTATTATTATTATTCCTTTAAAGTCATCATAAGATGTGTGTGCTTCAGTGAGCACTGTGATCTGTGCACATTTTGTATTTTATAAAAATAGGCTACCCTCCTTTCCCATTGCTGCATGGAGGCTGCCTGAAGATGAGACTGGCATAATAAGGTCAGCACTACTGGGTAGTGTAACAAACTTGTCAGTAAATGTTAGTATCAAAAACAGCATTTCAGAAACCTTTTCTTTATTCTTCTCATTTCTTAAGACGTGCAGTTGCATGTGTCACCACTTGGTATTTTCAGGGGAAAAATACACACAATTTAAAAAAGAAATGTAATTAAAACACTTCATTTAAAGCCAGGAAAATATTCAGAATCTATCTAGTCATAAGAAGGAACAAGTACAGGCAGCTCTACGTATTTAATTTCCTGTGCATATTAGCAACAAGGTCTTCAGGGGTGAATTTCTGGCATATTTATCACCATCACATCTAGGAACTATGGGTTAAATCCTTGACCATGTATAAATCCTCTTTT
>VWZV01011995.1:0-147707 GCA_013397155.1 Irena cyanogastra | reverse complement strand
ACCCAGTGAGTCATTCCATCACTCTCTCTCCTCAACAGGATGTAGGGAGAAGAAACAATGAAAAGCGAATAAATTGAGCTAAGGACAGGAAGGTCATTCACCAATTACCATCATGGGCAAAAGAGACATGATTACAGTGAAAATAATTTTATTTATTTGATAACAGTAGGAAAGTGAGAAATAAAAACAAAATTAAAAACACCTTCCCTTCCACCATCCTTTCTTCTCAGGCTTAGTTTCCCTCCTGACTCTTTTACTTTCTCTGCCCCAAGTAGATCAAGGAGATGGGGCATGCAGGTTGGAGTCAGTTCACAACTCATAACTTTGTCTCTGCTGCTCCTTCCTCTTCATGCTTTTCCACTGCTCCAGCATGGGGCACGTCCTACAGGATATAGTCCTTCAGAAACTTCTCCATTGTTGATCCTTCCCACAGAGAACAGTCCTTTGGGAGCAAACCACCTGTGTGGGCCCTCCACACATCCTGGCAGTGATGCTTTCTCCTGCATGGATCCTCCCCCACAGGCCACAGTTCCTGCCAGGAATCTGCTCCACTGTAGGGTTTCCATGGGTCTCAGCTGCCCCCAGGACATATCCCTCTCCTCTCATGTGGGGTCCTTCACGAGCTGCAGGGGGACAACGTGCAGCACCCCAGTCTTTTCCATAGGCTGCAAGGGAATCTGTGTTCCAGTGCCTGGGGCACATCCTCCCCCTTCTTCTTCACTGACCTTGGTGTCTGCAGGACTGTTTCTCTCACATTTTCCCACTCATCTGTCACAACAGCTGTCCAGCACTTTTTAACCTTTCTTAAACACATTATCACAGAGGTGCTACCAAGGCTTAAAGGACTCAGCTCTGGCCAGTGTCTGTTTTGGAACTGTCTGGAACTGGCTCTGTCTGACGCGGGGGAAGCTTCTGGTATCTTCTCAGAGAAGCCACCCCTTCAGCCCCCTTGCTCCCAAAACTTTGGCACATAAACAAACATACCACGGCTAATAACATCTGGCTTAGAGATTTATTCTCAAATGCCTTATTCATTGAATTCTCAGGCAAAATTGCTGCCTATCTGTCCTGGTTATAATCCAGGACCGTGCTTTAATAGTAGCAGATTTTCTCTTAGAAGAAAAAAACCTACCCTATTATTATTGATATTATTATTATTATTCCTTTAAAGTCATCATAAGATGTGTGTGCTTCAGTGAGCACTGTGATCTGTGCACATTTTGTATTTTATAAAAATAGGCTACCCTCCTTTCCCATTGCTGCATGGAGGCTGCCTGAAGATGAGACTGGCATAATAAGGTCAGCACTACTGGGTAGTGTAACAAACTTGTCAGTAAATGTTAGTATCAAAAACAGCATTTCAGAAACCTTTTCTTTATTCTTCTCATTTCTTAAGACGTGCAGTTGCATGTGTCACCACTTGGTATTTTCAGGGGAAAAATACACACAATTTAAAAAAGAAATGTAATTAAAACACTTCATTTAAAGCCAGGAAAATATTCAGAATCTATCTAGTCATAAGAAGGAACAAGTACAGGCAGCTCTACGTATTTAATTTCCTGTGCATATTAGCAACAAGGTCTTCAGGGGTGAATTTCTGGCATATTTATCACCATCACATCTAGGAACTATGGGTTAAATCCTTGACCATGTATAAATCCTCTTTTAGATGCTTCAGTGGAAGATTCACCATTACAGAAAAATGCTATGCAAATCAGATTACATTTTCCTGCCTTAGGGATTCCGGTCCTTCTGCCCATTGGCCATGCCAACATTCTCTATGCAGACATAGTAGAAAATCCCAGAAAAAGAAGCAATAAAAATAGTAAAATAATGAAAACCTTGCAGTACACAGAGAGAGAAATGAGAAAGGTGCCAATAAAAGGACAAAATCTGAAAAAAATATGGAGATGAACTAGTCACACTTCCTTATATTTTAAATATAAGCATTATATTCTGAAATATAAGCAAAGAGAAAGGTCATGGCTCCAGCTGTGGGGTTTTGCATCATGTTCAGCCCTTGGTCTGTGCAAACTTGAATCTCAGGCATGTGTTATGTGAAACGTGGTGTCTGCATACAAATTTACTGCACTAACCATGGAACAGAATGTATGAAATTCTTTGTGGTATATCAGCTCAACTGTCTGTGATAACACTGAGCTCACATTGTCTGCACCCCAGAAGTTGTGGTGAGCATGATAGTGAGTCTGAGCTATAAAACATTGATAAAACATTGTATACCATAGTATACATTCACCCTACTAGTTATCTGGGTACTACTTGGCTTGGAGAAAAGTGGAGAAATCTGGTGTGTGCATAGAGCAGGTTCAGTCTGCTGACAAGGAGCCACACAGATGTACCCACCAATAACTAGGTTCCAAACCACTGGAGGCTTTTAAAATATTGTTTAGAAAATACCTTTTCCCTGTTGATATTTTCAGGTAATTTAATTTGAACCCATTTCTGCTTTCCTCTTTGATGAAAAAAACAACAGATTATTCCAAGTGATTCACAGAGGTGGTTGTGGGTAACATACTGTCTAATCCACCTCCTTTCACTGAGCAACTGGAAAATTTACAGCTGAGCTTCCCAAGTGGGGAGGGAACAGAAGGAATCTAAAAGCATGTAATGTCACCTAACTCTTTATTCAATAAATGCAGTATTTATTCCACAGTCTCCTCAGCAAGCAGATTTATGGCCTTTACATTCATGGTGTATTAGCCTTCTGACATAAAATTTGCCTTTCTTTATTCAGTACAGGATCACTCTGCAATCTCTGTATTTCCAGATGGTTGAGGGAAAAAGCAAGGTTCTGTTTGGAGACAGCACAGGAAAATTCCTGAGGCAAGAGGTTGCATAGCAATAGGAATAGTGCATGCCCAGTACTGAATCGTCATCCCTGCCGTTCTGTTACTATGGAGATGGCATGGCTGCTCCACTGCTTACTCTGCTATCTCCAAAGCTGCAACAGGAGTTTTGGTGGGGTGCATGTGCACTGCTCCTCGTACCTTCTCTGCCCTTCACAAACACTACAGGGCAAACTGATTGTTGTTCAGTTCGTGCTTAGATCACGACTTGTTAAAGTACTGCATCACTGCTGTGTTTAGGAATATCTGTGTCAGTGCATCCTAGGACTGTGAGAAGCTCAAGGGAAAAAACCACAATCTTTAAACACATGCACCTCTAAAAATAATACTGCGAATTATCTCATTTCTGCCCAAAAGCCTACAGACAGGATATCTTATCCACCCATTTCTGAGAACTTCATATATACATTCAATTTAACACTGGGGTGTGAAAACCATTATAATTAATGAACAAGCAAATGTATATTTATCGAGTATTTTGTATTCTAGGGCTAGAGTGAGGAAGAAAGGGAAGGGAGTCAAGCAGCTGATGGCTCCAGGTATGAAAAAGATGCATATGACAGGGAGTCAAGGAGCCATCTCTCTTGTTGTGCCAAAAACATTTTAGCTAACACATTGAACAGAAAAGCAGGTCATATGATGATTTTTTTTTATGCACAGGACTTGACAGGCTGCACTTGCTCAGAAGTATGTCTGCTTTTTTGAAAGCCATTTTGTATTTCAAGATTGGAGCAGCTACAACCCTATGTATAAAAGCCAATTTAATGTGCACATGAAAACTTCAATACTGATATCAAGTACTGCTTTAAACACATATGATCAAGACCATTTATTCTTAACCAGGACTACTATATATTCAGGTTTTTACACTGAAAAAAATCACTTTTTCTTTCCACTGAACTATCTTGCCTGCATGGATCTTTACAAATTACCTTTTTTTAAAAAGTTTTGCCTGAATAATACTTGAGTTCAGACGAAAGGGCTCAAATTACTCTGCATACACTATATGACAGCAATGAGCTCTGATCTTTCATCAAGAGCCAAAATCCAGCAAGCAAGAAAATCAGGAGATTTTCTCATGGATGTGCTCCACAGCCAGAGCTACATGTGCAATAAAGGCTCAAAAAGAGCTTTTTTAGAAAACATCAGTCCTTCTACCCATCTGCTAAGCAACAGAGCAGCACTGGAATCATCCAAGAAGCTTCAGAAAGACTATCTGATCAGCTTGCATGTTATTTTTTTGGCTCTGTTGAATTGTGTTACTTGCCATCACAACTGCTGCCATTTGCTATATAGACACAACCCTTTAAACAGCATAAGATGTAAATAATATTTTGCTTATACCTTTTCATTTCTGCAATTCACACCATCTGCCCTGGAGCACAAGTTTTATGAAGCACACTTTCTGACTCATCTAAGTGAAATACAAAGGTTATGCCACAGATAAAATTTATCTAATGTAACACTGAGTGGACCTCAGTGTATATATAATACACTTTGCTATGTTATGTGTCTTCTGCTATTTCAAAGCCCTCTCGACGTTACATTCAGAGAGGTGCAAACCACTCAGCTCTTCTACTCAGGATGTCCAAGGGTGAGTCCATTTCCCATTATCATCAATCATGCTCCTTGCATAAGTGCGGTTCCCGTAAGACTGGGGTCTGGTTTACATCCCATTAGGACTAATGGCCGTCGCATGCATACATCATGCGCACTTCAGAGCGGTCTGAGCACAGCCCGGCCCCGCGGAAGGGCCGCGGGCAGCGGGAGGGCGCTGTCCGCGGTGCTGGACACGGAGCACGGCCACGGCCGCCCTCCCGCGCAGGCACCGCGGCACCAGGGAAACGTTTTTGGCAGTCTCTCCCAAACTGATTCAAAAAAAAAAATACTCTGGCAGAACATTAATTCTTATATAAACATTTTTATATGATATTGCCTCACATGGGGTGGACTAGATGATCTTTCAAGGTCCTTTCCAAACCAAACCAATGATTCTGTGAACATTAAAGCAGATTAAAACAGTGCTAATCTCTTTCCAAAACAGACCCCTTTTGATATCAATGTCACTATAATAAACCAGCTTTCTCCAACATCAGTGCAGGCACCTACTGGCATGATTTTTCCCAGTGATTTTTCAAAATCTGCTGTAGGTTTAAACTAAATAATCATATTTATGTTGTGGAAGGGTTCTTGTGATCAAGTGTCAGCAATTAGCTGATTTTAAAAGTGCACTTCAAGAGATCCCATGCTCTTTCTTGAAAACAGGACAACATCGAGACTGAACTGAAAAAGAAACCTGGATATCAGGTGATATTCTTTTCCCTCTGGAATTAATAAAGTACTTCAAAGAGATCTAAGAAAGACAAGATCAAACACCTGAGTCAAGGAAGCACTTAAGACAGCAGCTACTTCCACAGGGGGATTTGTGAGTCATTTATATGGGGACCCTAGGAGTTTCAAGAAGAGACATATTAGGAAGATAAATGAGATATGAGAAGCTGTTCTCTGGCTGGCAAGTGGCCAGAAAAGAAGGACATGAATGAGAGCCACATAAAAAAGGGCAATAAAGCAGTCACACACATAAGCAATGCAGAAAAGCTCTCCTGAGACAAAGAAAACAAGATGGAAATCCCCCAAAACAGAAAGGGCTACCTAGACTGTAGACATGGAAAATCCCCAAGGAACTGGGGTAGATAAGAGTGTCTCTAGAGAGTAGGATAGCAATTAACTCCACTGCTATCCCATGATTTAACTGTTACTTTTCATACCTTTTTTATCCTCCATTATTTAAGAGTTTGGGAATATTTACTAAAGAGTTAAAAAAGCTGAATGTCAATGTAATCAACTTTCTTTCTACTTACAATATTCAAAGCACAGGAGTAGATTCATTAAAAGCATGGATATTTTTCCCCAATCCCAGCTGTGACACTTGCCATGGGACAGATGGCACTGTCCAAACCAGAATCCACTGATTTATGCCTCAGAGAATTAAATTACTCAAATACTATCATGGACTTAATGAAAAAAAGAAAAATAATAAAAAAAAAGTGTTCCTAATTTTACATTGTATTTTCCTTGATTCAGATCATCTCCTTGCAGCTATTTTTACATCTTTTTCATTTTAAACAATACATGTTCCTCACAAAAGGGGTATAGTACTCCAGGAAAGGACTGACATGTTCTGATTCACACTGTCTTTGAGACAGCCTCAATGGGGTTGATAGAAGCATGTTAAGAAATGGATGGAATTAGTCAACAATCAATTCTTATTTTCATTGCTTGAATATGCTTGCACAAGAATTTCTTGGAAGGGCAGCAAACACTACCATGCACTACCATGGCCAAGGCTTTTACATCCTTCAGCTTCATTTATTCATGCCCTGAACTGCTGCTGGTTTCTGCCCACATTCACTCTGAAAGGGTGCAGCACAGTGGTTCTGATTTTATTAGCGGGATATTTTTTGCTAGAAGCTCTTTGTCAGATCAAATCATTGCTCTGCAAAGTAGCAGCAGCAGTGTTAGTAGCAGGTTTTCCATTAGCATTCTGCCTAGAACAAAGGTGCAGTTCAGCAAATAAGGACTTAGTGCATGTCTCTTTGTTTGCTGTCTGGAAAGGGTGCAACAGCCGCATGTTAAATGTATTTAAACAGCTTTATTCTTTGGATCCAGATCAAAAAGAAAAATATCTTTTACCAGTACGTCCAAGACAAGGTTCTCTAAGAAGAACACAGCTGTTGCTGTGCTATCTCATCTCTTCTCAAAAGGCAAGTCTTTTCTTGTTTAAATTGTGAAGGAGATTTGTTGTTCCTATTGTACTGACACTGCTGGTTCAACTCTGCTTGCTTTCCTGAATCAAATCAACAGGACTTGTTCCAGGCAGCAGCACTAAAAGGATTAAGAAAATAATACTTGTGGGAGGGAACTAATTTTGGAAATTCTTCACATTCATAGCTCAAAATAATACAGCAATCAAGAAATCAGCATGTTTCATCTCAAAAAGTAACACATAAATCTTAATCTCTGTTACAATAATCATTAAAATATTACTTTTGATATTTTTTAGCCTTTAGAGATCATTTCATACTTGCTGATTTTAGTAGTCTTTATCAACATAGGCAGCATTTTGAGATGAGTGAAAAACAGCCCAGATGTTGTACAATCCAGCATAACTATACAGTGTCTGACATGCAAACAATAGTTATTAATTTGATTGTAGATCACATATATATATATATATATATTTTTTTAAGGATTACTATTACTTAGCCTTATAATTTTTCAGGATGTGAAAAGTTTATTGGAAAAGTCTGATATAAAAAAAATGGGGGTACATTTTCCTGAGTTTTGAAGTGTATAAAGAATATATTTCTTTACCAAGAGAGTACTCAGACACTGGAACAGGCTTCCTAGAGAGGTTGTGATACCTGTCAATGTTCAGGAGGAATTTGGACAATGCCTTTAATGTCCTTTAGCATTTGGTCAGCTCTAAAGTTGTCAGGCAATTGGATAAATGACTGTTGTAGATCCCTTTCAACTGAACAAGTTTAGTCTGGTCGAGTCTGGTCTAGTCTATATAACTATTTTATTTGATGTAAAATGTTTTTTTATCCTTTTCTTTTTATAAAATCTCAGTATTTAACATCAAACTGTCAAATTCAAAGTACCTCAGGAGGTCAAAATGTGTAAGTGGAAACGTTAACTGTGCTCAACTCACGAGGCCCAGCTTTGCCTAACTGCCAAGGCAGCAGGTTCTCCTTTGGAGGTGTGGGCTCACAAGCAGAGCTCAAAATTTTGTGTTTGATTCCCAGCTCTTCGTGGTGCTCAGTGTGCACTTCAGAAGAGCAGCGTGAGGTACGTGCTGTTCTCTCTGACTTGATCTGTGGAGAGTATACACTGAAGCTCATTACTGTCACTTTCCTTGGTGCTAAGTAGTAAATATGCTACAGGGTGGAAGAATTTTTAAGGGAAGAGCCTATGATCTTGAATAAAATGCAGGCAACGCCACCACAGACAGGTGCCCTAGTTTTTGCTGTCATAATCTTGCACACAGGAATAGCCAGGCTTCATTTTCTGTGCTATCTTCACAGGAAAATGAAAGCTGAAATTCCCATTTATATTTTAAGTTCCCTATGCCAAGGATGCCCACAGCCATGTGCTTCACAGAGCCACACTCCCATTCTGCTGCACTCCAGTTAGCCCTGCTGAAGTCAGCATAAATAAAATACAGGACATTGAATGCCAGCTTTTACTCCAATATAGATACACACTGTCTCATTTGAAATTCACTGGAATTATCTGACTCATATAAAAGGTTCATATGGAGTTTCTGTACAAACAGGTTCTGGATGCTATAAAGAATGGATACCTCAATATAGCTGGCATCTGTAAAATAAATTTTTTTCTCAATTCTTTACTGTTTTCAGTTTTGTCACAAAACTACACAGAAACTTTGCTGTTCAGAAGACCTAAGGAAAAGCTCTCTGTAGATTACTTTTACTTACTTTGAAATTATATAAAATGAGTTTATTCCATCTCCAGCTAATTTGATAAAACTTGTGATTCTCAGAATCAGTTCAGAAAAATTGCTTCTAGCAATAACTAGTCTAGGGATAAGAAAGGTGCTCCATTTGATCTGCCATGCTTATTTGCTTTAAATTCCCCTAATAATTCACAGTAATTTTCTCTTTCACAGTCAACAGTCCACAGGGAAGGCTGTGATACTGTTTAACTCTACCATCAATTCCACACTTGGAGTTTGAGTGTACAGAATAAGAAACTATACAGCATTTTTTCCACAGTAATTTTCCATGTGCCCTCTTATATCCTAAAAAGTGTGAAGTAATTTTAGAAAGCTTACCCTTTGTAGATTGAAAGGCTCTTCTCCATTCATTGGAGAGAAGCAACCAATTCCAAAGCCAATTGCTGGACAGCTACGGATGTACAGTGGCTGGTTGATGTGTTAGTTCACCTTACAACATCTTCTGCATGGAAAACTTATGATAAATTGTATAATCTGGGATACACTGAATCACTGGTTATATTTATCAAATTTTATAAATATAAAAATATTTTTAGGCACTGAAGATCATTGTCAAATTTTAAATCTCTAGAGACACGAAGTAAATAAAGCAGCTTGCATAAGTGTAAAAGCATTAATTATCCTCACTCTTCAGAAAGGTTAAATTTAATACAGAGATTCTAAAGTATTTAGTTTATTCAAGGAAAATGCAAACAAAATATTCCATACAAAAAGACAACTGAAACAAGTGTTCAAATGCATCAGCTGAATTACAGGCTGAAATTTTCTAGTCTGGCAGAAGGGTGATGTAATTCAAGTAATTTTGAATTTGCATCTACAATAAAAATAAGCATAGAGCTCATCACTATAGCTCAATTAATGCAATTTAGCTTGCTACACTATAGAAGATTTGTGCCTGACTCCTTTCTTTTATTAGGATCATTCAAGGACCAATTTTAGTATATGGATTATTTGCTTCATCGCCTGTGAAAAAGGAACATGACAGTAATTTTGTACAGCTGTGCACACACACACAGGTTTGACAGTAAGAAGATTCTATTCTCTGATTTTCAGCTCATGCTAACTGAAGAATAGAACAACACATCAGGCTGTGAAATTATAACTTTCCATTGCACCTGGAGCAACTTTAGAAACCATGTTTAGAACTGAACCATGGTGATTTCATTGGAGTCAGTCTTTTTTGCTTTTGCAAGTAAACACAGTGTTAGGTTTGAGGCTCATGAAGTTTTTGAAAAATTCACTAATTTTTGATCTCTCCATAGCAAATACATTAGCCTGTAATAAAAACTAATTATAAGGGTTGCAAAACAACTGTGAGAGACATTTTATTTTACACATTTGTCTTTATTAAAGGTTCTATATTGCAAAAACAAATTAGTTACATTTTCCATATAAACTGTGCAAGGGAACAGAGGAGGAATTTATTATGAACTTAATTAAATTGCTTTGTATAATGACAAAGAAGATCACTGGCAACATAATTTATCTTCTTGGACCAAAGGTGGTTAGGGAGATAATTCACCTGATGATAATGGGCTTTGAGATTACAAATGCTGGTTATTTGCTTCAAAGCTTGCTATTGCTCATAGAATTACCATACTAAAGTTATCATTTTTGTGAAAAAATTAATTATAATTGCTTTTCTCTAAATGTGCTGAATACATGTAAAGATGAGCAATTAATAAATATCATGTCTCATTTGTGTATGCCATAGATTCAGAAAATGGCACAAGAAATTATTTCCTTTCATTTGTGTGTATAAAGATTTTGAGTATTCAGAAAAAATGCAGAAAAATTGCATCAATAAACATTAGCACAGAAGAGGTAAATTGACTCAAATTCCATTAATAACCCATTAGGAGACCCTGAGTGCCCCTCTGAAAAGTTGCGAGACAATGGGACAAATTTGTTCTGTTCTCTACTCATGGAAAGAATTTTACCCTTAGTTTTTAATCTTCTTCAAGACAATAAATAGCTTGGAAAATAATTCTGGAAATTAATGCTGAGTTGTTCAGACAGGCAAATCTTTTTTGTTCTAATTAATTATAAATTAATATTTTGCAACTGATTGAATGGCTATAGCAAATAGGCTGGGAGACCTCCACCTGAGAATTATCAAAGCCCTCAGGTGTTGTCCTTTTCTTGGCTGTGACTCAAATTCTCAGCTGAGGTAAAGGAGGTTCTACCTCATCCAGGATAATGTTCTCCATCTCCAAGTAGGCAATTAGCCAAGAGGCTCCCCATAGTGGTGTCAGCAACACACTTGTGTGAGAGAATCCAAATTTGAAGCATAGACAAAGAAGCAGGAGACATCATATTTTTATATTCATGAGTTCATTTCCCACACTTGCACTGCCCCTTCCCCATTCATACAGGCAAGTCTAAAGGCCAACCAGACTCTTCCATTAGATACTGAAGCAGCATTCAGTCAGACACATGCATATGAAACGCTTCTCTTATCAAATTCTCTCTTTCTAAACTAAATAATTTGAAACATTTTGGATCCCAATGTCACTTGGATTTTTATATAAAAACTACTAATAATTGATTGGCAATTGCAAATTATGTTCATATATAACCACTATCTAATTTCTAGGAAAGCACCACTCCTAGTACATATTCAGCAAAGCCTTGATTCTGTTGTTTCCTCAAAAAGAAATAAATTCTTTTATGTGCATTTCAAAGGTTGTATGGCTCATGTTGCCAAAAAGGAGAGCAGCAGAATGGTAAACTAGTTTTAAATTCTTTAAAATAATTTATACAATAAAATAATTTAGCTCATGTTGCCAAAAAGGAGTGCAGCAGAGTGGTAAACTAGTTTTAAATTCTTTAACATAATTTATACAATAAAAGAATTTAGCATTCTGATACGATAAATATAAATTGAGATTTTACTACAGATATGCAGAATACTAAGATTTGGAAGATAACTTATCATTAAATCTCTGTAAAAACAGAATTGAAAATATTATTAATGAGATTGTTTCCGAGCATAAATAGTAATAGTTAATTCAAATTATATCAGCTACAGTGGTGCTATGCTGACTGGGTCACTCAAATAGTGCCACTTCAGTGAACTGGTGTAAAAATTGGGTCTGGAAACTTCTGTAATACCATAAAATTCTGTAAAATTGAATGTAGCACAGCATTTTTTCCTGACCTAGTTTTCTGTAGTATTTCTAGAAGGTATTAGTGCATTTGGTTTGAATGCAGATGTGAACTTTAGAAGGGAAGTATAAAAGATCTGATCCTTATGTTTTAAAAAACTCAAAATATAATCTGATAGTTATGTTTATATTAATTCAGTTATATCACTAACATTTTTGCTTAAAAATCATTTGGGTTGAAATCAGTACATTATCTCAAAACTGAATGTTTTGGCAAATGCATATTAAATATTTCAGGAATTTTTGCAGCAGTCTAGATTATCAAGATGACTGTCATTAGCTGTACTTTGTTCTTCATGTAAAAGTAATTATTACATTCATTTTAATCAGCAAAAATTTCTAGAACAATTCATAGGATATTTCAGAGTCTATTAAAAGAATGAAAAGTGCTTTTACCCACTAAAACCCATCAGTTCAAGCAGGTGAGACCTCTGATGAAGCCCACGAAGGCAGAGATGTTGAGTGCCAAGAGACCCCTCTGTGATTCACAGGTTGGACAGTTGCATTTGTCTGTCTAACACTGGAATAAGTAAATATTTTAGGGACTTTTTCCTCCCTTGCACAAGTGCCAAAAATGTCATTTCTCTAAAACCCTAAAAATAGCTGGCAAATGAAAAGAATATTGATAAATGTGTTCCAACCAATTTTTGTTCTTATTCAGATAGCAATAATTTCTCTAACAGTAGAAATAGATGCATTAGGCAAAAAAAAATTCTTCCCTCCCATTGTTCATACAGCACAAGGGGTGTGATTTTATGTCAAATTCATGTCTATAGAGACATTGGTGCATGACTATTGTTACTCTGAGTGGAAGACTGATTTAATGATTCTGGAAAAAGTTGTTGAAATGAGCTGGGTGTCAGTCTCTTCTCCCCAGCAACAAGCGAAAGGATGAGAGGAAATGGCTTCAAGTTGCACCAGGGGAGGTTTAAATCAAATATCAGGAAAACTTTCTTCATGAAAAGGGTTGCCAAGCATTGCAACAAGCTGCCTAGGGAAGCGGTGGAGTCACCATCCCTGAAAACGCTCCAAAAGCATGTGGATATGGCACTTGAGCACATGGTTTAATGGTGAAAATGGTGGTAGTGCTGGGTTGGTGACTGGACTTAGTGATCTAAGATGTCTTTTACCAACCTTGATTCCATGATTCTTTGGTTTAATACCCCTGACTGGTAACTGGCACCAATCCTGTAACCTGTAAAGTGTCACGGGGTGTGGCGGTGCTTGCCCCGCTGTGTGTTAGTTTGTGTGTGAGTTTTGGCCTTGGGCTCCGGCTGTGTGTGAAGTGTGGCTGAGTTTGTTATCATCGTGAAGTTGCTTTCGTGTACCTTCATGACATACCTGCTGATCAAAGATAGCAAATCTCTAATAAACTACCATCTTGCATTTGGCTTATTCTGACTTTTTTTGAGAAAATGGCTATCAAAAAAGCCTTGAAAACCACTCACATCTTCATGGTAATTTAGAAATATATTTTCTTTTAGATGCAATCTTTTCTTCATGTATTTATTTTTATATATATATTATAAAATATTAATTTAGTCTTATGTATCACATACATCTCTAAGTAAAAACATCCTTACCAAAATCTCTTAAAGACTTGAAAAGCATTTAACTTTCATTTATCTGAGACATTCTTACAGTACAGAATATCAACATTTTCATAAAACAGCCTGATACTAAGAGCCCTGCCTTTAATTTCAAAACATCTTACATTCATATGCATAGAGTGAAATATAAGACTTATGCAATTACTGCATGTTAGGACTACATCTGCAATTGAAGTAAGTGGTTACCTGGTTAGAAAGTGTTCTTTCTCTCTCCATTTTGCATACTTGGAAGAAATTATTCATGTTAGGCATGAAACCAATTTTGACACTACATGGATTTTGTTTTACTGCTCCTGTCCTTCCAGAACTACAGCTGTGTTCCCTGGGATGCATTGTGCAGAGTGACTGGAAGCCGTGGATGCACGGTTTGGGAAGGCACAGGGGAGGTGGACGTGCTTGTACCCACTGGAGTGACCTTTCTGCAGTGCCAGCACTGTGGCTTCACCACATATCCCAGGTGGCTGGTCTGGGTCTGTGTCTGAGCATGTGAGAATGCAAATGTGTGATTTCATTTCCCAAATTAATAATACTTTATGACATATACAACCCTCTACAATCCTGCAGATAGGCTTATGTTACCTACAGGAAATAGAAAAATATTTTTTTTTCTCCCATCCACTTCATTTCCACTTTAACTTTCCATTGACAATGTAGGTGTAGTCTGTCATCATCTGCTTCCCCAGAAGAGCTGGCACTTCCCAAGGCCATTGCCACTCCTGCGCCAGCCAGGAGAGGGTGCCGGAAAACACAGTCTGCAATCAGCTCCCTGGGTAGTTCCGCTCCTCAAAATGCAAACCAAAGTCCATTACAGTTATTGTGCTTTCTGTTATCTCACCTCTTTAATTTGTTCCCTTGCTAACTGAAGCTTCTTGGTACTCACTCTATCCCTTTCAAATGGCATATTACAAGTGCAGACAAATTATACCCGGATCTTTTCAGGCCTGGATTTTGTTTAGATGGATTTGCCTGTTATTTGGAAAAGATTTATCATCTTCTAATGCTGAATCTGAATTTATATCTCACCTATACACCAGTTTAAAGGTAATGTATAAAATCATAGAACCACAGAATGGCAGAATCATTTGGTTTGGTAAATCTATTATCATTTGGATAGATGATCTTTAAAGATCATCCATCCCTCCTACCATGGGCAGGGACACTGTCCACTAGACCACTAGGCTCTCTGGATTGTGGATACCCCATCCAGCCTGGCCTTGAGCACATCCAGGGATGAGGCATCCACAGCTTCAGTGTGCAACCTGTTCCAGTGCCTCACCACTCTCACAGTAAAGAACTTCTTCCTTATGCCCAATCTAAACTTACTCTCATCTAGTTTAAAACTCTGACCATCCAGCAAGCTCCTTATCCATTAAATGCTTTGTCCAAGTTGCAAAAAACAAACTCATTAATTTTCTTAGCCTGCAGCCCAGGATTAAGAAACAGAAGTCTCCTGGAATGGGAACTATCTAGATAAAATAGTGCACTTTATCACCTTTTAAATGAGAATGTTTCTGATGGTTTTAGATGCATGTACACTAGTACAGGTGTTTCTACTTTTATAAATGTTACTATGATCCCCTAACCTTATAAATTAACAGCAATTAAAGGATAAACAGTAATTAACAAATTAATTAAAGAACAAACAAGTAATTAAAAAATAAAACCAAGAAAGATGGCATTACATTCAGGCAGACAAAAGATCCAGGCTAATAACTATGACCAGCATAGAGAGCCTATGAGCTCCCTTCTGCCATGCTGTAATTATGTGCAGAAGCTTCCACAGTTAGAAGTCACATGTGTCCTCCAGCCTTAATAGCAGAAACACCTTTGTGTGATATCCATGAAAGCAAACAAGAGAGTTCTTTGCCATATTCTTAATGCTAACTGCATAATGATTTTTTTCTGGAATTAATAATTTATCACTTATGGAAAACTGTTTTCCGAAGTTCACCTGACTTTTTTTTTGTTTTGGTTGGTTTTGCTTTTGAAATTATCCTTGCTTATTTTTAAATGCATGTGAGTTTTCAAATGGAGGAACTTAGGTCACCTGGTCTGCATCAAGTCAGCAGAACAAACTCCTAACTGGAGGAATGGGAATAAATCATTGGTTCAGTCACAAAAGGGAAGAAAAGAGACAGCAAGGCCACGCTTTTAGTGTACAGCTCTGGGAATGGAACAACAACTACAACCTTCCTAAGGCACCTTTCTACCCTGAATCTACAGGACACACAAACACCCTTCCCCCAGAATGCCCTGCCTGGCAGGGCTGCAGCTTGCTTGCAGGAGAATTCAGGCAAAGTGCCAGCAACATTCGGAGACTGTCTCATTTTTTTCTGTGCTAGAGGTATGGAATAATTAAATAACTTAATTAAATTGATTTTGATGATTATTTTATTTTTAAAAGGCACACGTATGAAGTTTATTCCTAGATAAATACATTTATTATATTATACATAATGCATGCAGATACATATAGGTTTACTTTATTTGTTCTCATGTTTGACATGTTCACTTTCTGGAAAAAAAGAAAGATGTCATTTTAAAATGCAGTGAGATTAATATAGCTATTAAGCTGTCACATTTTAGTGAAAATAAGCACTTGAGCCAACACTTGAATAAAATTCATTCTGAAAGGGCTACCAGATAACAGATTTTAACTTCAAGACAAAATTCTTGTTCTCATACAAAGGAAAAAGAAAACTGATGCAATAGACATTTGGAGGACTTCAATCATAAGGGAAAAAACTTGAACTGTTAGTCTACCATTCAGTGGGTATGAACAAATCATGCTGCCAAGTTTCATTTCACTAAAAAGATCACTTGCCAACCAAGTGCTTTCCACTGGTGAGAACTGTGATATATTTCAGCTTTGGAAAGGGATGCAAGAGGTTAAGAAGAATGAAACTGCATCCCAAGGAGGCAAATGAATGTGCCAAGAACCAGTCCCTGGCACAAGGGCTGGCTGGCACAGGCACAGCCTGTTACTAACTCCCAGGCAGCAAGGATCCTCACTGCAGTCTGGAGGGCAGCTAGGGTGAAGAGTCTAAAGAGGTAGGTTTTATTCTGGTGTTATCCACTGACATTTAGCTGACAGCCACCCATGGTGACTGTCTCATGTCAATTCCTCCCTGCTCCCAGTCTGAACCAAAATGATCATTTTTCTGCAAACTATCTGTTAGCATCCAGCAGAGAAGGAGATGACTAAGAGTCAGTGTGGATTAGTTAAGAATAAATTATGTCAAGACAATATAAATTCGTTTGTGACAGGGTCACAGGCATGTGGATAAGAGAGAAACAGCTGAAGTCATATATTTTGCTTTTAGTACTTGTGACACTGTACTGACAGTGCACCCTCAAAGCAAACTAGGGACACGTGATAGAGGTGGAACTGTCTTTTACTAGATTTGAAACCAGCTACAAAATAATACCAGGAGTACAATTATCAATGGTTCATTGTGTAAATGGCAACATGTATTTCAGTAGGGTCCTCAGGGGTCTGTCCTGGGTCTGGCAAACAGTTCCATTAGTGGCCTGCATAATGAAATGAGGACTAACTTGTTAATGTGCCGACAACTCCAAGCTGAATGAGACTGTCAGAGCTTTGAAGGATAGTTAGAATTTATAATAATCCTAACAAGTTATATCATCTGAGTATAATAGGATGATTGTTCTAAACAGAATAAATGAAAATAAATGAAGGAATCATGCACTGAACAGAATAAGGAAGAACTGAGATAAGCAAGGGACCATAGTCATGTGCATAAAAAAAGGTTGCTAAAAACAGCACAATCTGTTCTTCATGGCTGTAGAGGACAGGACACGAAGTAATTACTTTAACACTTTAGCTCAGAAAGTTCAAACACCAAGTAAAGATAACTAAGAGTGGGAGAGCAACATAGTTGGGAAGATTATGGAAACCATTGCTGGAGACTTCCAAGAGCATGTATCCACAAGAATCAATACAGGTATAATTGAAATTCTTACTTCTAGAATAATTTCTATTACCATCTAGAGACCATATTTAGTATTTGATATATTCAACAGAGGAGAAAACCAAACCACATACAGAGTGAGGATAGGAAGGAGCCGGATTTGTTACATTCAGCAACAAAAAATCTGAGTGTCACCAGATAAGCACATGCCTGAGCCTCTACACAGCCTGGGGGAGGCACATGCACACCATTGCCTCTGCAGAATTAAGGCTTCTCTCATGCTGCTCCAACACTCCCATAAGAAGCAACAGAATAAGATGCCATTTTAGCACTTAGAACATTTCAAATGCATTTTTAATTATTACAAAGACATTTATATTTGCCAAGATCCAGAACCTGCAGGACGATGATAAAAAAACCTGTTATTTTAAACACTAAACAAAATTCCATGCAAACTTCCTAATTATTCTGAGGAGTAAGGTACCATTTAACTTCTTCACTCCATAGGACAGAATTCAGGTTTATTTAGTATTGCCATTATTTTAAATATTGAATGAGGTTGCACTCTTAATCTAAAGGCATTTTCTGAAAGGGAACAATTCCAAGTATGACTTCATACTGTTCATATTTTTTTTCTAGTCCTATTAGGAACTGAATATTGGCCTCTAACAAGAAGCTGGAGAAAACCCACAATGTCTTCAATAAAAGCAGACATAAGTGATCATTAAGAAAAATTAGAAAAGGCATCCCATCATCTAAGAACTGTGAAAAAGCCAGAAGTATGAACTGCATTTGTGACACATTACTATACAAAACCAGTAAGAGATGCAATTACTCTCCCTATGTCTACAGAACATGAGATTCTAATGGAAGAAGAAAGAAATAACACCACCTCTGCTGATGTTATTAGTTGGCTGTCATTGAAAGAGGTCCTGTCAGGGAATGTTTCCACTTTACAAAGCACAAAAAATCTACTAACTTCTGAAATCCTTGTTCTTATCTTAGAGTAAAACAAACTTCAGACTTCTGAACTAATATTTCTTACATATTAAAGTACACAGAAGATGGAAGAAGGAATTGTACAGTACTTGGGAGAAGAAGAATTAGGGAACCCTGAAAATATACTGAATGTTTTGCTGAATGATACAAAAAATATAGCCAAATACAGTAATTTTGGTGAGATTAGACTGTGTAGGATTAGTGATATGTAGATAATTTAGATTTGTGATAGACTGTGAAAAAGAAGTTTTGTCAGGTCCAAGGGAAAGGTGCCTTCCAATACACAGTTGAGGCAACAAATAAAGCAATAAACACACTTCTGAAAAATACAGATATAAATCCTAGAAGTACCTGTATTTCTGTTGAAGCATTGCTAAACCTATTTGTGAATATTCCCAGTTGGCAAAAACAAGGGATTCTTTAAAAAAAAAGTTGAACTCAGCTCTGAAATCAAAATTGTTAGTGTGTCCTGGCAACCTCTAAAGATAAAATGCCCCCTCATTACTAAGCCCTGTGTTCTCCAGCCACATCCAGTTCCATCTGCTGCAGTGGAGAAGGGAGTTTCTCTGGAGGTTAAGGTCAGGTCACAGATACAGACAGTTTGCAAAAGCATTGGAGTTTCTGATGAGAAATTGCATCATGTCCCTGAGGCAGGAGCATGAGATCCCACACCAATCAACAGCATACAAATCTTGGTATCTTTGGACAAGAATACGCCACGAGCCCCTCACCTGATGTTTTAAGTAGATATAACCTCACCACTTCAGTGGTGTCCACCTAATCCATTTATAAACTCAGAAGTGTTGCCATGTACTGGGCATGAACTGAACACTAATCCCCTGTTTGCTGCTTTGTTGCAAAGAGCAGATACTACACCATAACTTCTCACAATGGCAATTTAAAAAATAGTCTGTATGTATATAGGATCAGAGGAGCCAACCCATATTTAAACTGTAATGAAAACTAAATTGTTAAATAACAACAGTGTTTCTAATATTCCTAAATAGTATTAGAAAGCAGTTCTGATACTCGAATCCATTTCTTCCTTATTAAAAAGCTGGTCTTTAAAACTCATTTGTGTCTTGGATATTTGTATAAACAGTTTACGGTTTAATGGCCTTTTTTGCCAGATGACTGCTAGCCTTATTCATGGGTGTACCACTTAAAAACAGTGGTGACATGAATATGTAAGCCCCCTCTTTTTATTTGGTATTACTTTCAATGTGAAACTAACATAATTGTTTGGCACAGCTTGTGGTATTTGCTTACAGTAGGTTTCAGCAGGCTATATTTCATTTTGTCACAAGTTCTCTTTTGAGTCCACGCTCAAAGTGTGTTTCTTTTAACTCTACTGATACCACAAAAAGTAACACTGTGTGTTATTTAAATATCCTTTCTGAAGATTTTAAGTTATCTTACAGCAGTGATACTGTAATTTTACATACTGATCTGAGTGCAGATCCTGCAGACTTGCCATGAGCAGAATGGCAGTCCTCCTTGCATCAAAGGCCTGCAGTCGTGGAATTGTGTGTTGATGTGGGTCAAATCTGCCTTCCATGAAAACTCAGGACTAAAGTTTTGAGTGGATTGAATGGGTGCTCTTTAACTGCTTAAACTCAATTCAAACCCACAGTTAACAGTCATGATAGTCTCTCATAATGACTTACAAAATATCTATATTAAAATGAAAATGACAAGAAAAAATGAGAGGTGTATGGAATAATAAAGGAATGTTCCATTTGCCATATTTAAATACATTCTTAAATACACTTTTCAAAGGAATAAATAAACACTTTTGGAAGTCTGAATCTGTATTGGTTACCCCTCAAATAATTTAAAAGGCCCACTCACCCCTTGATATCTAGATTAAGAAAGAAAGTACAAGGAAAACAGGAACACTAATGTGTAGAATAGGCCATTTTTAATAACATGTTTTTACTAACAAGGATTTTGAATCTTCTGAAATTCCTATCACCAATGAGTGTGCAATAACTGTATTAATTCAAGTGCCTCTTAGTATCTACAGCAATTCCTCAGTAGGTGATTTCAAAGCTTAGGCCTTACTTTTGGTAGGAGCTGCAGGGCAGAACAGAACCTTTCAGCTGTGCTGCTAATTACGAGTATACAGGAACTGTGGGTTTGAATCATATTTCAGAAATATTTGAGCCCAATCCCTTATCTTTCCTGAACTGAAGCTTGCCCAGCAGCATTTTGTGCTGCAGCAGGGCATGCTGAAATCCACTGGTGCCAGGTGGCCCTGTAGCCAGGGCAGCTCCTGGGGGGAATGGGATGTGAAATCAGCTCTGACGCGATTCCTTCCTGTCCCTACACTTACACAGATGCCCCTGCACTCGAATTCTGGGAGGCATTTGTTGCAATTAGCAATTAAATTGAGCCGAGGGACTGGGTGTCAGACATGTGCAGCTGGGGATTACTGGCTGGGCGCCTCCAGCCAGTTTGGAACAGCACAGAGAGAGCCAGGACACATCTCAGCAGGAGCTCTGCCATCGGCGGCTGCAGCCAAGGGCCTCGTCCAAAGAGAAGGGCACTGCCTGCAAAACACAGCTGAGTCTCAACAAATAGCTAAGGGGGGCTGATGTAGTCTTGCACTGTCACCCCTAATTCATGGCTCAAATTGCATTCAGCTCTTTCAGCTTAATAACCACACTATGAATCAACAGTGTACTTCACACGGTCAACAATTCAGTATAAGCAGGAAATATTTTCGTGTTTATCTTGTCTTCTTTTAGAGAAAAATGAAATAAAATTACAAACTTAGAGTGTAAATAATCAAAACAGATGCAAAGTTAAGATTAAAATTCTCATTTATTCTTCTTGACATTTATAAACATTAAAAGTCTTCAGCAGCCCTACAAACATACATCTTTTCTTTAAAGTGAGGCACTCTTATTTATGCCCTTCATGTATTCAATGTTCTCAGAAACTTCACAAGGCTTTGAATCAAAGCAATCTCACTGCTATTTACTGACAATTGTGGAAAATGTGATATTGCCATTGTCTAAAGTAGATGCCTGGATTTAGGAAAAAAAAAAAAAAAAGGGTGTGGCATTTGCATTTTAAATGTCCCAGATGGCAGGCTTATCTTATTGAAAGGGAATGAGAGGATGGTAACAACACACCTTATTCACATGTTATGTGGGCGGATGTTATCAAGCAGAATTTACCTGTCAGGAACCATACACAGGTCAGTGCAGTTTGTGAACTACAAACACACTCTCCAAAGCCCTCACACCAGTGATTCTGAGTCTGTTTAGCAATCATTCCATTTGACTGTTTAAGAACTTGCAGCCCAACTGGCATCCCGATAATCTTTCTGATGTTGAAGTTCTTAAGCTTAACCATTTACTCACATTAATATTACCATCTATTGTTTATATGAAGTAGCATTTCAGGGCCCTGTTCAAGATCACATTGAATAGATACTGAAAAAATAGATAAGAAGACCTTGTCCCTGTTCACAATTCAACCTCCAAACTTTCTCAGAGAGCGCCTATGTGGACAACACTGCTGGGTGAGTGTCTAGCTGAGAATGTCAGTGAAAACAGAAAGGAACAAGCCCAGGAGGAGGGCAGTAATTGTGTTATGCTCCTTGATTTATATACATCAATACTATGAAGTTGATAATAGAATAAGAATAAAGAATAAGATCAAAATATAAATACTATGACATCAGTTGAATAAATAAATAAACAAATATATTTCTGGCTCTTCTTCTGAGCCATTCAAGTTTTCATGAACTAGTTTACAGAGGAATACACATATATAAATTCCTACTTGTTCAGTACTGAACCTCAGTACTGAAAAATTCACACATATCCCAAATCTTACTTTTAAAGCAACCCCAGAAGGACTAATAGAATGCTTAATAAGAAGATAAAAGACTTTGCAATTATTCGTTTTTAGTCTACTTGATGGTGGTGGGAGGGGGGAAGTATTGTTCATACTTTTGCCATTTAAAAGCTTCTGCTTTGACCATTCTTCTGCTGTTACCTTTGAAATATGGTTAAATTCAATTTAGTTATCCTGAGCTCAAATTGAAATGCTCTACTAATACAGTTTCTGCTCTTCCCTGAAGCTGGACAGCTACTGACATTGGCAGTTATGTGCAGTTTATGCTGATTTTCCTACTTCAGTTGCAGTTGATGCATGCTTCATTTATGGAGCATGGGAAGTCATATTATTATTTGACCAGCAGTGCCTCAGATGACATGTGCACCCCTGAGATCCTTTCCCCATTGCTTTGTGTTTGCCTCCCATGGCCTTAGAACCGGTGGCCAACTCCTGCATCACACCTCCCCTGGCTACATGCAGTGCTTTCTGGCTCGTACAGAGGAGCCTGTGGGGAAATTCTAGATGCCATCTCCTTCTACACCATCATGGTATCTCATTCTGCCTTTCACTCCTGGGTGAGTCTTTTTATAAACTGATGAAATACGCCCTGGTTCCAATCATTACATTTTGGCAGAAGGGTGTGGTAATTGGCAAGGCATTCTTTGATTCAAAGGAGAGAGCCATGTTAGACACCAGGTCAGGGGGAGTTCATACTTTTAAACATATTAAATGTCTCCAACTAATTTTGAGTTCACCTTAAGAGCTCTGCAAGAGTGTGCTTCAATTCCTGGGAAACTTTCTGATATACACATTTCACTGCATCCTTTGCCTTTCCCACAGTGAAGAGGATTCAAAATCAGACTCTTCTCTACCTGCATGCTAAGAACAGAATAAAAGTAGATCAGAAATAAAATTTTTACTCATCAGAACATAGAAATCCAGTTAGGTCTGCTAGTTAAATGAGCAGACATTTCTCACACACTTGTTTTGGGGTCATAAGAATCCTTTCACAAATGACACTTATTTCCAGATAGAACTAAAAATATCTAAGTTGGACTTCAGATTCCCAGACAAATGCGTTTTCTGTCCACTCTGTGATGCAACTGCTATATACTATAAGCCTCTCTGTATCTCATAATTTCACACATAAGGTACTGAGGAAAATAAAGCAAGATACTAAAATAATTTCCTTGATAACCCTAGGAGATGCAGCACTCAGAAATAATTAACTGCTGAATACCACCACTACTTACTTTCTCACTTATTCTGATTTAATATAAAAAATGTGTCTCAGATCCACCATATCTGTATCCTCCAGCTTAAATAATGCTTGGCTGATACCTCTGAGCCAAGACAAAAGCAAACACTTACCCCAAACCAGAAAAGCTTTCAAAATGAAGTAAGAGCCATCATGTGTGTTTGTCTCTGACCAATATGTTTCTCCTGAGTATTCAGGTTTCAGCAATATCATAGCAAAACCTAAACCAATTAAGGTTGAAGATTACACCAGGACTGAATCATCTTTTTCAGGACCTCACCACAGCTGCATCCCACGCTCTACTGCAAATCTGTATAGAATTTACTTTATATAAAAAAGCCACATGTTGCAGTAGGATACCATTATTGAGCTTAGATGGTTGGATTTTAGGAATCATAACAAGGCCACTCCTAATCTTTCACACTGGACCATGCAGTAATCTTCTCAGAGATTATCAAAATAAGTGTCCATCTATGTACAACCATTTTATGAATTAGAAAAATTGGACCTATATAGCAATAACAGATTTTGTTCTGTTACAGCCCAGGCACATCTGAAGTCTAAAACACAGAATATTTCTGTGTCACTTAGACCTCACATCTACAAACTAATGGGTATTGATGGGAGTGCCTGTTACAATAAGTAATGGTAATCATTTCTAGATAGGTTTCTGAAAGGGCTTACACTATTTCAAAAGCAGATCAAATCTGCACTTTAACCCAAATTGCACATATTTACCAAACTGTTTGGATGCAGAGCTGAGTCATGAGTTTTGGCAGAGCTCTGGGACCCCTGGGGAGAGCAGCTTAAATCCAGGCAGCTGCTGGCCACAGATCCTTCCTTGCACCTCCATCTCCAGTGTGGGCACAGGCACAGATGTGCCTGCTTGCTATGCCTCTGCCTCTCTGAATCTCATAATTTCACACTGTAACTTCAGATGCCTGAAGTCAGACAAGCCAGCCCAAGTCCCTTCTATATATATAGGCTGCTTCACAAACATCTGAGAGTGCACAGAGCTTTAGGCTGCTTTCTGGCTTGCATTTCACTGAGCAGTACTGACAGAGATCTGTCCAGTACAAACAGATCACACAACTCTTATCAGAAGTCAGATTAAATAAATGTCTTGCAGTAAGTAGTATTTCCCTTGAACTCTTTCCCAAAGGCACTGAACACACTGTTCCAGCAGACATCTTACACTACGCACACAGGCAAGATCCCTTCCCTATTTCAGCTAAATATTCCACTTCTTCTGCATTAGTTCTCTTAACCACAGCCTAAGTCTGAGAACTCATATTGAGATATTGGCTGCTAAGGGCTCAAAGTATTTTTCTCAAATTTGCTTTCCAAAACAGTTTCCCCTCCTGTTGGCAGAGCTTTATTATTTGTCCCAGATGTTTTTTCTTTGAATTTGACTGTGAGTTTTAAAACACCACTATTCACTCAAATGAGCCTTTCTTACAAGATATGCTTCCTATAAAGGTGTCCTGATACCTGTTACTTATATTTTTAACCTATTATTTGTGTTGTCAGAATCCCAAATTAATTATTCTATTATTTTGCCCAAGACCAATGTGAAGCAATCCTTCTCCTTTTCTGTTTCCTCTGTCTTATAATGATATTCATAGTGTTCTCATCTTTCTCTCATTTTCTAGTAATTCTGAAATAAGATGAAAGAATTTTTCCAGGTAATTCTCTGCTGACCTCGAATGTAAACTATTGCTATGAAAATGGTTAGCTCCAGCTGGTTTTCTTTTTAGCATTTGTGAAGCATTTGTGTGAGATCTGCTGATATTATACAGCCTATCTGAATAGAAAAACAGGATTGACACATTTGATAAGCAAACTTGTCTCAGCTGGCAAAGTGCAGATGCTTTCTAAGTCACCAACAGAAGCATCATCAGCTATGTTCCTGCACTAATGAAATCATATAGTCTTGGGATTACAGGGCCCAGCTCTGCCCCCTGACTCATTCATCATTGACCTCAGAGGGTGATGTAATTCAAAACCAAAACATGGCCTATGGCCAGTACAGGTATTGCCTGCACTTTGTCAACCTGTGAAAGCCCAGTGCCAAAACATAAAAGAAAAGCTCAGACCCGTGAAATTGGATCTTGAGAGGTTTAGGCACCAAAACTCTCCAATTCAAAATCACTTTGTGAGAAAGCCATCTAACCCTAATGAACACAGGATCACAAAATGTGCCTTTGGTTTCCATCCCAAATGCCCACAAGTACTTCCACTATTATAAAAATTTGAAACAGTCCTGATCAGAGCAATGAGCCATCCCGGTTTTGGACCAGCATTCTTTGGGTGATAATCTGAGTGTGGAAGTATTCACTTCTCCACAAAGTCAAATTTTGCAGGTATATGCAACTACCAAATGGTGACAACATAAAAATAGCAAAGGTGCATGAGGTGACTGTTGAGTAAGAATTCACATAAGACAGGAATCCTTGTTCAGCCTTTTAATTATTTTAAATATCACACACACACACACACACACACACACAAAACCCAAACAAAACAAAAAAACCCCCAAAAATAAACAAACAAAAATAAAATTTAAAAAAAAAAACCAAACCAAACCAAACCAAAACAAAAAACCTAAAAAAGTTCCACACCTTTTGCCACCTGGGATGACTACTGTCTCTGACTTCCTACAAGTCCTGCTTGCTTCCATTCTGAAGGACTGGTCAAAACAAAAGCGAGGAGTTGAAGCCTTCTTGCTGAAGCTGAGCTGCTACACAGAAAAGGAAAATTCATGGAAACAGAAAGAAACATTAAAGTCCATACCACAGAGAAGGTCACAGTTGAGACATGGTCTCTGCTGGCAGCATGAATAAACCACTTGTGTGGACTGGTGCGAAGGTACTCTTGTACATACTGCTGAGCTCTAGTCGATTCTCCTCTGAGTATTTTATGGTTTCTGCTTATTCTTCTGAAGTGCCCAATTCTGAACTGAGGCATTTGGGTACTTAATTAGTATATTGAGACTTTTACTCTACTGCTTTCCTGCTGTTATTCTGGCAGCTCGTGAGCAAAACTACTACCCAGCAAGAAAGCAAACTGGAAAACAGCATTTGTGGATGACTCGAAACAATGTGCCATCAGATGGAACAAACAAACTTAGAAAAACAAATTTCACAGAAAGCTTTGCAAAAACGTCAGGTGAAGCTTTTCTCTCAGCAGTTCAGAAGAGGAAGTGTCAATGCAATGAGTTCCTTGTGTCTGTCCTAATGGACACAGCTAACTGCTGGCCATCAAAACTCTGCTGAATTAGAATCCCATTCCCCCTCCCACTGAGAAAATTCAGAGGCAGCAGCAAAATGTACTCTGTGATCCTCTGTATTTCAGTGCATCTTTTCTCCCCCACAACTTTCTTCTGGAAGAGCACTCTACCAGAATGAAGAACTTGGTAGAAAAGCCTGGAATAAAAACTGCTTCATGTACCTTGTTCCCCACTCAGGAATGCTTAAGGTCTAACCCCAGGCCTGGCACAGCGCCCAGCTTCCCCTGGCAGCTCCTGGAGTCCAGGAGCTTCTGCTGAATCTGCAGCCCTCTGCAGCTTCCTGGAGAGCTGTTATTTTTCAGGAGGGAGTAAAGCAAGGAAAGGCTAAGAAGACACTGTGTTCTGTAGGTTTTCTGAGGCCCTTATGAATGCATAACATTTTTTCTTTCCAGCAAACACAGATTTCTTCAGTTACACGCTGGTTATAAAATTAGTTTTATAGGTAGTGCAGAGATCTTGGCAGTTTGTTAAAGACATGAGAGGAATAACAGTGATATCACATGTTCATATCAAATATGTGCTCCTCCCAGTACTGATGATTAACTAGTGCAAAGTAAAAATATTTTAATAAGTGACATAAAAGTTAATTAATTCATCAATTACTAAAAAGCAACTTAATTCCTCAATAGTCATAAGATACACATGACTGTAAGAGGAAAAAAAAATGTTTGCTTGAAGGTTAATGATTGTTTTATGATTTATGATAAGGCTATAAATCTTTATGCCAAAGAGGAGAGAAGATCAAAAGGAATCACATCCCATTATGAATCCTGAGGCAGCCTGAAGACTTCACTTCTCATATCTTGTTTCTTAGCAAGGCAAAAATTTGAGCTTGAAATAGAAAAAGATAAAACAGGCTCCAACAATTGAATCAGCAGCAGCAGCTCTGGAGCTGAGTTACTATGGCAATGGCACTGCTGCTGCACATCTTCTTACTCTTACTACTGATACAACAGCTTTGCAAATGTAGGTGGGAAATTTCCACCCCACATGTGCCACGGGTGCCCACAGTCTCAGGAGAAGCCCACAGTCTCAGATGCCCTGATCTCTGCTGAAGGGAAGAGCAAATTTGTGTGATTAAAAGATGTGATTTGCAGTTTTCCATGGAAACAGTCTTGGAGCGGTAGGGAAAGGTCCAGAATTCTTCCTGATCTTTTGTGGCAGGAAGGTAGGTGCCAGTGCTTAGAAGATATTTTATAAGCACAGAATTTTTATTACAGGAATTTCAGGCATTTTTTTTAGCTGTAACTATCTCATGTCTCTGAATTATAGATGTCTTGTCACTGCCAGGGAAGGATGGTATCATCTTTTTGGCAGAGCATAGCTTGGAGCTCTACATAAGTAATGGATCTAATTCTGATGCCAGGTTAATAAATTAGTAATTGTGACTCTTTGGGTATACAACAATCAGTGCGTCAGTACTTACCAGTGTCCTCTTTCCTCGTCGAGGTCTGAACGAATGCATCACCTTTCCTGTTACTGGTGCTGTGCTCTCTGCACTACACATTAAAGGCACATTTGCTCTTAATTATTTTTGAGACAGTATTTAATATTTATAGTCTAATAGCAAACAGAAGTTCCCAACAAAAATTGAGGCCCTTTATAGATATCATGGGAAAATTAACTATATCCCAGCTGAAACCCGGACAGTAGGAAGCATAAATGTAAAGGGACTCTTTGCCCTAAAATAATGCTGAAAGTACAACTTCTGCAAGCTCATTAAGTCCTATAAGCAGACATACATGTAGAACCTCAAATGAATTTTATATTGAGAATTTCATCATCCTTTTTGTGGAAAAGCAGTCCTTTTCCCCATTGTGTGCATATGCTCATAGTCCAGGTTGTAGTCTTGCTAATGCTTGTTTTTTCATCTTCTCTCTAGAGAGCAGATGAACAAGGTTACCACATGTGCATTAATCAATAGGAGGGTCAACGACAATTACCACAATGAATGGTAAGAGAGAAAATACTACAATTAAATATATTGTCATGTATCATCTGAGAATCAAGTACATTTTTATGTCAGAATCAAGTAAGTTTTTGTCTCTCTACATGTTCCAAGAACATGTTATCGAAAAATAGTAATAAGGAATTCTTTGCTTTAGAAAGAAATCCTATACTGTGAGAGTGGTGAGACACCGGAACAGGTTGCTCAGGGAAATTACGGATGCCCCAGCCGTGACAGCCTTCAAGACCAGCTTGGGTAAGGGCTTGAGCAACNTCGGGGCGGGGAGCGGCGGCGGGGCCGGGCCGGGAACGCCACCCCCAGCGCCGCAGCGACAGCGACAGCGGCACGGCAGCGCAGCCCCGCTCAGCGCATCCCTCTCGCCCATGCCAGGTGCCTGTTCCCGGCTGCGCCGTGACTGAGGAGCGATGGGGCCTCTGCGGGAGAGCGGCAAGGTGAGGAGCCGGGGCGGACGGGGCGGCGGGGAGCGACGAGAAGNCAGATGAACAAGGTTACCACATGTGCATTAATCAATAGGAGGGTCAACGACAATTACCACAATGAATGGTAAGAGAGAAAATACTACAATTAAATATATTGTCATGTATCATCTGAGAATCAAGTACATTTTTATGTCAGAATCAAGTAAGTTTTTGTCTCTCTACATGTTCCAAGAACATGTTATCGAAAAATAGTAATAAGGAATTCTTTGCTTTAGAAAGAAATCCTATACTGTGAGAGTGGTGAGACACCGGAACAGGTTGCTCAGGGAAATTACGGATGCCCCAGCCGTGACAGCCTTCAAGACCAGCTTGGGTAAGGGCTTGAGCAACCTTGGTCTAGTGGGAAGTGTCCCTGCCCATGGCCAGGGAGGTTAGGACTAGATAATTTTTAAGACCCCTCCCAAACGCTTAGCACTCTATGATTCTATGACTAAGAAGCAGAGAAGTCTGACGGTGCATTTTGCTAAGTGTGTGGCTCTACAGCCATCGTACCTGTACCGGCATCATCTGCCCTCTGCCCCCGTTTCCTTCCGCCTTTGGCGGCCAGGGCCCGGCCAGCGCGGCCGGACGGCGGGGGCTNGCAGGCAAATCGCGTCCTGCCCCCGCCCTGGGGGGGCGGAGGGGCCGGGATTTGCCTGCCCCTGCCTCGATGATGGAAGGAGGAGGGCGCATCCGAGAGGTTCCTGACGGGGTGTCCCTTCCCGAGCAGGAGCAGAGGACGCAGCTGGAAAAGGAGGTGTCCCGCAGCCGCATCCCCCGCTTGGTCCTTCGGCCGCAGCAGAAGGTATCTCCCGCTTCCGAATCGCCCTTTTCGGAGGAGGAAAGCCGGGAATTCAACCCGCCCAGTTCCTCCGCGGGCTCCGGCAGGACTATCAGCAGCAACAGCTTCTGCTCAGGTACCGCAGAGAGATGTCCCCCAGCCTCAGGGTCTCTGGGGAACACGGTGTGCCCCACACGGCCACCCCCGAGGCTTCGCTGTCATCCCAGCCGCAGCATCTGCGTGTCGGGCTCCTATCGAGCCCGCGTGAGCAATCCGTTTTACCGATGGAGAAGGGCAACCATTGATTTTTCCGGGGAAATCTAGTATCTGTTCTTTTAATATGTGTCCGTAAGCGACACCAGATGTTTCCATTCCGAGTTCTGCTATCCACTGCTAAAAAAGTTGGCGGTTTTATTGCGGCAGAAGCGTTGCTTTAAAGAGAAATATTTGCCTTAACAACTGCAGAGTGGTATTAAGGCATTTTGAAAAGCCCTTAAATCAAAAGTTGGTAAAACAGGGGAGTTGCTATCAGACTGCAGTTCCTTTTGGTTTTTTGACAATGATCTCCATGAATTGGAACAGAATATGTAGGTGAAGTCTTCACTGTCATATTGCGATAAGTTTTGTTTATTTCAGAATTGAGGCTTCTACTGATGAGTGTGTCGTCAGATATGAGCTGGGCATGATGGCTTCTCTACAGAGAGGGCAATGGATGGGTGATTGATCAGAAATAAATTATTACTTTCCAACTGTAGACCAGAAAATGTCATTTGTTCTTCAAAATATTACATGAGAGATAACTTGAAAACAGATTTTTTTTTTATGTTAAATATTTGCCCTGTGTAGGTTTTAGCACAATTTAAATGCCTCAACTGGCAGTGAAAGACTCAGATGCCTACTAGTGGTGAGTAATTTTTTTAATTCAGTGGAACTCTTCACTGTAAATGACATTAATGCACATGCATAACAAAATTGAAGGTCACATCATGAACACCTTTGACTCTACATGCCTGTGGTAATTCAAAAGGTAATTTTGGTGTGGAGAAATTTGTTTTCAGTAGTCAGTTTTTTGGAAGCATAACATTTTCAATGGTGGAATTGGAAATGCTAGGTGTGTGGTTGGACTCAATGACTTTAGAGGTCTTTACAACCTAAATGTTTCTATGATTCTGCGATTCTCTATTTAAAAATCTGAATTACAAGAAGTCTTTTTGCAATAGTTAGTATCAGAGCAACTTCTTAAGCTTCCTTTTTTTTAGTTCATAAAGTATTTTCAATTACCAGAGGTGTTCCTGGGAATAGACAGGAACGCTCTTATTTGTCTTGGTCTTCACTACAGTGGATTAGATTACTGTTATTACTTTTTTAATTCCTTTCATGAAAAACAGTGTATTGAACACAGTGTACAAGTTTTCTTTGATGAGAAACACAATATCCATGTTTGAGTCTAGCTCTGCCAGATTTTGCAATTCAGGCTCAGTGGAATGATCTATTTGGTTATTGTTTAGTGAACAATGCAGAGTGTTAAACAAACATCATAGGATTGTAAGAATGCTGGAGTCTTTTTCCCATGCCTTTTTAACCCCTCCACCTTACCTGCTTGAGTTTGCGTGTTCCAAAGAAATAAAATCTTTTGAAGCTTTCTAGAAATATGTTATTTTTATGATCTCTCCCAAATGGCTGCATTTCATCCCGATTTTTTTCCTTCTGTGTTGACAAGCCTTTCATCTTCATCACTGACATTTTTTCATCTTTTGCATTTGTACCCTGCTCTTCCAATCTACTCAACAAGTAGCTGCCACTGTCATATACCCTTGCTGTCCCACTGCACTGCATAGGCTGTCTTGAGTCCCAGCAGGACTCAAAAAATGTTGGTTTTATTCTGGGTGTGTCTGATCTTGTGGCTTGATGGTTTTAAGGCATCTTTCACAAAGGTATTGCAGCATGCAATGCTGGTCTCTGAACCTGCATCTTAAGCACAACTGCTCATCTCTTTATTTTATTCATCTTCTATTATTGCATGCATGCTGCATTGATTTAGTTTGATTTTTTTTCTCCATGTGAGAGCTTTGTGTTTCTAAAGCTGCCTGCAGTACTCATACAGGTACACACTACGTGGTTTGCTGCTCTGAGTTTTCAGACCTTACACATCCATGAATCAGCCAAGACATTGTTCTCCACTCTAGACCCTGGTTCAGTTGTTGCTAGGTTTGATGGATTTTTCACTGGGATGCAGGTATGGCAACAGTCACTGACTTGATTTCCTCATTCTCTGACCTGTCTTTCCTGTCTTCCACTTATGATCCTTCTTTATCAGCATTTGTCTGATTTAGAGTGAAATCCCCCAGGGGCAGCAGGTGGCTGCTAATTCCTGTTTCTGGGGAGGGGATGGTGGACAGATATGTGGAGAGGTGAGTGAAGGGGCCACAGCCCCTAACCTGCCTCTCTTGGTGCTTCTTCTTCATTGAGAAGTAGCTTCTGCAAAAAGCTAATTATTTATTATATTTATTATTATATACATTTAAAATTAGCAAGTGGTACATTTGGAAGATGAGAGCAGATGGGAACACTAATGTAGCAGTATGAGAAAGTTTGTGAGCATTTGGTAAGTGTCTCTTCTGTAATTTCTTTTGAGCATTAAACCCCAAAATGTTTTTTATAAGCAGCAGATAGTATGAAGAGATCCCTTGAGTAGTTCCTTTCCTCTTTATCCTTCTCTTGTCAAATTGTTCTCTACCTTTCTTCCATTATTATTGACACCAAGTAGAAATGATCCGTAGATTTCTTTTTACCCCAATAGAAATTACTCTTTTCCCCTCATCCATTAAATATGTATTTTTTGCTTGATTCCCTAGAGCTTCTGATGTTGCCCATTTGTTGCCCATTGAACCAGAACCAATACACCCATTTTCCTGTGTGCTTACACTGGTCTCAGTGCCTAAGTGAAGGCTTGAAGTTCCTTCTTTCTAAATGAGGGTAAATCTTGTAGGTATTACTAATGTTGGTTTTGGGAGCCAATGGCAGTGCTGCAAGCATGGTGGTAACAGCAAAAAATATCTCTTGGCAACAGAAAAGAGACAGCTTTTGTAATGCTTAGTGTCTTTTGAAGAAGTTGTTGTTTCTGGCTGTGATAGGTTTAAATTTGCATGATCAGCTCCCTCTTTGTCTTGTTTGAGTGAACCAGAGACTCACTTGATCATGCTGGTCCATTATTTGCAGTTGACTTTATGTCAGTTTTGCTTTGTAAATCCATATGAAACACAGTGAGAGTGTTAGTCTTATATGTGATATTCCTGACAAAATTTGAATATGTTTTTTATATGTGTTTTAATATTCTTTGTTTCTGCCAAGTGGATGTGGATGCTGTCTGGATGTTGTGTAGGCAAGCTGAGCTTTTGTGTCTGCATTCACCATGCACTACCCTTTCTTAAAACCTTAGAGCATCTGGGGTCCTGGTTGTCATTTGGTATGGGAGCACTTCTCTTCTTTGGCTTGGATGTTAGCCACAGAACTTGTACAATGTCAGGTGATGGAGAAACACTCTCTCAGCAGCCTTGTGGGGCTCAACTGCTGCTGAGCATTTGCCTGTGTCGTGCGTGTTGCTCTCCTAAGTTGCACTTGGCTTCCAAGTGGCTGCGCGCACTTCCCTTGTCAGTTGTGCAGGGAATGTGATCCAGAGCATCTCAAACAAGCTTCCTGCTGGGGCATCCATGGAGGAGCAGCTGCTGGTCCTTTGGCCATCCCAGTTGGTGTTTGCTTTGTAAGAAATACGATACTTTGGGCAGAGCATTATCCTTAGTTTTGGTGTACATGTCCTTGGTTTGAAGTCAGCCTGTGCTAAGCTCAGTAAGTGTGTTCAGCTTTTCCTTTAAAAAGGAATTTTTTCTGGGATATACTTTCTTTTCTACTTTTGGTTTTTGAATAGCTCAGGTTTTAAATGTCTCTGTATGAAGATGGCTTGTTACATGGTACCTTTACAACAATGCCAATTCTCTTTCAGCCTTTTCTAGGATGCCAGCTGCCAGAATTTCGGCAGGGAATGCAGTGAAGCTTTGGTGACCAAGATGCAACTTTGCAGGAAGCACTTGTACATTTAATAATTAGTACAGCAAAGGAATTTTTGAGCCAGATGACTTGGTTTATACCTGTAGTAAACAGTTCCTCTTTTCTTGGGCTTACCTGTAAATCACCTTTTTAATTAGAGTGAATAGTCCTACGAGCTATTGAAAACCAGCATCTCTGTACATCAGTGATTGTGACTCGCTCCAACACTGTCTTCAAAAATAGAAGCTGAAGCTTCGTTCTCGCTTTTTCTTTAAAACTTCAAGATCTAGTTCAACGCTTATTCAGGTTCAATCCTTGCTTCATAACTTCTTCTTTTCTGTAGTAGAGATTTTATTTAAATCTTGTCCTTTGCACGTGTGGCACAATAAATGTGCACGTGTACAGTGGCTGCACTCTAAGCCTGGGGTGTGGCTGCTGCAGGAGGAATCTCAGTGTTGCCATTCCTTGCTCACTTGCTCCTGTGCCCTTCATCTCAGAGATGATTTGCCAGTTGGCCCAGCTATTGGTGGATGCTGGGGCTGAGTTCACAGTGTGTGTCCAAAAAAGCATGTAGGCTTTAGGCAGGCTTATTAAGTCTAGGTGAATGCACAACCCATTTTGCTTGCCATAGACAAGAAGAGGTTGTACAACCATTACTGAAGAAAAAAGCTGTATCTTCTTGCACTCCAGTAAATAATTTCTCTGTTAGAGCATTGAAGCAAGTTGCATTATAAAGCAGCTAGCCATGAAAACTACACTAAATAAGTGTGTGTACTGAAATATATATTCCTGAATAGAAATAGATACAGAAAATGAATTTTTTAGTATTTTAACAAGTCAACAGATTGAGGCCAGACAGTTAGTTTAAATAACTGAAAGTAATTGCTCCTATTAGTTGTTTGTATATATGTATGTATTACTATGGAAACAGTGAGCTCTCTCATTCTTCTTGTTTCTTGTTATAAGAAAAAATATTTTGTTTAAATAGCTCCTTAATGGTTTATGTGTTAGATTTTTTCTCTGAGTAACTGATTCAAAGAAACATGCTTAAAAGTTCTCAAGTATGTGATATTGAAAGTTAGATTCTCTTTCCTGCAGTCCTTTATGCTATGCTTTCCCACAGTCATTTTGCCTTTTTTTCAGACTTCTGGTGTTTTTTTCTAGCACTTTCGTTTGCAGCACTTTGTAAGGCAGTTCAGTGATGACTGTGACATTAATTTACAAAAACATTGAAACAAAATCTGCTTTCAAAAATACACATATGGCCTTTTTTTCATGAGGGTGACACTGGTGACATGCTGCTTTTTCTCACTGCTGCTTCCCTAGAGAATTTCCTGCTGGACCAGCTTACATGCAATAATTTATTATTGCTTCATATTATGAGCCACCAGTTCTGTCTCTGTGGCACAGAGATCTGTTCCAAACCTGGAAATAATAAAAGCGCCTAGGTATTAAAGAGCAAAGTGTGCTTGTTCCCCAGTTTTTGGCCTTTCCCTGCTTCCCTTTCAACTTCAGTATTTATTCCCCCTGACTAAGTAACAATCCTTTTGTTCCTCTTGCCACACAACAACATCTGGAAGCCAAAATATTTGACCTTTTGGATGTTTTTTATCACCTTTTTATGTGTCTGTCAGTACTATGAACCTTTAAAACCCAACCCAGAGCCTCCTAGGGTCAGTAGGACAGTTCCTGTTCTCCCTGGAACATTTTGCATGGTGTCCTGAGAACACTCACCCTTGCTACTACACCTCAGCCTTTCTACTGCCCTTTCAGTTGTAGCTTGTTGTGTAATATGGGCTGAATTCTGAGCACTATCTGGTATTTTCTTCACCACAAACACATAATCCAAGACTTTTTTTTTACAGTGCTTTTCATGTAACTTCCTATTGAGTTGAATATTGTCATGCACTCTGAAGAAAATCACAACTTGTAGCAGGAATGAAACTTCAATCAGAATTCTTGGATTTACTTTGTGTAAACATCTTGATTTACTTTGTTTAAACATCTTGATGTTTAAGAGAAATTCAACATTACATATTTTATCCCTACATTTATAGGATTAGTATATATCCATTAAATTTTCAAACAGTGTTTTGAAATGTATGTGGCTAGATTCTATGGTGCTGCTAAGTGCCACTCTGGGCTTGAAGACAGTTAAAAGAGAAAATAAAAATATGCATAAAACAGCAGTGGACAGAATATATGTTATTTCCTCCCATGAGAAGGTAAGCAGGGCAACCTTATGATGTTGAAGCTATGAGGGTCACAGTTATATGCTGTTAGCCATGGAGGCAGAGCTGTATCAGACCAAATGAGTTTAACATGTTGCACCATTCGAGGAATAGGTACAAATTTCTTTGTGGTCTGTTGAAGATTTTTATTTCCCAAAATGGTACCTTCAAAACTGGAAAGAATATTTTTAATTTCTTTCTTTGCTGCATAATGGAATAAACTAGACAAAATTCCACAGAAACTCGCCTACATATACACATATATTTCACTTAATGTTAATAATAAATGCATAGTATTTCTTATACTGGATGTAGTCTATGCTTTCCCACCAGAGGTAGCAGCAGTGGTTCCACTTCCAGTTGTCCTCAGAAAAGATTAATTAAGTCTACTAAATTGCTTGAACCCATACCAAACAGAAAAGACTCTTCTGTGTCTTTTTTTTAGATTCTTTCCTGTCCTTACATTTAGTTTAAAAATTTCTATAAAATTTTCAAATAGATTTTTCAGTCCTTTATCACCTTAAACTCCTTGTCCAGATGTTTTCTGTGATGTGATAATGAAACTCAGAGCTGAGCTATTCCTGACCACAGCTCTCCTAGTAACAGTACTATCTTTATTGATATTTTTACTAGTAAGCCCTTCTGCTTCTCTTCCATAATACACCATTAGTAGGGCTATAAATGTAATGACAAAGCCAGTAAACCACAATTATATAGTCCTCTTTCTTTTCATGTGTTTTGACAGAGCTCATGTTAGTCCTGTTTGTTAGTGAAGTGTTCAAGTAGAAGGAACATTAGTAGGTTTGCTGCCAAAATCAATTAAAATCAGCTATTTCGGTATGACTTAGCAATTGTACAGTCAGACATCAAGAGCAGATAGCTTTAAAAACAGGGTTATGTGAAATCCTGCATTGCGAAAGATGCTCAAGCTTAGGAGCAGGTCAGTGCATCTTTTTTCACCTTCCTCTCTCCTCTTCTATATAATCTTAGCCTGTCAGCATTCCTGCCATGCTGTGGCTGAGCAGAGACGGCCTGTGACCCAAGTCAGGGAGCAGCTCTCACACTAAATTTTCAGCAGTTAGTGGTCAGCCTGTGGGTGTGACAGAAGCCAGCTCGAAGGGGCTGGTGAGCAACAGGTGCAAAAGTTGCCTGTACATTGATGATCCTCAGCAACCAGTTGAAGATGCTTAGTCTTGATTTTACTGGGTTGGATTTTATGACTAGAACATTACAGTCAAAAGTTCTAGCTTGAAAGATGGACTGTGAATAGCAGGGTGTTTTCCAGATGTGGAATATCTGACAAAAAGGTTGTAGGGACCTGTGGAGATCATTTCATCCAGCCTCTTTTTTAAGCTGGACTGTTCCCAGCACATCCCAGCAGCCATGTATTTGTCTGTCAGAGTCTAGAAACCCTTCAAGGACAAGAGTTAGCACAGCCTCTGTAGGTGACCTCAGGGAGAGGAGGAGCTGCTAGCCAGCCTTTGTTCACAAGCAAAATGGAGCATAGTTAATTCAAGTTTTGCCTGCAGAGACACCGAGATTAAATGTGGAACTTATTTGCGTGGCAGGATTTTGCATAAGTAGGTCTCCTCTCTTTTCCTGACATTGCTGTGGTTGTCCTTGTGCTTCAGCTCTGCTTTACTATGTTTGACTTCTGGTAAGAGACTTGCCTCACAACTACATCATATTCTGAGAAATCTTCTCAAATACCATGCCAAGCAGGTCTTCAAAATAGTTAAGAAATTACTTTTAAATTTATCAGAAGGACTAAAACTAGTAGCATTTTTAGGACTTTACCTTTAGTGAAGTTAATAAATATTTTTTCTACAGTCTGTGTGATTTTGTTAGTGACAAATTTTTACTGCCAAATTATTAAACTTACAGAGTACATACAATCACATACTGGAACGGCCTCAGTAAAAATAAAGGTTTTATTACAGTCAGGAGCTGAGGAGAATATTCCCACTTCTTAGGCTGTGCTCCCTCAGTGGTTGCTGGAAAGGTGGGGGTGCCTCCAGAGGAATGAGGTAGGATTTATGCCTGTTGAGACCCTCCTGGTGTGAATGTGAATGTGAATATGCTCCTACCTCTGCCTATGTGTACTACTAATTTTATACTCTTATGTTTCATCTGCTGCTTTTACTGTGTTTCCCAGTTGTTCCAGAATGACACTGTGATCTCCCATTAGCAGTTTTCTCTGCCTGGGCACTGAGCCCTTACACTCCCTGGTTCAGCTGCCCAGGTCAGAGCAGTGGTTGTGTTAGTCCTTGGGGAGAGCTGCGACCCTGCAGGCAGTGACTCAGAGTTCTGGGATGGCTTGGCCTGAATGGGGCTGTCCTTCTGACTCCTCCAGAGGAACCTCTTCCTCTCTGTTTAATACACAAAGAGACTTCCAGGTGGAAGGTAGGTGCTGTATTCCCTTTGGTGTCTGTCAGTGACTTTCATAATTGCATAAACACCCCTGTGCTACAAGGCTAGCCGTGAAGAGAAGACCAAAACAGTTCAAAAACTGAGGGTCAAAAAAGGTGAGGCAGACAAGCAGAGTGAGAGATTATCCTGAGAAATTACCCTTTGTGGTACTCTCACTGCCAGCAGCCAGCTTGCAGTGCACCTTCTGGCAGAGCTGTGGTTACCCAGACTAACAGAGCCTGGGATGAATGCAAACATAGCCATCAGGTAAAAGCCAGGAAATTGTTTTTGTCTTGGTACACTGAACATTTAAAATTTCGTTAGAGCCCCATGTTTAATTCCAGAATACACATTTCTTGGTGGAAATTCAGCCAGAATTCAGCCAGCCTGAACACTGGTCAAGGAACTCTTAGAAGGAGACAAATGTTGGACAGGGAAGTAGGGATCAGGCAGGAACTGGACCATTCAGTGTCACAGGAGTGCCTAACTCGATCTGGCAGCTAGGAGTGAACCTAAAAAGAAGTCAGTGCTTCCTCAGTGAGAGCATCATTAATTGTTTACATGTGTTATATAAGGAGGTTGTATATTCAAAGCTTCTTGAAGCCTTTTGGGAAAGGCAGTATTTTTTTAAAGACAGTTCTAAGGCATATTCTAGTGAACCTTCTAAGATATCTGTGCTTAGAAAACCATCACATCTTAACATATAGACTAAAAGTCTACAAGAACAGTATTTTTGTCAATTGTTCAGAGGATTATTATCTTTAATAGTGTTATTTATATTTTGACTTAAAAGGTTAGTCAGGGCATGCAAATGTCAGAGTGCTCTGAGCAACTTTCCTGATGGTTTGTTTGAGGAGACACTATCCCATGCTTGGCTTTGAAATTTGGCAGGCATGTCTGATCTGGGCAAGGGCTTGGACATAGAATTTCAAGTGATGAAATCCAGCTGATGTTCAAAGGAAAAGTCTACTCCCAGAATGCTCCTAGGAGGCCCCTGTGGAAAAAAAAGACACTGTGAAAGAAAGCAATGGAAGTCGTGTGTTATAAATTCATGTGGTTTTACCTCTTGTGCAAGTAAATTCCAGCAAGATCAGAAGTACAGGCTTCCACAGCACTATTTACCAGCTTTCTCTTTTTTGTCTTCCTGATGCTGATGTGCCTGAGAAGGCAAATCAGGTCTGCCTCTGTTCCTGAGGAGTCTGGGTCTGAAGTCCTTACTGGGGCAAAACTGCTGAGTTACGGGGTTGAATCCGTAACCGACCTTGCTGGAAACTGTATGCACATCATATCAGAAAGTGAATCCCATGGTGGGCTCATCTGCTCCTGTTATTCACTTTTTTGAGAGAGATTCCTTATCTTGGCCCATTTCTGGGCAGGTGAAGGTCTTCACTTCCTTCCATCAGTTTCCAGCAGGTTTAGGAGGAGCCTGCAGGTCTGGGGGAACGCAGCGTGTCACATTCTGCTTGCAGGTGAGGAGCAGAGGGGTTGCTGCAGCAGTGAGCAGGGAGGGTGGTCAGGCTGGCTGGAGATGGAGGGGGAATCAGCTCCACAGCAGGGTCTGCAGGGAGATCTGCTGCTCTCCTGTGGGGAGATCACCTGCCGTAATAAATACAGATAAATAGCTGTTAGGGTTTTGATAGCAGGAAAGATGAAGGTAGGCAGGCAATTTGGCAGGCAACTAAGCAGCTAGAGAGCATCTCACTCTTCACCAGGACTTTTCCTTATGCCAGGAGGGTGAGTTGTGGGTCAGGTGGATCCCCCCAATGTACAGCAGAGCTTTGTTTGCTTTGACAGTGAGCACCAGTATTTCATAGGCAGCTCTTCCATTGTGTGGTAGCAAACATTTTGATTACTCAAAAGGCTGACACAGAAAAATCTTCCTCTACAGCTTGCCCTAGTTCTGGAAAATTTATAATTTTGTTCATGTTTCTGGATAATAGTAGTGGAAGGATTAGAAGTTTTACATTACATAAAAAATAAACTATCAGAGGAGAGGGAATACAATAAAATCATTCATTTACTGTAGCTGGAGTGGGAGTGCTCACCTGGTTATTGGTGTAGCTAAAGGTTACAAGGAGTATGAGTAGAGAAGAGCTATTCTTCTTTGTGCCAGGCTTATTTGTTCTTTTTAAAAATTCTCTGTTGCACTGAAAGCTGAAGTTCTTAACAGTAAAACGAGGATATATAGATTGACATAATCTGATGGTACAGTGTCACCAGTGTGATATCACAGGCAGTCATGGGAGGTGCTAAATAAAACATTTTTAATGCTATTTTAGTATGTATTCTTTTGTTACCTTTTTCCTAATTGTAGTTAGTTTTGCACATTTGGGGTTTTTAATGCCCCAATTTTTAACACGGTAGTTTAGTTCTTTCATTGTGTAACATTTTATCAGCTCCTGTAGTTCTTCTAGGCTGCATTTCTATAGCTTTGGGAGTTACTTGTACATAAATTCTCTCATATAAAACAGATCTGTGAGCTCTGCAGAACCTGTGCAGGTATTGCAGTAACTGTATTAGTGGAGAGATGAGGTAAATAGTTTCCTGTGGGTTTGGGTGGAAGGTTTTGGGAGGGGACTTTGCTTGGGTTTTGGTTTTTTGTTTTGAGGGGGTTTTTGTTTGTGTGGGGATTTTTTGTAGTTTTTGTTCTAACAGAAAGTTTGGAAACTAATGCCACATACAGAAACATCTAAGTGGAAAAGTCATAGTTAAAAACGACTGTCACTTATTTCTGAATATATTTGATTAAAAATGTTTGTGTGCTTCTAAAGAGAAGCTTTGGACACAGCTGAAGCAGCTGCTTAAATGCAATTCAGGAACTCACTCAGTGGTGGTAATCCACTGACCTGCCGGTAATATTCACCCAGCCTGCAGAAGAGACTTCAAATGTTGGAGAAAGGGAAACAGATGCTGATCTGGGAGGAAATTGCACCTTCTCTCTTCTTTGTGTTGAGCTATATTGTGATGTTGGTGGGAATGGAAAGGATAAAAAGTAAATTAAAGTCATGTGGGCAGCAATCAGAAGTTAGTCAGGATGAATGCAGGGACAGGCTGAAAATCTTATTAGCAGTTTTCTCTTTTCTGTTGTTTTGCTATGAACTAATTCTGAGTTGCAGAAGGCAGCAGGAAGATGGCAAAGAGAGATGCTTTTTGGCTTAATTGGGATGATTTGAAAGAATTAAGTATGATTAAACTGGATTAGGTGCTTTGCACCATTACTGCCCTTTGTGCCCTGGGAGGTGTTTCTGTCACTAGTCTGGGCTGTCCCTTGGTTTGGCATCGTGCCTGGCACTTGGCAGAGGCCTGGGATGCAGCACCTCAGGCTGCTGACTGCTCCTGCAGCCTGATGCATGCAGCTTGCTCTGGACAGTCAGCAGCTGTGGGTACCTTGCTCAGGACTGGAGGCAGGACATGGAGAAATGAGAAGCAGAACATTGGAACAGATGAGTGAAGGGGAGAGCAATTGCCCAGGAATGGAGGAAAACTGGATCACATGAAAGGATGCAGTTCTTCTACGGTATTGAGGGAGCAATAATTAAAAAAAAAAAAAAAAAAAAAAAAAAATAAAAAAAAAAAGCTGTTCTTTCCTGCTCAAAGGAGGTGAGCAGAAAGGTGTTAGATAGATATGGGGTGTCCCTTGCAAAGCTCAGTGCAAAATGACCCTTGGCCTACATTATGAACAGGGTGGAACAGGGTGGAAGAAGTGCAAAACAGTCATGCAAATTATTTGGCTCAGTTGCAGGTTCTTCTTTGGGTTTCATGTTAGCTAAAGATAATGCATCAGGAGAAGAGTGCAATGGCATAATTCAGATGGCAGATTTCATTTTGTCCTGGGAAAGAACAATTAGATTTCTCCAGGAGAGTCAGGGAAGCATGTTTGGTTTTGTTGTGTAGCAATTAAACCCCCATGACTTTTAGGGGAACTGCAATTACTCCAGATTACATGGAACATGATTAGAAGAAGTTGGGGTTTGATATGTGGATTTAATTCGAAATCAGACTGCTTGTTTTGCATTCAGTTGTTAAGAGCTGGAGTGTTTGTATCCCTGGAGGTCAGGAACCTGGGTCTGTTCCCAGCATGGCTCTCGATGCCCTGGAGTGCTGGTGTGCCCTCAGAGGAATTCAGCTTTAAACAAAAGCAGTCTATAACCCACTGTCTTCAAAACCAGGTACCTCACAGCCACTTGTCAAGAATGGAAGAGTTCTATGATTATGGTTGCTTTTAAAGGAAAGACAATTTTGAGGACCCTGTATTAATTCCAGTTACATGAAATTCCTGACTCGTGCATGTGGGCTGTAGGTTCTTGTCTTGTTGTTCAGATGTGGGAACATTTCTTGAAGGAGAGCATGTGGCCCATGTTTGCTCTGCAGCCAGTATGCACTACGCAACATTTGTGTCTCATGTATCTTCATGCTGCAATATTCCCTAGCCTTGCTAAAGGAATTTGTCTCAGATAGGAATTTTCATTATATAGCCCCTGATTTTGTATTTTGTCAGACGGAGTAAAACAAGTACTTGCCCTTTTAGCTTGCCATAAGGTATTCAAGATTTCTTCACAAAATGCATGAAGCAGATAGCTTCTCACCAGGTTTCAGAGCCAAGGTTGTACATACCACTTACTGTAAAGAGCTGTAGTTCAAACACTCTTTCTTTTATTCTGCTAACTTTCATATGCTTATTAGTTAGAAATGTTGATGCTTTCCCTTTTCTCTTCAGATGACACTGGCTGTCCTAGTAGCCAGTCAGTATCTCCAGTTAAGACTCCTTCTGATGCTGGAACCAGTCCAATCAGTTTTTGCACTGGTAGCGATGGAGACTTCTCCAGGGAGAAATTCAGTCCAGGGTCAATGAGTGAAGGGAATACACAGCTGGCTCGATACAAGAAGGAGACAAAGACAAGCCTTGTAAAGCCTGGTGAGTAAAATTCCTTTCATTTCCTTAATTACACTTTCTAATTGACTGGTATATTTACAGGTGTCTGCATACATAGACACCTGTGTTGGGCCACCTGTGATACCTCTAATGCTGATAGTAAATAAAATAGATGGCTTCTTTCTGTGGAGCCACCTGAAAGATATGAAAACACTATTGTTATTGTCTTTTTCATGGAAATATCATCAACTGACCTCTTCACTTTCTTTTATGCAGCTCGATGGTGATGTCAAATAGCTGAAATGGATTTTATTCTGTTTCACAGTAATTGCAGACATATTTCAGTGCCCAAAGATAAATTACTCTTAATAAAAGAAAAAAAGTCTTGTGATGTCCTTAAAAATTTATTGTTGGATCCTGCCTAAACTTTGTGCTGCCAGGCTCTGACAGCTCTGGGGATATAAGATGTCTGACCAAGGCAAGAGGACAGGCAGCCTGTGTGGGAGTGGGGCAGATTTGGACCTGCATTGCAGTGGCTGAATCAAGAGAGTGTCTCCCAGTGCTTTGGGCTAATGGGCACCTCAGACCACCAGCTAAATCAGCACCTGCTTGTCACACATCCAAGACTAAATACCCAGATGTGCCATTGGTTCCTGTAATTTTAGTGAGTAGTTATCAAATGATATGTTCTATCATTTGGTTCATGTACAGGCAGCTCTTGATTACAAACAGTCAGGATATTTGTGCTGCTATTTAATTAATCATGGAGACAGAGTTGACCCTTTACATAGCCAGCTGCAGAACTGACATGGTTTATGAGCTCAGGTACCTCCTGGCTATATTGTTTCCAGAGTCAATTTGCCTCTGGAAGCAATTTAGATACTTCCATGAAAAGCCAGCTCAGATTTGCCAGCACCATGTTTAATCCAGAAACAGTGGAAAATCTGTTGCAAAATCTCTTCACTGACTTGGTCCTTGGAAGGGTTGATTAAATCTGATTTACCACTATCCTTGCAAATCCTTTGGCTCATTTCATAGCACCATGTTACTTGAGTGTTCCCAGTCTCCCACTGCTGTGCATAATGCCTGATAGGTAATATTTTGTATAAGGTTTGCAGTGAATGTGGTATATGACAGTCAAATATGCAGCTGTGGATACCACAACCATTTTCTTTGTGAATATGAATGTCACTTACTAAAATGTGAATAATGAACGCAAAAGTTTTTTTCTAATGAAGAGTCCTATACTCATGGAGAAGAGTTATGCACCTTTTTCAATAAATTAATTCACTGTTTTCAGTTTTACACTTTAATTGCCTTATAATATGAGGTTATTAGCCTTTTGCAATATTCAGCAACCGTGTCTGTTTTACAGAGTACTTCTAAGTTCCTCCTGCCAAATATCTCACAATTTTTAGTGAAAAGCTGTTCAAAATCATGTCATAAAAATGTGAGAGCTGATACAAGTGAAGGACATGTCAGACATGGATGCCAGGGGACAGCTGGGGTTCATTTTCCTCAGTGTTGGCCACAGGGGTTAATGTGATTTCCTTCCATTGCTATCTCATTCCATGGCTTCAGGTGGACCCAGTCTCTTCCCCCTGACCTACTTGCACATGAATTTCTGATGACTTAGTTAAGAAGATGTAGCTATTGTGCAAAGAGGAGGCATCACCATGTAGCAAAAAACACAGAGAGTAACAAGAGATCAGTAGAAGGGAAGTGGAATATGGAGGAGAATAACAGCAACATGACCTTGTCATATATAAAAGAAATGGTGTGTAATTTTCTGTTTACCAAAAGGTCTTCTTGATTTATAGAGGTTATATCTACTTCATATTAATCTGAAATGGCTTGTGACAATGACCACATAGCAGGAGTCAGATATGAGAGACAAAAACCTAGCCTACCACTGTTTTTTACCATGTCCTGCACTACACTTTTTACACAAGTACATCCATCACTGTGGACCTTCAAAATTCCTGTCATTTTGCTGAAATCTGTCTGTTTCCAGTATTGTTTTCTTGGAACATGCTGAATCTCAGAAGAAACACTTACACAAATATTTAGATAATTCAGGAAATGTCAGAAAGGGATAGCACTTAGAATGAACCCTAGGGTGTTTTTAGGCTGTTCCCAAGCTCTGATACTTTTCTGCTTCTCTAGTAACATCACTTCATCTTTCTTTTCTGTACTTCAAAATACAAAATACACGTAGACTTTTTTTCTCTCAAACAGCCTAAGGCCTTGTTATATGAGTCTAAGCCATCTTCACCTCTTGAAGTATTAACAAAATAGATAAGGCTATCATTCATAATTTATGTAGTTTGCATAGAGAACCATACATAATCCTGGAGTGCTCTTGCTAAACCTATGAAATATTTATAATAATGGAGAAATTATTCATTTGAGAGAGATGGAAATGGTTTTTATTGTGCATTAAATCCGAATCACAGCAGTCTAGAAGTGAATTTGGCTTAAAACCCGTGCCTGCTTTCCCAGGGAAGGATGGAGAGAACAGGAACATTAAGGAAGATAATAGAACATCCACTCTCAGAGATAGCTACAAGCCTTTTAATTTCTGGATTTTAGAAGTTGGTCCTTCTTTTAGATGTGATTCATTTATATAATATTAAAACCAACACAAAATGTGTTGCAGAAAATGTCCTCACAAAAAGGCACAAAAAGACTTAATTAATGTTGATCTTAGATTTGTATCAATATGTTAGAATCCTTCACTTTTTGTAATTGACTGAACAGGACCATAATCACTTCTACATGTGTACATTTTTGTGTAGTCCTCCCAGAAAGATCCCTCCTGAATTCCTATAGTTTATGTCCACATCCTGTTGAGAGCTGTGGGAATTATGTTGCTTCCTTTGACAGAATTTCTCATCTTCTTTTTTGACTTCCATTAGAACGCTTAGTGGAAGGATTCAAAATCTGCCTCTTTCAAAGACATGGATAAAGAAAAGACTCTTTAGCAGAAGTTGTGTCAATACCTTTCAATATCTTGCGTGTTTAAACTAACACAGATGTATTTTAATCTCTGTGAGCATCAGAATTTGAGAAGGGCATCTGATCAGCTGTGTTCATCATTTCTGTAAAGTTCAGGTCTTCTTGCTTTTGGTGTTACAGGCACACTTGGGACAGTTTACTGAATGTTTACTGTTGGAGCTGTTTCTTAGAGCCCATGGAATTGCTGAAGTTTCACATGAAATTATTAAGATCCAAGAAAAAAACATTAAGGCTGTCCCAGACCTTTTAGCACCTTCAGGATCCTGCAGAATAGAGGTGTAAACACCATGGCACAAAAGGAGCCCTAGTGAGCTCCAGTTAGGGTCAGTTCCCAAACCTTGTAAGGACTGGCTGTCTCGTTCACATCTTGGTACAATCATAAACTTTCCAGGTAGAAGAGGACTATGCAAAAAGGGTTTGGTTTTTTCCATTGCTAATAAAACATCTGGCCATTTATAACTGAATCTGGCTAAAACAGCAATATTTTGGATTTCAGTGTCATTGAACTGCTATGGATTATGTTTCAAGAAGGGTCATCACTGGGAGTTTGGACATTAATACTTTTTTATATTCAGATTAATGGGAAAATCTCAGAGGCTTTCACCACACAGAGCACCTACATTTGCTGGACAACAGGCAATGAACACAAATTGGAAAACATGAAATTCCATCTGGACACAAGAAAACATTTTTTTTTTGTCTGTGGTCAGACACTGGCACACATTGCCTGGAGAAGCTGTGGAATCTCCACCCATGGATATAGTCAAAACTCAGCTGGATATGGTCCTGGACAACCTGTTCCAGCTAGACTTGCTTGAGTGGGGAATTGAGCTGGGTGACTTCAAAAGGTCCCTTTTACCTCCCAGCAATTCTCTAATCCTGTGTTGTTGTTTTGTCCTTTAAATAGTGCATCAGCCAGATCTGTAGTTAAGTAGTTGCAAGGCACAATTTATGTTTTTCCTGCCCTTTCTTGGCCACTTTAATTCATAAAAATGAAGGCATATTGAAAAAAAAATTGTTTTAACAATCAGTATTCAACTAAAAATGTTATTTAACAAATAGTAAGTGCAAGGCAAAATAAGTAATCTTGTACTCAACATATGTTTCCTACTTTTTCTCACTGAATTTATTTAGTCACCTTAAATGAGCCTTGGGATAGGGTGTCCCAGTCTGAACAGATTAAATCTTTTAAGGCTTTAGGACTATTAGGAGTTTTAGGAGAGACAGGTATGCAGAATGTATTGCCCTGACTTGGTTGTGAGTATTCAATATGTGCAGGTGCTTTTTTAGTCAGTGTTGGAGCTGACAGTGATGACAAAGGAGGCAAGGAGAATGACCCTAGACAACTGGAAATATTAAGACAAGAACTTAAATAAACTAAATAGATCAGAGAAGAAATGCAAGTGTTAGCTGCAAAATATGTTTTATCTGTTAAAAACGTCTAGCTGTTAAAACATAATGCTTTCCTGAAATTTGGGGGTTTTTTATTCTTTTTTAAATTGTCTGGTGTGTGAAGATTAGATTCCCAGGACACTAAATGTCCAAGAACTTATTTCTGGGAGTCCCCTGTGAAAGCAAGGAGTAGTGACTAGTTAATCCATTAGTATAAAATTAGCAAATAAATTAATCTGTATTGCTGCTTTACTTCCATATCTGTCTGTATTCTAAAGGCAGTCATTTTGGTTATTTTAAAAACAAAACATAAATGTTTTTATTTAGGTTATATTCTTGACATCTGGTTGTATTATTTTATAGGCCTTTTGTCAACTCATTCCCTCATTTCAGTCTGACAGTGTGGGAATAGCAGTGTCTGACTCTGATGTATGTGTGTGTATGTGCCTCACTTGAAAAACACGAGTTGGTGTGTAAGTTCTGTGAGAGGATTGTCTTACAGGTAATTCTGGAAATTTATTTCGCTGTCAAGAACTTCCTTCTGATTGCATCATTTTGCAATGATAGGACTTTGTTTTATCTTGGAAAGTTTGATAAAACATTAGAAAGACATGTTTTACTGGCACATTTATCCAAGAACACTGTATTTGGGATTTGCATGACTTTTCTTTATTCTCTGTACCAAATTTCTGCAAGCAGTTGGAAAATAATAGATCTGTTGTTCCTGTTGTTCAAGAGCAGCAGTACAGAATACAAAAACCAAGTTACAGAATGTGCTAACTTGAACAGTTCCTGTGGCACACACAGAAATTCATGAATGTGTTTAACTACTGGCTACGACGTCTACCTATTATGTTGAAACACTTGTTAAAATGCTGATGGTGTACTGTGTATGCTAACACAAAGTCACACTGTCTGGTTGTTTGAAGAAAAAACCCACACCAAAACCAGTGGAAAACCTGTATTTGGAGATAGCAAAGTGCCTTGACTGATCCTTAAAACAAATTGGCATTCTTCATTCCATCCCACAAAGGTAAGAGGAATAAGAAGACTGGTGTCTGTCTTTTTGCTGTAACTTATGTAACAGCACCTCATAACCCACATTCCAAGACTGCTCTTTTTCTTGTAGGAAGGATAATTTAGAACAAAGGTATGTCAAAGAACATTTAACCCGGTTACAAATGCAGTATTTAATCAGTGAACACCATGTTCCCGTCCTGCAAACAGTGATAACCATACTTGAGTGGTGAAATTAGGAAATTCATATTTCCATTCCTAGGAATATTCAATTATTTAGATATGTGGCTGGTGTCAGCATAAGAATGCTGAAATTAGGAAATGAGCTACTCCAGGTTCATTGTGCTTTAAATAATTGGTCACAGAACAAAAAAAGCTTCTGAAGATTGACCAAGTGGATTGAGTTGATACCAAATGATGGAACATTATGCCTATGACTGACCATTAGTTCTTCCCTTAAATGACTTGAATTACTAACAAGGAATTTCTTGTTCTGACAACTTGTTTACTGGTAAGTGTAGAGCATAGATTCTCTGACAGGTACAGAGGAGGTTGCAAGTGAAAAGAGGAAGGGCAAAAGGCCAGGTTCCCTGAGTAACTTAAACCAGATGAGGAGGGCTTTAACTTGAGCATTATATCTTTAAGCCACTTGATATTTGGCAGAGAGCAGATACACAGTGGTCAAGTACTTGTGCTTCTGGAAGGCATTTGATCTGTTTTTTAAAACATCACCTTGGCAATAAAAAGGGAGGAAGCATCTTTCTCAGATGTAAGCACATGCTTTGAATGCTTCACTTCTATCCCATACCTGATAGCGGCCATTATAACCATCCTGACATTCAGCTCCAACCATATGCAACATTTGTTCCCTGTACAGTTTCAATCACACTCTTCTTCCTTTCTATTACGTGTATTTCATAATTTCATTTGTGACACTAAGATTTCTGAGACACTTTCTAATACAGAATCTAAGAAATACAGTTGTGTCTGTTTTTGACCCTGTTCATTTTCCTCAGTTACTTTTGCTTTTCTTCTTTCACTTCACCTTTCATTTTGCACCCACACAAAATAGCTACTGCTGATTTTCTAAATAAAAAAAATGTTTCTAGATAATGATTCTGTATGTGCTGAGTCCTCCTGCATATTTTACTGCTTTAATTTCATGTCTGTTGCTATGGAGCTGTGCAGATTTGCTTGCCTCACCTGCCTGCACAGGGAGTTATTAAGGCCTCGGTTTTGCAGGTCTCAGAGGAGCAGGGTGGGCTCTGGGGGGGGATGCACATGCACATCTCACCCTCCAGCAGCAAGGACACCGTGTCTGGGTTCCAGCCCATGCCATCCCCAGAGCTTGTGTTGCGGAGCTGAGCCCAGAGGGACATCATCCTGCAAAAGTCTGGTGGTTGGAGCAGTCAGTAAGGTCTGGGAGGTGACCAGCCTGTGAGCTTTGGGGGATGATGGTGGGGGTGATGCTGCAGAGGGTCTGGCATTTGCAAAGCCCAGCCTCCCCTGCTGGGGAGATATCCGAGATATCCGGATTCTTATGGCCCCTTTGAATATTTCCTTCTAGTTCTAGACCCAGCACAGCCAGTAGATCCCGTTGGTTGGAGCTCCTCTGTCTGGCATAAATCCCTCACCTTTTGTGATTCAGAAGAAGTGAAATTTAAATCTGTCTCCTTAGACAACCTTCAGTAGCAGATGGGGTCTGACTGTCTTTGGTCCTAGTGACTGGTTCCACTGCTCAAGGGACACAAAAGAGCTTTAACAGGTGAACCTGCCATTTCCCTTCTAGGGGTTACAGGAGCTATTTTAGAGATGAGGGACATGTGAATTGAAGGATGTTGAGATGCTTGAGCGCATCCAGAGGAGGGCAACATGGCTGGTGAGGGGCTTGGAACACAAGTCCTATGAGAAACTACTGAGGGATCTGGGGCTGTTTAGCTTGGAGAAAAGGAGACTCAGGGGTGACCTTGTCACCCTCTACAACTTCCTGAAGGGTAGTTGTCGTGAGATGGGGGTTGGTCTTTTTCTCCAAGCAGCAACTGACAGAACGAGAGGTCACAGTCTCAAGCTGCATCAAGGGAAATACAGGTTAAACATCAGGAAAAAGTTTTTCACGGAAAGAGTGATAAAGTACTGGAATGGTCTGCCTGGGGAGGTGATGGAGTCACCATCCCTGGATGTGTTTAAAAAAAGATTGGATGTGGCACTTGGTGCCATGGTTTAGTTGAGGTGTCAGGGGAACGGGTTGGACTCGATGATCTCGAAGGTCTCTTCCAACCTTGTGATTCTGTGATTCTGTGAATTCATGATCTTCATCCAAGATGAATAGAGCAGAGATGGCCCCTAATTTATCTGACCTCAATTCCAAATCTGTAGTGTAAGGATTAATTATCTTTGCCTGCATGAGTGCACTAAGGTCCTATTTTGTTTTAAAGGAGGTAGAACAAGTGAATCCCCTGTATCTGGTGTGTGATCTTTCTGACCAAATATTACCTTAGGATTCACTGATTGACTGAGAATGGGACCAAGGTTGGCTCAGACATGGAAGACTTCCACATTTAGTCAGGTGAATCCTTCCCGCCTCTCCTGTATCCTCATCCAGCCTCTGACACCTCTGCTGTTGGCTCTTATTGAAGTCAGCCACAGCTTCTCTTTTTTTTTTTGGCATCTTTCTTTTTCTAATGGAAAGGGAAGTTCTTAAACATTCAGTTCTGGAAGAAAGTTTGTGCTTGAAGAGCACACATGGACCTTCAGGTAGCTCTAATTAGATGCTTTTTCCTCTTCTGTTCATCCCCAATAAGCTCAGGCACTCTCCGTTTGTCCACTTTGTGAGGACTGCTGCCCAAGCTGCCTAGCATTGCAAAGGGAGATTCTGAATCCCATTTTGTGCTATGGATTCACATAAATTAAATATTTTTAGGACTAACTAAAGTCCTAAAGCTGACTAAGTACACTGAAGTGAAATAAGTAAGCTCTGTAACTTCTGAAAAATAATACTGGAATATAACCAGAATCTAAATATTTTAAGCAAAAGATGCTTAGAAAGGTAGGTAAAAATTATTGGCATAGCAGTAGGTTTTTAGTTTAGATTTATATGTATTTTAGATTTAAACTTTTAATTGAAACAAATTTGCTTGACTTGATGGGGATGAACATGTTTAAATACCCAAATATTTCTTATAAACATGAATAAGCAAAATAGAAGCTACAAGTAGTGCTTCAACTTCAGAGCGTTTCATAGTATTTAACACAAATCTACAAATTCCTGTTCAAGTGGCATAGAAAAACCATCTTTTAATTCTGTGTCACAAATTTTATAATCCAACCCCTTCTAAAACATTATTTTAGATGTTGCTTGGTAGAGGTATAGGCAATTAGTGGGTAGGCCGTGGCCTCTCAAAATATCTTTGTTCAGAAGACTCTTAGGCTGCAGCAGGTGCTCAGATGTCACAGCAAAAATGGAGGATCAAAAAAAGAAGCCAGCAAGTTGTAAAGGAGAAATTGGCGAGTAAAAGCTGAAAGCCTGAGTCTCACCTGTTCTACATAGTGACCTGCTTGACTCTGGGCTGGTGGCACAGGCCACCTGCAGTTCAGGGCCTTGGGAAAAATCTGCAGTTACATACCTCCTTCCTTCCAAAAAATAAAAGAAATAAATAAAAGGATGTCCTTGTTGCTTAGCTCATTAAATGGAAAAGAAACTTAGGTTTAGATGTCGTTTTGTGTCTTTTGGGGGACGGACTTCAGCACAAAGGAGAGGAGTGCCCAATACAGAGTGGCCGGGCAGCCAAGGGGTGCAGGGTGTCTGCTCCCAGGGAAGCTGTTCCACTTTAATTTAGTTTCTCTTTCACAGGGGGTCGAAGCTGAGCTCCCAGCAGGCACACGGTAACTCCTTTGTCTCTCTCCCTGGCCCATTAATTGTACTGATGCTGCTCCAGACACACAGAAAGTGGGACAGCCACTGTCACAGGCAGATCGTGGCCCGAGGATGCCTGCGGCCTTGAGCTTAACCTCGCTCTTGGTCCACGAGAGAGCCCCTGCTGTGACTGCAGGCCACAGGGACGAGGGGACGTGGGGCTTCTGCAGGGACTGCCTGGGCTGCTGCCCAGATGAGATCCCTGCCACACAATACATCTTTTAGACCCAAATGCCTTTGATAGAAATGAAGGTCCCCTGGGGCTTGCTGGGATGTGCTCCTGCATCAGGAAAAGACAGTGAGGGCCTGGCATAAAAAGGGCCCTGGGCTTTAGAGGTAGGTATTGAAGATGGCAATAGCTCTGGTCTTTAGTAAAAACAATAAAATTCTTTTTGTATATTCAAGCAGGTTTGTTTGGGTTTTTTTTCTCCTCTGCTAATCCAGAGCAGAATTTGAGCCAGAAAGGAGAAACTAATGCTATATACACTGCACACTCTGAAGTATTTGTTTTAAAATGTGTGTGAGGTCAACATAGAACATGCCTTAAATTTGGGTATTTACTGCAGTGAGTTTTCTGTGCCTTGTGTTTGCTTTCTGTGGGTTTCAGCCCACTTCACAGCATGAAATACTGTGTATGCAAAAGAGTCCATTACGAATCTTCCCTTAGGAAATTTTTTTTGTCCTCTGCTTTTAAATTACAATCTGTATTATTTATGCCAATGTTTAAAATAGCTCCCTAACTTTCCCTGGTTAAAGTATTTTGAACCTACTCCAGATACATTTTACTATGCACAACTCCCACTCACCATGAGTTTTTATATCAAGTAATTTTTCGTGAAATAACATGCATCACAGCCAGAACTCTGTGTTGCTGTTACATAGTTTTCTTTACAGTTTTCCAGCTGTATTCCTCCTCCCGTGATAAACTGTGTTGTCAGTATGCGTTTTTATCTTAGAATAAACAAATTGCATTCCCGTAATCTCCCTTCATAAACAGTGCCCTGTAATGCTGTTATCATTATTGTTGACCTTTTTTGGAACTTCTCCAGGTTATTAATGCCTTTTTAATGAGAATCATGGGATTTAAAGTGTTTTCTGAGCAGTGTTTACTCAGGAATTGATAGATTATTTCCTTTTCTATTTTTCTTTTCATCCCCTATTGCTTTTTTGTCTGACATCTTACTATGTGCAAAGCAGAGCTATGCAAACAACTGATTTGGGGGTTACTGCCAAATCAAAACATTAAAGAAAATCTTTGTTTCAAACTGAACAAAGGTTGCATTCAATCTAAAATATTTTGAATTTTTGGGGATTTATTTTTATGTTTTGCCCCATTTTTAAAAGAAGAAAGGCATTTGTTAGTTTTCATAATTAAAGCATCATTTTAAACAGAAAGTAGAAAAATCTGATTTTCCATTTTTCTTGCCATGTTTGACTTCAAATCATAAATATTTTTAGTGTTCTCTGGTCTGGTATTTTTTGGTGACCAAATTACTACCTAGAAGTTTTGTTTCCCTCAGAGTCATTACTTCAAATACTTCTGAGCAGTGTTGAGTAGATAAGTCTATATATTCCTTGTGTGTGTATATCTATATTTGTGCATAGGAATGGCAATCTACAGGAATGTCTTTATTTTAGTCATGCAAATCTCACTTGATTTCACTGTTGTATAAAGACATTGGTGAGTGGGTGGTGACTGGGCTCAGAAGTGGAAGGTCAAGCATAAACAACTTACCAGATCTTTGCAGATAGTGGTGTCATTTTAAACATTTGGGCTGTTTAAGCAGTGGTATTTTACTTGCTTTTATGTATGTAGATATCTAAATCCTGGTGAAGCTGTGCTTTAGATGTCTTCACTCTGTTTTGGTTCTCCCTTGAAGTTAAGAATTCTGAGCTTGAGAAGAGCCTAGGAGAAAGGGAAAATGCATGTCCAGTCTCTGTTAAAATAAAGAAACCACAATACTCATAAACCAAAACCCAGCAGCCAGAACAACTAGATAGAAGTTTCCCAACTTTGCTAAAACTTTAGATTGCAGGGAACCGTTTTCTCAGCTGCGTTGTGTGCAGGGTGGAGTCTCATGATGGAGGTGGGAGCTGTGGGAAATTCAGGCCTGTATGGATTTCTCCCGTGTAGCAGGGGTTAATGAGGACAAGCATTCCACACTGCTAGGTGGTTTTATGGAGGAGCTGGAGAAGGGCATGACAAGCTGCAAGGATGGGGCCTCATCTCTTTATCAAGTTCTTATTGCTGGATGCTGTGTTCCTGGGGCTGTGATGGGGAGATCATGTGCAGCATCCTCCCAGTTCAAAGCTAAGCCTGGCCCTAAGAATCCCAGGTGGAGCCTTTCTTTCCTCAGCGAAGCAGACAGCATAAAAGAGCTGTCGTTGGGTTTGTTTTGTGCGGATCCTGATTTATGTGGTGTAGTGTGAAACACCCACCCAGGTCTTTCGAAAGAGGCACCAAGCTGTTCACCACTTTTTAAGCTGACCTGCTTCTAGGCATGCACAGAAACGAGTTTGGCAGAGCTGAGAAGCTTTGCTGAGTGAGACTGGTGGGAGGTGGTTCCCAGCTGAGATGGCAGTTAGGGAGAGCACCGGTTCCAAAATTGCCATAACTCCCCGCAGGAGCTGGAGATCCGGCCTCATTTTGTACATTCAGCCTCCAGCCGCTGCAAGGTGGACGTGGCTTCCCCAAGGACTCTGAAATGTGGCATAAAAAAGTAGCAAACCTGCTTTGTAATAGTGGGTTTTATATACACCATTACGTAAAATGTATTTAAAAGAAATGAAATTTCTGCCAGGTTTGTTTCACACTTTATTAGTATTACATTGTCTTGCTTCCATGCTGAGGCACTTCATTACAGGTCTGTGTTCCACCTTTCTTAGATTCTGTAAATAACAGGAAGCAGTTGGCTTTTGAAATCTGGACAAGCTTTATCTGTTTGCTAGAGCTGGTGGACTACAGCTTGACCACAAACCTACATGGATTAATAAGCTGGAAAAGCACAGGCTTCTTGTCTGTCATTTTTGCTTCTTAACAGTAAGAGTGGAAAAAAGCAGCAAATGATCGCAGTCATAACTTGAAATGCATTGGCCTCAGACTTACCTTGGATTTGTTAGAGTTAAAAAATATCGTTTATGCAACCAATTGCGTAAGGTTTTGCTTTTCTTTTCAACAGATGGCACTTGAACTTCATTAGTTTTTTGAAATAATTTCAACATGTGTGTTACAGTAAATATTTTATTAGCTTACAACAAATTTTGCTTTTCATCCTGGAATTGCAGGTTTGTTTCACGAGTTACCCCCCAGATATGTTTCTCCTTCCAGTGTTTTTCCCTTGCCTGTTGAAAACACGTCAAACTGATTTAAAATGTTTTATGCACATTATAATGAAAACCATATGTCTTATATTAAGGGTGACTGTGCAGAAGCTTTCACTCGAATCAGGTTTTGCATGCAATTTCATGCACTTGCAGATACACTGTGCCCTCCTCCTTGCACACAGGACCCAGATCTGGGAGATGTGTTGAAGGGGCCTCTGAAAGCCCTTTGTTAAACTTCTGCCACCAACGTGACGGGAGGGCTGGGATCTTTTCCCAGTCTGTGATGAAGTTCGCTGCCTCTCTGTGTACTGCGAAGTTATCCCTGCCAAAGATGACATTTTCCAGTTCCTAAAAATACTTCTGACCAGCCTAGCCATTTCCCTTCAAACAGACCAAATAGTACTGCCCGCTACATAAAAAAATCCCCTGAAGTGATACTGCATGGTTGCTTATAAAAAATATTTGTCCATAGGTAGATTAAAGATATAATTTATAAAACTGTCCAATGCCAGTTAGCATTACGTTATACAACTCTCGGTGTATTTTTTGAACCTCCAGTCTCAATGTTTGTATTGCGGCTGGTGTAGGAAAGCAGTATCCTTCTGTGTCTGATAACAAAGAGCCTTTTTGTTTGAGCATGAAGATAAGTTCCCCAGACTGTTCCCTTCTGCTCCATGAGCATATGTTCCCCCTGACAAAGGTCACTTCAGGCTGAGAAGAGTGAAATTATGGAGTCGTTTTTAAGGTGTTGTTAGAATGGCTCAAGCTCCATATAGAAGCACAAAAAATACAGAAGTCAGGTCAGGCTGACTTCTGTATGAAAAATATCCTTAAAAATACATAAAGGAGAAAAAAACTCCAACTTGTAATGCTCTTTGTCTGTTCCAACATCCGCGTTTGGCTTCTCTACAAATCAGTGAATTAGAAACAATTAAGAAAAACACAAGCCCAGATCGTAGTGTTATGCAGAATATGCATGATGGCTCTCAGCCAATGTTGGTAATTATTTTGTAGTGACTGTGTTTTGAGAGAAGAGCTTGATTGATTGTGGTTTCACAGAATACATAAGTCACATTATGTATTCATATTGAGATCAGCAATGCTTATAATTCGCATTAGTGTGCTTCAGATTACTACTAAAACTATAGTACTTAGATCAGAGAACTGCTTAATGAGATTAATTATTTGATAACAATCCTTCTTCCAAAGTAAAAAGAATAAGCTAGAAAAATAAGCGAAAATCAAGATAAATAATAATTTGTAAAATTGCATTTCGATCCAAACACAGGGAAGCGGGATCTGTATTGCAGTCCTTCCCAAAAGTCTTGTCTGATTTTGAGCTGGAAGTCTTCTTGCCCAACATGTTTGAACAATTTACGGAGACCCACACCCAAGTTTTTCTGCACTCCCCCTCTGACTGTCTCTGCCAGCTGCCCAAGTTCCCAGCTGTTTCTGGGCCAAGCACTCAGCTGAAATGTGAGCACAGACCTGTCTGCTGAGGGAGCACTGCCGAGCAGTTGAGTGGATGTCCAGCAAGAGCGGGCACTGATGGCTTCCTTCATTGGCCAGTGCAGGGGGACAGGGAATGGATGCCTGTTGGTACCCTCAGGATTGAGGATGCCAGACATTGCTGTACCCAATTTCTTGCCATTATTTGTGGAGCACAACTCACAAATGAGAGTTTGATGACTAAAGCTCATATAAAACCAGAGGGGTGATTAGGTACAAAAATCCAAGATTCACAGCAGAGAGCATGCCAGACATGCCTACTGGAGATGCCAGGGCAAAGTGCCCATCTCCCAGACTTAGTCACCTGCCTGTAGTCCTGGGTGTGCCCACGTGCGTGCCTTGGATTCACTGTGAACCTCCATGCCAGAGCCAGACCATCTCTGTGAGTGCAGGCATGCAGGAGGTTTCATTCCTCTGAAATATGGGCAGTGCTAGTGCTACCAGTCTGTGCTGTGTCACACCTGAGTAGTTGGAGCTTGAGGAAAAGGTCTGAGTCCAGTGCCCTCTTTAGACCAAAGGAGCTCAAATCTACACTTCTGCTAAGAGTTCCTGAACCAATGCAAGCTACTGGGCTTCCTCTGCTGATGTTAGACCTCATTATAGTGGAGAGAATGAGGCACAGCATGTGTGAGCAGCTTCTGTCACCCAAAGATTACAGCAGTCCACATGGAGGAGAGCTGTGACCTGTTCCTTGCTCTCAAGGTTAATCTGCTTTTACCCAGTTACTGCTCAGTGTGAAAGTAATAGTTAAGTCCAAAATAATAGTCTCCCATACAATAATCCTAAGTCAAATAAGTAATAAGTCAAAGGCCAAGGACTGGAACCAAAACCTGCTGTCATCTAAGGTCTTGACACTTCGAATTCAGCACATTTCCCACTAGGAGACTTTGCCTTCAAAACGGGTCATTTTTAAGGGTGTTATCTGAAGAAAAGCCTGAAATGTTAAAGGAAGATTTCATTGCTTCTTTGCAGCTTTTTTTCTTTTTTTTTTTTTTTCTTTTTTTTCTTTTTTTACATTTGTCAGTGCATGTGAGCAGTGTGGTTTTCTTTCCTGGGTCATTTCTGGTGTACAAAATCTATCTTGCAGGAACAACCCCATATTATATAGAAAAATAAGAGCTTCAGTGCTTTCTGGAAATATACTGCTTATGCTGTTAAATATTGGAGCTAAAGATGTACCTATGAGTTAAAGCTCTCAAGATAAATTGAACCAAATCTCTTAAAAATACAGGTCCTTTCATTAGTGGGTATTACAACTGAATTCTCTCTACTTTTCCAGGTGCTTCCAATGACTTTGCTGGATATTTTTTTTACACAGTCATGCCCAAGCTCTACCCCTGGGGTCTCTAAATGAAGTTATCTAGAGAGACAGCACGCCAGTTATTCCTCAAGTAGCAAAGTGGTTAATATGTATGCATATTTTGGTTACTTTGCTGTATCACAGAGTGCTTTTGAAGGCAAGAAAGCTCAGCAAATTTAAGTGTTTTACATTTTGAGGACAAGCTGTTTCTGTCAGCACTGTTTTATTTACCTCTCTGTCAGCACTGGCTATATGCAAAACCTACTTCAAGACTGATACACATATAAAGATAAGTCATTTTAAGGGTGTTACCTAAAGAAAAGCATGAAATGTTAAAGCAAGATTTCATTGCTTCTTTGCAGTTTATTTTTTTTTATATATATTTTTCAGCACATGTGAGCAGTGTGGTTTTCTTTCCTAGGTTGTTTCTGGTGTACAAAATCTATCTTTTGACCCCATAAACATGACCTCTTTATGTATATGTATATGAGTAACTCTAAATTACATACTGCTGAAGCTGGTGACTCAACGTATAGCATTTTTGCAGGTAGGGGTAAGACAGTCCTTTTAAGAGGAAATTTTACCGCTGTTGTCCTTGCGCTTTGGCAGAGGGTAGAGTTGAAGGTGACGTTGGCCGCCCTGCGCCGCTGCTGTGGATAAACACGCGGCAGTGCCAGCTGGAGGCGTAGCGGCCTCGCACAGGCAGCTCCTTCTCGCGCTCCTCAATCCCGCCCCCAAATCTGTAACTGCATCAGATGCAGGATGGGAAACCTGCCCTTGAGACATTCTTAAGAGTCTCCTAGTTGATTCCCGTGCTGCGACGGGAGAGTGTGAGCCCCCCGAGCAGTGGTGGCAGATGCCACCCGCGTCTGCCGGACCGTGGTCACCCTGTGTGCCCGGGTGGCGCTGCCCGCACGGCTGGTCACAGACAGCGCAGCAGCTGGCACGGGCTCCCTTCTCCTCCCTCGGTGTCGGCCGAGCCCGGTGGCTGTTGCGATGCTGTCAGGGCAGCAAGGAGGCGAGAAGGCAGCACAGAGCGTGAGGGTGCCTGCAGAGCGCTCTCAGCTCGGTGCCGCAGCCCACCGAGCCCGGGGTAAAGAGCTCGGGGCTCTGCAGGATTGCGCTCCTGCTTCTCAGATACCCATTCCCGGCAAGGAGCAACCCTGGAAAATGTGACGGCACTTCGCTGGCCATCCTTGCGCTGTTCCTCCCATTGCACGGAGCAGTGCAGAGCTCTGCTCCCGGGGCGTGGGCGTGCTGCTCGGAGCCCGCTGCCGGGCGGGGGGAGCCGCGGGCCGGCTGCCCCGCATGGACACCGGCCGGGCTCCATGGGCCGGGGCACTGATGGCTGCAGCGTGGAAGAATATGAATGAGTGAACCCCAGATGACACACTGCTGAAGCTGGTGACTCAACGTGTAGCATCTTTTGCAGGAAGGGGTAAGAGAGTAATTTTAAGAGGAAAGTCTCTGATTGAAGCTAAACAAGTGTTACGGCCAGTTAGGACAAAGGAATGCGAGGTTGAGAAATGTCAGTCTCTTTCATAATTAGCACTAAGTTAATGGGCTGTTCTGGAGCTTACTTGTGTGAGCTTTTGTCATTGTATAGTCACAGTGACAAAAATAATCAACAGTCATCCTTAGGAAGCTGTCAGGCTGGAGAATGGCATTAGGCGAGTGAGAAGCCGTGTTCAGCTCCTGCCTGCACTGCTGCTAGACAGAGAGTTTCATGTTTTGTTAAGATATTTGTGAGACAGAAGTCACGCCTACCCAGGAGAATATGTTGCAATTGATATTTTATGGATAGATGCCATGTTATTTTGCTCAGAGATGTGTACCAAATGGGAAAAGATGTTTTTTAAAGTCTCCTAATAACGTTGCTGTCAAGCTCCGCTACACACAGAACTGGCCTGAACATCATTTGTACACTTGGAACCATTACTAGCAGTGACCCCTTTAACTTATAAAATGTTCTCAAAGATCCTATAAATAGCCACATGCCTAATTTTAAACATAAGTCGTCTCCTGTGCTAAGTGTTAAGCTTGTGTATAGCCGTTATTAGAACTAGGGCCAGAACGGTTGGTTCATGCTTTGCAGACACAGTTCCTGGTCTCAGATGCAGTTCAGTCCCTCAGAAAGCTCTGCTGATGGTGTGGCTGTGTTTTCAGGCTCCGCTGGCCCTTACCAGCAGTGCCCAGCCCTGCAGCTCTTGGTGCTCCAAGCCAGGCAGGTCAGGGAGAGGCGATTGCTAAGCCTTGCTACTCGGCAATGCTTTCGATAGCGAGATCTGATTATGAGGTGATCTCCTTACCCAGAGCTGAACCTTGGCTAGGGCTCCTGCTCTCTGCGCACAGCCAGGACCTGCCTTGGGAAAGCTGCTGGTGTCTTGCAAGCACAAGAATGTTTTGGGGACCTGAACACCAGAGGTATGACATCTGTGTGACGTGTTTACCTGTCTGGGTCTTGTTTAGAAAAGTAGTTTTGGGTGTAGTGTGATACCAAGAGACTATTTGGAGTGTATGTTAGTCTTGTAGGTGGGGATACTTTGTTTATCAGGAAAACACTGTTGCGTCTTCCAGCGTCACCTCCCGTGATCATTTTGCTTCCCCAAGGAGTAGGTCACTCACATTTACATCTGTAAACATGATATAAATACTCTGTGAAACTAAGTGGCTTTGCTGCTTTCCTTCTTTCCCCTTGCAGATTTTCACACAGCTCTGATCTGGTTATGGCTGTGGTGGCTCCGGTCTGATTATCAGGGGCATTGTAATGGGTATGGAGCGGGTTAGAGGTGCTAGAGCTGGGTCCCTGGGATCCCCTTTTGAAGACCTAAGCTTTGTATCTGAGCACTTTGGGCTGAGGAATATCCTGGGATGGGCTGATGCAGAGGCAGAGAGAAATGGAGGCTGGTCTCAGATGTCATGAGGTAGGGAAAGTATTGGGTTAAATCCACTCACACCTAAGGCCACTCACACCTAAGGCCAGTCGCTAAGTGTTGCCCAATTGTAAGAATGGTTTCTGGCTGTCTCAGCCTCTTTAAGGCTGTAAAGCCAGGCTCTGACAAAGCCTTTTCCCAGTCTCAGGTGTTCAGGGTGAAACATGCGCCCTTCACCATCAGCTCTGTCTAGAATTTAAGAGAGATGGGGGACTAGAAGGTCTAGCTGCAACAGGGGGATGATGGTGGCTGCAGCTGCATCTCCCCTGTGCGGAAAAGATAGCAAAGATGGTAAGTTTGCAGCTGCTGGCTTGGGGATGTCTGCCATGGGATGACACTCAGAAATTCCCAGGTGAGAAATGCTCCACTTGGTCAGCTGCTTAAAGGATGTTGGAGAGTTATTTCCATTCCCTCAGGTAAAGTCACCATTCATTCTTGTGGCTCAACAGCATGAGACCTGGGTATGGCATAGGACATTTGCCATTGGACTGACAGATTGGAAAAAAATTACAGCTCTGGCGTGTTTTTCTTCCAGAGGATAAGACTTACGTAGTACATCTATCTGCCTTAGCAAAATGAGAGCAGTTTCCCTTGTATATGCCAGAGCTTGTGAAATAAAAGGTGTGATCCATAGAAAATCAGTAATCAGACAGATGACTTGGTACCTGAGAAGCACTTGAGACCTACATGTGATTACTGGATTATTTTAAGGTTATTAGAAATGCCTCACTATGCTTCTGTACCACATGGAAACCTGCATATGTATGTAGATAAATATATAGATATACCATTAGCCTGTACAGGTTTATACCTATATATATGTACGTTTATGTTATCTGAGAAAACAAAACAGAAGCGGCAAGCAGTGTTTCTGTGTGGTTTAAGGCATGAGAAATATCCAGTTACAGTGGTGTGTTCCTAATCACTGCTCCTGAAGGAGCCACGTGAGCAGCCTCATTCGTCTGTGGATGTTTGTGAGAGCAAACAGGTTGTCACAACAAGTGTTCTTGTCTGAGACCTAAAATGGCCTCTGTAGTGTGAGGGTTTTGTGTCCAAATGTTTTTTTCTGCTCTTGTTGAAGCGCCAGTTCTGAAGAAATGTTGAAAATCTGGAACAAATCCAGCTCTTGTCCCCCGGGATGTTTGAAAATCCATGCAACTTCTGAAATTCACCCAGAACAGACAAAGGAAGGATGCTTGTGATTCACTGTTATTTTGAAAACAATCTTTGAGTTATAATTTCCATCATGTTTTCACTCTTCCTTTTCCTTTCCAGGCAGTGAAGCTGATTTTAGCTCCTCGAGCAGCACGGGCAGTATTTCAGCACCTGAAGTCCATATGTCGGCTGCTGGAAGCAAGAGATCTTCTTTTTCTCGCAAGTAAGCAAAGCAATCTCTCCTGAATATTGCTAGTGCAAAGATAGACTACTGTGTAAGGTCTTGCATTTTAAAACAATTGGGTTAACACAAGGCTCTTGGGTAGCACACTGGTGAGAACTGCAGTATAAGAAAGAAGAAAAATGCTGTATTCAGTGCACAAAAATTGTCAGTATGCCAGATCAGCCAGCTGTTGGGGTTTTTTTTGTTTATTTATGGCAAGTATGGGAAATACAATCAGGTAAGGCAGAAAAGGCATTGGCTGGAGTGGAGAGGGAGCTGGGTATGTTAGTTAACAGCAGTATTTCTAACCAGTTAACCTAAACCTTTTGGTCTTAACACTTTGTTTTACCTCTGTCATAAATTGTCAGCTGAGGTTACACCTTTCCAGATCATGATCTTATTTTTTTGTTGTAAGAAGTAGACAGTATTGCCTTTGATGTTGGATTTTTTTTTTCTAAAATACCCTTTCCCAGCCTATAGGCAATTTAAAAAAAAAAAATTGCATAGTCATCTGTCTAAGTGAACCTTTTGTGAAAGATTTCTGTAAGATTTCTCCCTGTCATATGTGAATTGCAAATTCAGACAGCTTGAGAACACAGGGGCATGGGGATGGAGCAGTGCAGGTTGTGTTCTGCCCACGCAATCCCTGCTGGTTACATTTTGTGGAGCAGGAGGAAGCAGCTCGCATGGACAGGGCTGGTTTCCTGCCCGTTGTGGAAGAGGCAGCAGGATCCCCGTGTGCTGGAGTCACACAGGCGCCCTCAGGGTCCCGATGTGCCCCGGCACACAGAGGTTGTCAACATGAGGCTTTGAGAGCACTTCCCTATCTGTATCATGGGACTGCTAGAAAAATAAACACTACTTAAGTTCCCTCTAGATTACATTCAACAAGTAAAGTTACTGGCTGTGGGAAAAAATGGTACTAGGCGTAATATGAAGCCCTAAGATCACCTTAATTTCAGTAAGGTTCTGTGTCATTTCATATACTGCTGGGTATTTTAATATAACTTTAAACTAGAGCATACTGACATCCTGATGAGTGTAGATTTCATCCTGCACTGGACAGAAGTCCTCTGTAATGAGGCTCCTTCAGATGCGGTGCTATGTTAAGCACAGTCTCTGCAAGTTCTGCCACACACCAGAGTTGATGATACACTGTATAAAGTGAAAAGAGATATCTCCTTTGCAATATATTCTTTTTGAACTGTTCTTGCTATGAAACACTTCAGTGTTGTCACAAACCACAGTCCTGTACTTCATTGTAAAATAATTACAAAATCACCGAAACCGCAGCAGTGTGATGAAGGTTCACAGCAGCCACTCAACCATCTGTTCCTTATAAACTGTTCCATTTGCTGAGAAGGGAAAAAACCAAGTGAAACAATTTAAAGAAGAGATGTTGCTTCATAGTTCTGTGGCATTTGATTTTTTATATTCAAGCCTTGTCTTTTGCTGGCTGGGTTTGCCTTTTTCTGGTATTTTTTGTTTGGTTTTATTTATTTTATTTTTTTTAAACCTGCCTTTTCATTACCATTTAGAAGAACAACTTCAATGGGAGAGTGAAAGTAGCAGTGTAGTAGTGTAGGATGACAAACCAAGTGAACAGGAGAGGGACACATCCCAGGAAGCTGGCCTCAGAGCACTCCAGCCCTTGGGCAGCTCTCAGGCAGGAAGGATACCAATTGCTTTTGGGCACACACAGTTGACAGATTCTTTAATAAAGAATTGAAAGAGAAAGGTAAATATGTTCGAGAAAAACTGGAAGAAAAAAAGAAAAGATTGTGCTTTCATTTGTCTCTTTTAATACTGCTTCAGCCTGCTTTCCATGGGGTTCAAACTATATGGAAGTGAATGAATAGCTGACCATGACAGATGAAGCACCCAGTATGCCAAAGGCAGAAAAGAACAGTGGCCCAAACAAAATCTGTTTTCACTGCACACTGGGATCCCTCAGGCTGCTTGCCGAGGAGAATGAAAGCAGTCTTAGAGCAACTCTCCATGCACAGGCTCCACTCTGCAGGCCTGGCCAGGGAAAGCTGGAGTGTGGTTCTCTTGGCATTAATCCAGACCACAGGCCTCTCGTTGCTTAACAGAGTCAAAGATTCAGAGAACGTGGATGATCTGATGGAGTCACTGGGAACTGTGCTGTCCACAGAGAGATCTAAAATGGCTGAGATTTCCTTAGAACACATAATTCAGACTGAGAGCCCCCTGCCAGTGCAAGAATATGCAGTGGCTGATCATGTCAGAACTTTATTTCTTTCCAGCCACTCACAGTTATCTCTCTGGTTTATTGTTTAGAGAACTTTGTGTGTAAAATAAGACATATAATGGGTTGTGTAATGAGAATAATGCTTTCACCATTTCGGTTCTTCTCCAGTCGTGGTCCTTATGGTCGGAATAATGCATCCTTATCCTACAAGTCTGGAGCCAGTCCCCCTGCTTCACACGGAAAGGACCCTTCGTCAACACTGTGCAAAAACCATCTGAGTCCTGCTAACATCCATCAGGGTTACAGGGCTTCCTCAGCCAGCAGCAGCAACTCAGGCTCATACAAAGGAAGTGACAGCAGTCCAGTGATGAGGCAAGTCTGTGTTTCAGCCTCCTGGGTGCATTGACACTCTCTCTGCACTGTAGTGTGGGATCAGCTGTAGGAGTTGCTGTGCAGGTCATCTTGCTCCTCACCATGGTTGTGATGCCTTGTATAAGTGACTTCACAGTCAGCAAGGTTCTCCATACCAAAAAACTTTATTGTAAAAGCTTTATTGTTTCAGTGCTGTAAAATTAAAGTTTACTTTAAGTCAAAGTCCTTTGCAGTTGGTTTTCACTCCAAGGCAGGTTGTTTCATGCATTTTCATGCTATCAGTTCTCGTGAGGATTTACTGGTTCATTTGTTGTAGGGTTCTTTTCACTTCAAAGAGAGTTGGGTGGGGTGGGGTAGGAAACATGATACACTTGGGCGAAAATTCACCCCGCCTAGCCTTAGGCACCTCCCTGAGGAGTGCAGTTTCCTGTACAGGAAAGAGCACAGATACCTGCCAGAGCATGTGACACGTGTTGCAGAGAAGAAATGGCCAGCATGCTGCTGCTGTTGCCCTCTCTCCCAGACAACTTAGCAGCCAAGCATGTAAGATACACACCCAAAGCTGGACAGGATGAGTGTAGATTTCAGTGTGCTCAGCTTTATAAATCCTGTGGAGCTGAACTCAGTCCTTGTGCTGCCTTGCCTGGCTGTCTCTAGATGGGGGCCCTTACTCTGGGCACACCACCCATTTGGGATGAGGGGATGGCCAGGTATTTTAAAGTTAAAAGCCTCATTTGATGTAATGTCACTGATGCCAAGTACAGTATATAGTAAATTTTGCACTGTAGCTACAAATCAGCTGTTTCCTCAAGTACTTCTATTTGCAAGGTGAAGTAACTTGCGTGGACACTGAGGAGCCCCAGATGAGTCAAGCTTTGCATTTATTTTGTGGGATGTTTTTCATTCTGCTAGGACTTAAGAACTGTAAGAGTGATGTTATGTGATGGTTTGTTTTGGGTTTTTTCAGGCGATCAGGGAGATACAATTCTTGTAGTGACAATCACAGCATTAAGCCACAAAATCCAGAGCAGTATTTGACTCCTCTACAGCAGAAAGAAGTGACAGTACGACATTTGAAAACCAAGCTGAAGGAATCTGAAAGCAAACTTAAAGAAAGGTAAACCTCATGTCAGAAATCAGTCAGAAAGATTTATTTGGGAACATTTAGGGGTGGGGATCCTGAGTGTTTTTACTCATTTCTTGATCAATGAAGTTTCCATTAAGAAATTTGAAATACGATTAGTCTGATTAGGTTGTTTTCGGTATTTCAAGTTTCAGAGTGCACTAAGGGGATGCAAAACAATGACTTTATTTATAAATATAGCTGTCTCCTTTTCCTTTTTGCAACTTTCACAATAAAATATTTTAAAAGGACAACTTTTTACAAGTCCGATTTAGATTGAGACCTTTTATACATAGAACAGTTTCTACCTGCCAGCATGTGTTACCTGAGTGTCCTGTTCTACCTCTCTCAGTGAAGTAGAACTGCAAATGGCCCCCTTCTCCCCAGTGAAAGAGAAGTTCATACCCAAACCACTGTGCCTGTTTGTGTTTTTGTCACTTATACTGAATTTTTCACAATAGCCCTTTGTATGGATGCTGAGCAAAGAAGTGACAATGTGCATTACGCAGCAACAGATGTCTCTTTTACTAAAACTGCACTCTGAGAGCTGGCTCTCCAGCACAGACAACCCAAGGGGGCACAAAGGGCTGTTTGAATGGAGCCCAACACAGAGTTCCAGGGACCCTGTGCTCTTCCCCTGCACTGACAAGGCCTGGAACTGACACAGGAGTCCCCTCTCCCCCACTTGCTTGCAGCAGCCTCTGGCTCCCTGCTGGGGAAAGCCAGCCGTGTGCCTGCAGACCTGAGCTCCCTGGCTGTCTGAGGCCAGCACTGGCTCTGGTGGTGTGTGACAAGCTGCTGGCAGGCACTGGGGATGCATCCAGGCAGCTGTTTCCCATTTCCTCCAGGGCGAGGCTGTAGGGGAGATTTTAGGCACTACAGTGGTTAGACCTGACCTAGAGGTCACCACTTGGTGCCTCAAATTATCCAGGATCATGGCACAGCCTACAAGGCTGCTGGTTTTGTGGGGAGGTCAGTGACTCCCATTAGCAATCAGCTGGCATATCTTGGCTCTCTCAGAGGTGGCCACAAATGGTACCTGGAGAAATTTGCTTTCTTCTTGGAGCATCTCGGCAGCAGAGCCATCGCTGTGTGGTAGGGCCTCATGTTGACTTTAACTGAGCAATCAGCAGAAGTGTTACATCATTTTTATTTTGCTACAGGGAAACAGAAATAGAAGAACTTAAAGCTCAGCTGGGACGGATGAGGGAAGACTGGATTGAAGAAGAGTGCAATCGTGTGGAGGCAGAGCTGGCCTTAAAGGAAGCAAGAAGCGAAATTAAACAACTCAAGCAGGTTATTGAAAGCATGAAAAATAGCTTGGCTGAGAAAGACAAAAAAATTCAGAAATACTTCATAGACATAAACATTCAAAACAAGAAACTGGAATCTTTGCTGCAGAACATGGAGATGGCTCAGAACCACTCCGTGAGGGATGAGCAGTGCCTGGAGTATGCAGGCAACTCAGAGGGGAATCTGTTAGCATTGTGTGCCCCCCTGCCAGACAGCCCCATCACAGAGGACCAAGGTCTGGAGGAGGTGGCAGACAGTGATCTCCTTCTTAGTGAGGACAGAGCTAATGGGACTGACTCATCTGGAGAGAGTTTGACCACCACAACCTCTGAGTTGAGTAATCCAGCTCCCTTCAGTACTGCTGTAAATAAAGAGATGCTTGAAATCATTCTGGATGGAAAACTAACTTACTGCCAGGAGGAAGAAAAAAGCAACGTGATGGTGGAACAGGCCATCCAGACTGATGTGGTGCCATACAGCTTAGATGTGGAGCAGCTAATTCAAAACATCTTCAGAGCTCAAGACACCTGCCCTCTAAGCCCACCTTCTTCACTGAAAGAATTGAGTGAATTTTCTTTTGGAAGCTTCAGTGATTCTGGTATCATAGTGGACTTAACTCCAAGTGATCCCAATTCTGCCATCCTTTTGTCTCCTATGGAGTCTCCATGCAGAAAGGTGGAGCACAGAGTTAATGAAAACCGATTCATGAAAGAACTTGATTTTACAGAAACGCATGATGATGAAGCCTTTGAGTATGTTAATACAGGAATAAAGAGGAGATACTGGAGCAGCAGTCTCCTTGGGGATCTTCTGGCTGTAGCAGCCCCTGTTGTACCAACTATTGTGTGGGCTTTGAGTACTCAGAGAGGAGGAACAGATCCTATTTACAATATTGGAGCATTGCTTCGTGGTTGCTGCCTGGTGGCCCTGCACTCTTTACGCCGAACACCCTTCAATATCAAAACCTAAAGTCTACTCTGTCCCTGGGCACTAACTGGCTGAGGCAGAGAGAAAGAGGGATGAGATAGATCATAAGAGGTTACTGTATATTCTGGCAGAGTCCATCATTTGCTTTTGACTATTTGATTTGCACTATAAATCAGTTCAAAAACCAGTTCCTTGTTTCAAAATAAAAAAATAAGCTGAACCTCGTACTTCCACAAGATGTTTTTAACAGTACTGCTGCTTACAGAAATAGTCCTCCTGCTCCCAGGCCCCATGTCCCTCCCCTGTGCTGGTGACTTTCTGGTGCCAGCGCATCTGTACAGTGAACATAACCACAGAAGTCAGGAATTTGAGCCTAGTGCTCTTTCATGTTCCACTGCTGGGCTAGGATTAAGCTCAGTCACTCTCCCTGGATGGTTCACTGAGCAAATGTACAGGTACTTTGCACTGGCTCAAGGGTAGTGCAACATGCACGAGGGAACAAGTGGCTAGAGAAGGGTGGGGTATTTCTCTAGACAGCACTAACCTTCCCTTAGGGTATCACACCTGTGCTCCAGAAAGCATGCTAGCGCTTTCCATTTGTTGTCCCAAGTATCAATTCAATTTAGAGGTAAAACCTGTATTCCCCAGGCAGCTTCCAGCACATTGTTTGTGCCTGTCTCATGTAGTGCTCTTCTCAATTGTGCAATTGCTTGAGCATTTCACTGGTCTTGTGCATATACGGGGACTGTAACCAAAAATGTACATTGTTGGGAGTCTTAACACATGTTACAATGGTAAGTATAGGCGTGGATACACTTTGACCTTTAATGTTGTTTTAAAGTCTTTATGTATTGGAACCCGATAGTCTTTTGAGCCCTTTGAAATACTGTGTATAAATGTATTGTGTTTTAACTTATTGTTTATTTAATTGCTTTATTGTAAATTACCTTTATAATCACAAGTTCAGTAAAGCATGATAAAAATGTCAAACGTGTGAGTGTTTTACTGTAGAAAGGTATAAAAAAATACCCTGTTCTAGCTGAGCTGTCAGGTACAGGCTGAGCTAGGGGAAGTACTGTATCGGGTACTATTCTAGGAGAAAGAATTAGACTGAGAAAACTTGAGTATAGTTCCAAGGGTAAGCACTCGCCAGGCTGATTAAAGGCTCCAGCTGGGCTGCAGTTGCACACACAACCCTCTCTGCTGCCTCGCACTGCCTTCACAGATGCAGGTGATCTAATCTTTAACTCCTCAGCACTGCAATCCCAGAACAATACCAGTCTTTCTGGCATTTAACCCATCTGACAGACATGTGGTCTCAGTGTGCATGCACACTATGACCATCAGAACACGAATTCTCCATGTCCAAACGTAAGATCTGTGGATAGATCAGAGGACAGCAATGCTACCCAACAGGCAAAACAGTGCTGTTTGTCTGGCTCCACCCAATCTTTCAACCCCACCTCTGGCCATTCAAATCTCACTGGCCTCCTGTTTTCCCCTTCAGCAAAACAAGCGTAGTATTTCCTTGTGTGACCCAGAGACGAAGGGATCCAGGGAAGCCTGACAGTGCCATGTATTGCTCTGCAGCTTTCGGGAAGGAAGTTATGAGTAATCCACAAAGGAGTGTAACTGGCCATCTGTGGGGAGCATTTGCAACACTCAAGAGGGTGATACTGATGCTCACAGAGGTGTCGCACACCTTTCATGTCCCTGTGATGCGTAGGTGGTGAATTATTTTGTGTTTGCAGTAGAGATTCTAGAGACTTTCATTAAGCATTACATTAAGGAAGAGAACTTTAACAGATCATTTGAAGTAATATAATCCCCATCTAACAGAGATGGACATGAGAGCATCTTGCTTACATTGCCATAACTTTGTCTTCCATGCTCTTCCCCCTTCTTGGGTGCCTGCAGCCATCTGGCTTGCCTTGTGACACTGCTGCAATGCGCATTGCTCAAATGTCACTTTCAAAAGCTTTTAAATTACAGGGACATTAGGGCCAAAATTACCAGTTGGAGGTATTATTAATGTAAATTTTACACAATTATGGAATTTCATAATTCCTGAACATGTCTCTTTGGGACTGAAACACATTACAGAAAATTTTATTCTTACATCAAAATATGTCTCTGAAGGGCCAAGACAGCAGTATTTTATACCTGATGTTATCAACTTCATTACAATGTTGGATTTTTCTTTCACAGCCATTATTGTTTAAGTGCTCTTTGAGTGACAGTGAAATGCACCATAATTTAGAGGAAAAAATGATTCTCAGTTCTAGATGCATTCACAGGTGACTTAATGGGGGGTTTTTGCAGCAAGAGGCAACAAAGTAGCAAAAAATGACACTTATGTTTAAGATGCCAATAGGCCAATCGCGTAACCAGAACAATGTCGAAGTTTCTTTCTGCCCTTCAGATTCTTCAGTCAGTTCAACTCTCATAAGACATTTAACTACTATGCTCAGCAAGAGGTGACAGCATTCCAATCACATTCCTGATAAAAGCCTTTGCTCTGATCTCAATCTGAAATTCAGTTCACTTCTAAGCTCCACTGTCTACTGCAGGGACATAGACAGCTCAAACTGCCCTTTGTTAGACCACAGCTGAATTACTATAATGCACCAGTCCCAGACTTTGGTCTTTTTTCCACGATCCATAGAGGACATGCTCCAAACATACCAACTTAGCTTTTTCCCCTCTTGTATTACACTTAAGTAAGTCTTTACACTTCAGTCATGTCTCATCTGAATCTCGCTGGTGCTGTACACAACTAGGAGAGGACCATCAGCCTCCAAACAATTCAATAAAAACTCCCATCCTTTTATTCTGAGTTTAGAAAATGCTCATACCCACACCCGTACCCCACTGGAAAGTCTTACCTCAAAACATGCAGGGGAAGAGGACATGCAGCTTATACACTATGGGTAAAATAGTGGACACTAGAATTTGGGCTTATGGCATAGGAACCCAGTCAGCCTCTTCCTGGGCTGAAGGGATGCATGTTCATAATCCCATTATACATTTTATTTCTAATCCAGGGACAAAAAAAGCCTTTCTTTCAGATTCAGCTTAAGAGGTACCCATCGTGCCCAGGTGCTGAAAATGTTGAGGCTCAGGTATTTGACCCCCTTCCCACCAGAGATTCATCTCTATCCTTCACAGAATCACAGAATGCATCAGGTTGGAAGGGACCACAGTTGGTCATCTGGTCCAACCTCCCTTCTCAAGCAGGGTCATCCCAGAGCACATGGCACAGGATTGCATCCAGGCAGTTCTTGAGTATCTTTAAGGGGGGGGGGGGGAACTACAACCTCTCTGGGCAATCTGTTCCAGTGCACACTCAACAGCACATCCAATTCTTCCTCTTGCTCAGGTGGAACTTCCTGTGCACCAACTTCTGCCTGTTGCCTCTTTTCACCCTTGCCTATGTCCTTTCCACAAGGCTGTTCCCAAGTCGCAATTACACATTTCTCCTTCCTTTCCCTGCAAATTAACTCTCTTAATCCCAAACTCCTGAAACATACTTAGCCCTGTTTTACATATGCCCTATGTAAGAAGTGAGTATTTTGCTCCAAATCCCTTCAGACAAATGAACACAGGACCTGGCAAGCATGAACAACTACAGCACAGTCAAGAAAGGATTTTTCAGTCATCCTGGCAGGTCAATCCTCCACAGTCAAGAATATCAGTGAAAGCAACCAAGTCCAGATTTCAGCCAAGAAAAAAAAAAGCACATGGCCAACAACTAAAATATGAAAGGAGGAGCATATGGCAGCAGGAAGGAAAGGCAAGAAACACAGGGGTGTATAGGATCTTCAAGAAACTCAAACCAATTGAAAAAGTATCAGAGCAGCAGCCTCAGTAAGGTTAGCAAAAATGTTTCCATATTTATCAAGGATAAAAATCAAGATATAGGAAGGAGGAAAGAAGAGAGACCATAGGAAAAAAGACAAAACTGGTAACAATGCACAGGTTTTCACCATTCAAGAGACTTCCTCCAAGAGCAGAGTCCTCCCTACTGGCACCATGTCAATACAGGGCAGACATGGGAGGAATCTCTAGAGCAGCTGTACTCAAGTTTGACAGGTAGATGGAAGGAAGAACAGCAAAGCAGTAAACAGCAGGAGGGAAAAGCAATGCAGGAGGTGGCAAGAAGCTGCTTCTCCCAAGCAGAAGATGGCAGAACTCAAGGGTTTTTAAAATGGCTGAAGGCTCAAAGATCAAAGGTGCTTTCATGATGTATTCAGGTGATTCATTTGCAACTTAGTAACTGGCCTACCTGTTGTTATTTTTAATAAATAGTATTGATTTACATCTATTTTGTATTGTCTCAAAAACAGCAACAGTAATCACTAATTTTCTAAAAAATGAGACATTGCTTCCAACGGATTTCACTTTAAACAGGCAGTAGATAGCCAGTTTCCTTGCCCTGTGTCAGCAATAGTGAAAGAATTGTGACTGGTACCTCCTTGCTTCTTGAGTGTAATTAAAAGGACAAACACAGATTGTTATTAAAGCTTATTCATAAACGTTCTCATCTCCCATCCCTTGTCAAATACTTTGGACGTCTGTAGTAGGAGCAGATTTGCTTGCCATACTGCTGCACTGAAGTAATCTGTTCTACTCCAGCCAGAACACTTGTGCAGAAAACATGCACGGCACTGTTGCCTTCAAAATGTATTTCAAAATGTAACATCTGAAAATTGCTGTCAAATCAGTTGACTTGTGCAAGAGTTGAACTTATATGACAAGTACACTTAACATTTTTTAAAACTTTTCTCTGTGACTAAAGCCATTAAATTAATTCTTACTGTCTTGTTTTCTCAATTACTTATACTCTTATACTTGTGCCAGAACCTACTGGAACTTAAGTTACAAATTCTATTTTTGTAGGCAGGAAAGATCTAGTCACATGCCCCCCCTTCCCTTCCCATTCCCTTACAACTGACACTTCCTGTGCTGTCCCCTGGATGAACAGGACACAAGTCTCATGTACAAAATGTGCTGACATCACTCATCTGTCATAAGGTTAAGAAATCTGTACAACCCACAAATCAGGGATAATAGCACCCACACAACAGAACCTGGAAAAAGCAGTCACTGAAGCACTGGGCTGGACAAAGCACATAGATCCCACCCCACTCCCATACACCTCTTTCCAGCAGACACTGAACTTCTTCACTAAGGCACTGTTGCCTTCCACTGCACATCTACCATTCACACTTCACCAGGGGAATTACAGAGTAAACACATACAGTAAGTGTGCAAAAAATGGAGTTTGGAAAGTGCTTGTAACTGAACTGAGAATTTTCACACTAGCTTTATTAGCAGGAAGACACGATTTTTTTCTCAATTACACTAACTATGCAACAACTATAAGGTGTGACGATTCCTATCTATAGGAAGTATAAGAATTTCTTCTAGAAATACAAATTTACCAATACAAGTAAGTGATTAAAATGCCCCCTTACATTCACATCAGCCTTTGTAGGTTGCACCACTCCTGTGTAGTGATGCCACTGCTGGCAGTCATTGCGGTGTCCCATGTAAATGGGAGCACAGGAAGCTCCAAGTGTCAAAGTGACAAGAAATCCACTTTCAGTGTTCAGCTGCATAACCCACCAGGAGCACATTTTGAGTTGCAGGTCATCCCTAATAAGCTATTTTCTCTATACAGGTCAATATGATCTCCCATGGAAAACTTTCAAGTGTTTACAAATCCTCTGATAAAAGCGCAAAAGCATACTTTATATCAGGCAGGAAACAAAGCATTCTTTAAAACTGTTTAATTACATGTTTCAGGTAAGCACAGACGTAACAGGTAGATTTCCCACCACTCAATATTTACATTCTTTTCTCTAGACTTGAGCTGTTCATTAAGAGCGTTTTTCAATCAACATCCTTGTCAATCACTTTTGCTGCAAAGAAGGGTGCTGGAAAAGAACTATTGCAGGAAACATTCCACCAAGGCATGATTTTCTGTGGGGCTTTTCTTCTTCAAGAACTACGTACTAGTAGTTCAAGGTATTTTGGGAAAATCCTGGCTTCCAAGATGACCTGAAGAATGCATTGAAACCAAGCAGTGCGTTGAAGTCCTATAAATAGTTAAATCAATACCAGTAAGTATGTTGTGGAGCTGAAATTCTCTTTTCACTGGCACTGCCATTGCTGTGTGGCTTGTTAGGACAGTTTTACACCAATTTTGTTTTGTTCCTTTTTCATTAGCCTTTGTGCCTCTTTCTCCATTTTCTTTCGCTGTTGTTCTGCTGCTCTTTTTTCCCTTTCTGCTATCTTCTGTTGTCTGTAATTAAAGAAAACATGAATTGCTAAATAACACACACTCTATTTTCAGCATGGTCATACCTTAAGTTCCTGTCAATACACAAGTTATTATAGCTAATAAAAACAGAGCTTTGGTCTATTGTTGTTAGGCTCAGAACAGTCATTCTTTTACTGTGCTGAAGACCTTTTTTCAGATTAATCTAGAATTGTAGACTATTCTCAGTTGGAACAAGGATCATCAAAGTCCACCCCCTGGCCTGCAAAGGACCATCCCCATGACAACACCATATGCCTAAGAATGTTCTTCAAACAGTTCTGGCAGGCTTGGTGCTGTGACCACTTTCCCAGCAAACCTGTTCCAGTGATCACACTCTAGGTGAAGAACTTTTTCATAATATCCAACCCAATCCAATCTAATTTTAGGCAGTAATATTTGTTCAATTATTCTGCAGTTTAAAAGCCACTAGCTTCTCAAAGATTCTAAGTGAATCAGTGAGAGTACAGGACAGTTGTAAGGCTTAGAGCAAAAACTAAAAATCTATATAATATTTTCCACGTCAGCTCAAAAATTTTGAGTTTTTGCTGGTCTGGTGGTTTTTTTGAGATTATCACTCATTGCTGTATATTCTACCTGATAGCTGACAGAGCTGTCAGTCTAGCAATATGCAGAGTAATAATATTTGCCATGTTACAGTGGCAGATTTTTATATTTCCCACATATCTGAACTGATGCAGAAGCACTATGCACACCAGCCAATATAATGAGACAGTAAAGTTCCTAAAAGCCACATGGTGTTAATGCTGTTGTTCATGTGCCGTTCTGAAGGGAGGGATGGTGGCAGCTCCTGTTTCTTTCCCCGGGATGACCCAGCAGGACACAGAGCTCCTGTGCACAGCAGCAGTTCTGCACCCTCCGCAGTCTGGGAACCTACATTCAGTTCTTCCCAGAGAGACACAATCACCTCGCCTCAGACACAGCGACTGGCCAACAAAAATACAAATAAAGTAGCTGCTATAAACTAAAAATGTGTGAGCTTAACTAGTTCCACTGGGATAAAAACTTCTTTAGTAATATAAATTTGAATACCAAAAAACTGAATCTGAAATTTGCAGAAGTAAACTAAGTTCCAACTAACTCAAGTTAACTGAAAATGCAGTTTATCATCCACTACACCAATTCATTACTGACTGAAAAATTCCAGTGCATCCCAGCCCAGAACCTGCTGGAAAACAGGGAAAAAAGAGACTACAGGAACTTCTCAAGATCTGATAGTCTACTCTTCAGCACTGTGTTTCTGCATGCCTTAATTCCAGGGAGCATTGGACTTACTATATGTGCTCATTTCAACTGTTATGCTTATACATAAACTCACCAGAGAGGCCACAGGATAGAGGCTTCACTGCTAATTAGCAGGACACAGCCCATTTCTGCATAACTGATCAGCACTCCATTACTACACAAAAATTATTCTGGTCTTACTGAGCACCAACAGGTAACAGACACAGCAGGCTAAGGGAGACCCTTACTTTTTCTGCACACTAATTTCATTCTCAAAAAGCACCACTGGAGTATAGTCAGCATTAGCTCTCTGGAACATTAGGGGGACTCTGTCCTCTATTTCACAGTCTGAAATATTATACAAGCTTCTTTCAAGTGTTACATTTAAGTCACCAGAGTGGCCACAGGATCTTCAGATTATTTTGCAGACCAAGATGCAGAATTCTATCATTAAGAAGAGACTCCATAGCACTTCCTTACCACACTCTGTTGAAAACAGAGCCAGGCCTGTCCAGTACTATACTTAAGTTTTACGTTAAATGTCAGATGTTAAAGACACCAGTGATGTCTACTGCAAGAGAAACTAAACCCAGAAAGGATTTTCTACCAATCTTGCTAAAAAGCAGCCATGACTTTACACATTTACAGATAAGCATTGTTATTTCTGTGTCATGAATAAAACAAAGGCTTTACTTCACCCAGCTGGCATACAGCTTACATAATGACCAGCTGTATTGAGGTAGCCAGCCATAGCTGGACAAGTGTAAGCCACAGACAGCTGGAGTTCTGATCGTGTTCTGTCTACTGGAAATATTCAGACACACATCCCTTCTATAACAACTGCAGTCTGATACTTTTTAGTGAGGCCAAAAAAATCCTATGGAAAGTAACCATTTGAGTTGAACCTTTTCAACAGTAAAGATGATAGGCTGAAATCTATAGGATCGGTTCAACCAAGTAAAGTGACACTTTGAAAAATTAAAGCTTTTGGGAAACCCCACTGCTATCACTACGTAAGAGATCTCTGTAAGTATTCCAGAGCATGAACCTGACAGTTGGCAAACAACACAACTTCGACCATCCTGGAATTATTCACTGCACAAATTTTACACTCCAAGAATAAACTGGCATACACATACACCCAATAATTTTTAGTAGCTACTTCATATACAACAAACCTCTGCTTCAGAAAGTTCGAGTACTACTTTTGATAGTCCTAGCACCATCTGTAATGGAATGTGGCAAGGGTTAAGTAAATACAATGCAGCCTCTGCAGCTAGCAAAAGTAGATGTTTCATTTCTCAGTAAAAAAAAAAAAAAAAAGAGTATTTTCATTGTCTTTCATTTAAGCCTCAGCAGACTGCACTCTAGCTATTAAAGATCTTACTGAGTCTATTGATATTCTTTACAAGAAAAAGTACTATCCATGGAACAAAAACAGTCCAAAAGCACATCTTTCATATCACAAATCTTGTACTTCAGTACAAGACCTAAAACAGTAATGAAGTTTAAAAAAAAAAAGAAAGACAAGCAAGGCATTGACCAGAATGTACACATAGATACCAGATAAAGTTTACAAAAATATTTGCATTACAACACTATTCTCACATGTTAAGCTGCTGCAAAGCAAGACTGACAGAGATAATAAATTGAATAAATTCTAATTATGATTAGCACATAGAAAATGAGTGTTATATTAATTTCAATTACCTAAGAACTTCTTCTGCCTGCCAAGCAGCGTCTTCCTCTTCTTCCCAGGCATTTGTATTTTCTTGCCAAGTATCCAGGTCTCCCAGTTCAGGCTGAAACAAAAGAGAAGTTCTAAGCACATGGAAAAATTAGATAAAACACTGGTGTGTGACTACCAGAGGGGCTCCTGGATGACAGCAAAGTTTCCTTAACATTTATTTTTAACCTTAATGCTTCAGACTTAGAGAAATATTTGAGGTATGGCAGTGCTTTTCATCTTATTGTCCATGCTTTTTTCCCTGCTGTAATACTGAGTTTTTTTCAATTGTTAAAGGGTTTTTTGGACCAAGACAGGAATGAAGTAGTGGAGTGCATTTTTAGCAAGAGGGAGATAAATTGAGCAGATTATATGAGTAGATAGTGTAAAAGATTTCTGGCAGTTGCATGGACAAACCAACATGTACATCCACATGTTATGTCCAGTGTCAGTTGAGTGACACTTTTACTCACTAAAAGTCCTTTTCTGAACTATTTTCATAAAAGACAGTGCAAGGAGGTGGTATGACCATTCATTCTGTACTGCTTCCTCCCTGTACCCTTTTGTGCACAATGTTTGTCAAGAGAAGCACTGTTAAAAAAGGCAAAGGGCAAGGGAGGGAGAGCATCTCCTGCTAACTGGGCAGGCTGTTAGGCATCTAGACAATTTTCAAAGGCTAAGGAGCAAAAATTAGGAGACTGCTACATTACAATCCATACAGAAAGGGAGAAGCAGAAGGTTAAAAATAGGTCCAAAACAATAAAGCAAAGGTAACTCAGAGGCTTCCAAAAAAGACTTCTACTCTCTTGTTAGTAACTTACTGTGTAAAATCCAAAACTTATAGTTCATTACTTTAATAGATTTGCAAGCCCATAAGTATATGGAAGCTTCTTATCTTTTTATCACTGATCTGTCAAGTTTCTCAGCAGAACATATTGGACTACTTCGTCCTCTGCTCAATTTTACAACCATTTTTATTATTCCCCATCTATTCCAATTACTCTCCACAATGCACATCTTAGGCAGACTATTCCTTCCCCTAGTAGACATCATTTAACTGACAAATACAAGATCAATACTTAGAACATACTTACAGATTGGTGAATAAAAGGAATATCTTGTGTGGCTGCTAATCTGCTAGAGAATCCTGCGTTTCCCTCTGGAATCCCAAAATTTAATGGCTCTCGTTTTTTAATAACTATCTGAAAATATTTTAAAAAAGGAACAACAAAAAAAAAAGATAGATCAAAGCACTGCAGAGATTCCTTGGTGATCATAAAACTCTGTGCCCGAGGAGGTTCAGCTACACAATGCCTCACTGTGTCTTAAACCTGGTCAGGTTCTAAAAGCTGCACAGCCAAATGAACTTGTAAGTGAAAGATAAATGCAAAAGACAAGAACTTCTACTACCTCCACTAGCTTTTTCTTTAGTCACATAGAAACCTGTGATTGTATCAAGACAGAGAGTGTGCACAAAGAATCACAGATCAAATAGCCACATCTCCCAGTACTACCAATTATGTGATATATTGCTTGGAGAAATCTTGCTTCTGTGACAGGTCACTTTAAAGTACTACTTTTAAGGACAGTGCTGTCTGCACAGTTGTACTGAACTGTAATGTCAGCTCTCTCAACTACTCCAACAGTGTACCAGTGCAGTTTCAATAGCTGCAAATTCTCTGTCAACATCGACTAGTAAAGCTCTGTACTGGTTTGGCTGAAAAGCAGTGCTTTTCCCAAAACAGTTGCCAAGATCACATATCCTTTTCACTTGTTTTGACCTTAAGTCACAAACTTTGTTTAGCCTACTTTGAGCCTCTTCTGCTTCACAACGAGACAGGTCCACAGTTCCACTGCCTGTATGCTTGTACCAATGCAAGAAAGGGAACTGGACTAGACAATCTTACTGAGCTATGACAGACTGTGATTTGTGATTCTATTTCCAAATAGATCAGTATAGATGAGTGACAACATGAATAGACCGTACCTCAAATCTCAGGGTTTACATTGAGACATTCAGCGGAAATAAACACAAATTCATACCTGAATGGTGCTAACTTGGCCAAGTTAACAGGGATGATCTTTACAGTGCCTGCAGTCATCCCTAGAGATATATTTAAACTAAACCCAGTGTACTGTACTCAAACAGCACGGACTCTTCCCCGGTTTTGTTCTGAACCTGAAGCTCATTCTATGAGGCAAAAAATATCAGTAGATATAAAGGAGAAATCTACCTCTCCCTTCTTCTACTCTTCAGATTTTGGGAGATCAAAATCCTTAGAAGAATTTAGTCCACAGGATACTGCAGATCCTGAATGTACAGAAAGCTGACAGCAGTATCACCTCCAGTTCATAGGACCATAGGAAGACTCAGGTTGGAAGGGGCCTCAGGAGTTTTGTAATCCAACCTCCTCCTCAAACCACTGTCACTCTAAGGCTGATGAAAGTACTTAGGGCTTATCCATGTGGGGCTTAAAAACTTCCAGAGATGGAGGCTGCACAACTCTGGTAACCCATTCCAGTACTTGTGAGGTTTTTCCAATTGACTCAAAAGACCTGTAAGTATCCAGCTGAAAGATTTGCACATAGAAACAAAATCTGCCATGACCAGATTTTAATGAGCATTTATTTACAACCTTGATGCTCCTGTAGAGACGCCTTCCCATCTTGTCTCCATAGTAAAAAATGGATATCTGAAGAACAAGCTATTTTGAAATATCAGTTCCCTAATTCCAGGCTCCCCAATATAACTCGGTGAAACAAATAACCCTTGTTTCTGAAACAGCAGGGCTGCTCCCTCTGACTTAACAGAGCAAGACAGAATGTCTTTGTTCAAATAAGGATATGAGCATAACTGACTACAGGGTTCTCACATTATACTTCCCAGAACTTTTAGCAACTATTAATGAGTTTCCAATAATATGAAGACTAAACATGTAAACATGCAATAGCATCACAATTGTTAAGATCTCTAAGTCTTAACAGTGAACACAATAAACTACACAGCAACATCTATTCTCATTTACCAATAGCACCTTCTGTAAGTTGCCAATTTACTTGCTTTTATTTTAAAGCAAGGAAAACCCTCCATAAGTATAGTTGAAAATGTAACACTTACTTTTTGAGTTTTTCTTATAGTTGGTGCCATATCTTTGAAATAATCAGGTTCCATTTGTTCCAAAGAATTTTGCTGAGCAGCCACATTACCATTGCCACCTTCAATCTTCACACTTGTAGGTGCATCTTCATCCCATGAAGACCAGTCTTCTACTTCAGGCTGAATATAAGAATATGGTACAAGTTAATATCTGCAGGTAAAAACTTGTCTTTTTATATCTTGCTAAGATATATACTTAATACTGTATCACATATTATTATATCTTTCACATATATCACATTATATTATATCTTTCTTGGATATATATCAATTCAATACTGTAGGACTTCTATAATCACCCTGTTAAGGGATTAAGTCACCTACCACTTTAACAATTACCTGCTTAGGAACAGATGAATAATCCACTGTGGTTGGCAAAGTTATTTGGTCTCCACTTAACTTTCGCCCTCTTCCAGACCTGAAAAAAAAATGTAGGATTCCTCCAAGCTCTGAAAACATGAGCACTAAGTTTAAAAAAAAACAAAAAAGGAAGTCTGAGAACATGACTACTGAAAACAGTCATGGCTAAAACATTTAGTGCTTCAATTACCTTAGTATTAACTACTGTCAGTAAAAGTCTGCTAAGCAAAGGAATTTCGTCATGAATTGAAAGTTGTGTTCACAAGAATATCAAACTGCAATTTACTTTTCTAATTGCAGTGAAATAGAGGAGAAATATTTCTGAGAAATACGAAAATGGACTAACTCATCTGCATAATCAGTCACAATTTTTAGATTGTCAGTGCTTATGAAGCAAGCACTAGCAAACTACAATTGCCGAAGAAGCATTTCTACATATGAGAAATCAGAAATTTTTATATTTGTCTTAATTTTAAGCTGTGTCTAACAAATAGCTTTCTGACCTGCTTGATTTGAAAGCCCCTCTAAAGCTCTTTTTTCTTCAAAGTCTAAACAGAGGTAATACAAGATTATGCAAGTCAACAGCTTTAATTCAATTTGTGCTTCTAATTAAAGAATACTGTTTCAATGCATTTCAGCAACTATATAAAATAATTTTAATTAAAAACAAAACTAATGCATTGCAAATAAACCACCTAGGTATTTACTTCATGACAATGTTCAAAGATCAGAATAATAATTAAAATATTCTTAGCTGACATTCACTGTATTTTAACACTTTACAACACAACAGAAAGCAATTCAGGCTCACACTTATGTTTTCCACAAAGAATGTAAGCTCCTACAGCAAAGTAGTCATGTAATTGATCTTGAGCTTGGAAAATTTAATGTTTTTTCCTTACTACTGATGAGAACAAACTGGGAAACTTCAATTTTTAGTTTCTCTTCATTAGTTTTAGTATTAGAGAACATACTACAAACTGACTAGATGAATTGCTTTTAATATCACCTCTACTGTATGCTGGTGAGTGACTAGATATATTTTTTCTACTCTAGGCCAAACATTCCTCCTTAGACAAGGTCAGGTGCTATCATCAAATTTTCAAGTTTTATATAATTAAGTCTACTCCCTTTATAAACTGTTCCTTTAAGTTGAAAAGCAACAGAGTTTAGGTGTAAAGGAAGGTGAAAACACTGTTCCCTCAAACACATTAGAGACTTCTGGTTGATGAGATTCACTTAACATCTTTAAAGGAAATCCAAGCTTGGAAACATCCTCCTTCAGACCTCCACAACACACACATCCTTAATATTATTCACATTTAATACTATTACAAGCCATCACTTCTGCACTGACTTTCTCTATATGATCTACGAGACTAGCAAGTGACTTGTAACAAACATTAATCAAGTCAAAATGGTTACAGTAAGAAGGCTTAAGGTGGGAGGAAAGAGCTTTTGTCACACAACATCAGAAAGAATATGGTAGACAGAACAGCACCAAGGAAGATCTCCACTCCTCTAGGAAGGGAGCAAGATGCTTATAGGAACAGCTGTTCCACAGCCATCGTTACATACTGATCACTGCTCTGAATGCCAAATGCCTCAAGAAGTAATGGATTTGTTTCTCCTTACTAATCTTTCTCTTACTGAGAAATCCAGATTTCTCAGTTGGAGATAATTAGAGATTTTAAATGGAAGGAAGTCTCATCTCTTTTTATACTTACAGGTTTTATTTCCTGAAAACTGGATTCAGGCAGTCTGTTGTTTATCAATAAGAGATTTAACTAAAAAAACTATTACTTTCTATGCTGCCTATAAAATCACATAATCTCTACAGGCACTTACTTGTTCACATGAAAACCTAATATAAACTATGTAATCTAAGTAAGTACTAGCTCATATCCATTGAATTAAAATGCATGTTTAATTAAATCACATTTGCTAATAATTAGGGATACTTGTATGGAGGGGCGCATTACAGGAAAACAAAATTTATCAAACTACACTTTGCAGCTGACAGTGAACAGAAGAAACATCTGTACTTAGTGGTCTGAATTAATGTGATCCGCTGACTTGCTTATGTGAAAGACTTAATTTTCATTTCTTCAACTAATTGTTATTAAGCAAATAAAAGGTTTTCTACTTTATGTACACTGAAGCAGTTTCTCAGCTGTTCATTTCAAGATCATAGTTCACTCAGAAGTTGGAAAAAAGAATGAAAATACTGTCACTTCACTTAGAAAACAATTATCTGCTTATAAAAGACATCTTTCCACTTAGAGAAATGAAGGATTCACATAACATAGAAGTTATGATCAACTCAGTGTTTTGACTTCTTTCAGAACTTGAACAGCAAGTATTCTTAATTTAATTTGGAATTCAAATCACAGAACTAAGGTTGACATCTATATAATTGTATGAAGCATTAAAATATATCTCTTTAATGCTTCGCTAGATCTGTAAGTGAATTTACCAACAAGTCATGAGCTTCCTCTTTTTCTTGGAATAAGTAAAGGTGAAGAGGAAATAAACAGTTATTTTGTGTCTACCACATATTCTGCATATGCTTTAATCCTCACTGGAAGCTGCTGCCATACACAAAGAAAACACATTTCTCTAGATTGGTATTTGTTTATGTGAACAACATGCTGCAAAAGTGGTAGGAAGCACAGCAGTTCATATGACAGCACAGTGCCAAGAATTGCCTCAGGTACTCTACTACTGTATTACTGAACTCTACTAGTCCACATTAACTCTTTAGGGATTTTAGACTGCTTTTAAGTACTACACTGCAGCATTCATGAGTCTATAACTCAAAAGAACACCACATATGACTTACAGTGTAAAAAATAAACCATTCTCCATTATTAAAAAGAAAAAAAAAGCAGTTCCCTCGAACTTCAATCACTGTCCTCCAAACTTCTGAAAGAATCTGAAGAATTTGAAGTCTCAGGCAACTGTTTTTTGACAAGCAGGATGAGAACTGCCTACATTTGTAATGACAGCCTGCTGACTGATGACAGAGTGGATGCTCCCATTTAACTGAATCTCTTAAAACACAAAGTATCACTTGCTAAGTACTTTTCAAAAATGTGCAGTACAGTTTTTCTTCAAGTTTGACATGGAATAGCTGTGAAAGGCATTTTAAAACCCTGTCATAGCTGTTTACAAAATCTCATTCAGGTACCATACAACAAAATACACCCACAAATACACTACACAGACTTTTGGAACTCTGAACAAATATGCAAATAAAATAATTAACTTGATTTAGTTTTCATCTGTGTTGATTGTTTTGCAATTAATAAAATCAGAACTGGTAAAAGTGGTGGCTGGGTGCTGGGGGAAGGGTAGAAGTGCAAGAAAGTTTAATTGAAAAATTGGAAAAAAAAAAGGTAATCAAATGAAATAAGACTTGTTTACCTGCATATTAACTTTTTAATGAAAGAAAGCACTGCTGCCAGGCAAGTACAGACTTTAAAGAGTCGAAACTGTGTTATGGCCATGGTAAGACACCCTTCCTGCAAAAGAAAAGATGCAGAGCATTAAACAACTTTATACAGTACTTAAAGCCAGTTACCTTAGCTGCTACTAAGCTAGGAACATTCCATGAAACTATTAATGCTAGGTAAGAGAGCAAGTACCTGGCGCAAAGATGCTAGCTGCCTACAATCAGGCTACTTCACTGATGTAAATAGTACAAGTATCTAATATATGTGGCCTTTAAAGAAACAGCACAAAATCACAGGTAAAGTCAAAGACACTCTTAAAGGGGAAGCACAGGCAACCACCTGCAGTGCCTGTGCAGCTGATCTGTTTCAGACACTACCAGCGGCACTGAACACTGGCAGTGCAAAACAGAAAAATCATCAGAGAGAAGCTCTTGCTTGCCTGAGCATGTCTTGCATATACAAATTATAGACTTAGTCATTAAGTGAAATCCCAAAATCAGCTATTTAAATTTACCTTCCATTTTGATGGAAATGGATGATGAGAACAAACAGTGCTTATTTTAGAACTAGTCTCACTGAAAAATCATCATCAAAGAGTGTTCATCCTGTGTGAACTACTGCACCAGCTAACCCACAGAGCTACTGATATTTGTATGCCTGACGGATCACGACAGCAAACACAGAAAAGAAAAAAAATTCATCTTTGGCTGAAGTCACTCCTGTTTGTAGCTATTATTTCCTTGACAATTTGATAATCTAGAGAATTTATATTCATCATATCACATCATTCCAACATACCACCTTGAATAGCTACAGACTGACTCAGAAAAATCTGCTGGAATTCAAGGATCCCTTTTCTCTTCTATAGGTGAACATTTCAGAGTAAAGAATAAGAGGTTAGGCTTCACAAATAGCTTTTCATTACATACACTTGTAACAATATTTTCTGTTGCAAGTTTAACATACCTTCTGGTGAGAAGAGAAGGCAGCCCTGTGACATTTTCCTCAGGCCATAAGTATTCCAAGGAAGGACAGCTTGATTTCAAATATGCTATGGCATTTAAATCACTTTTTATATTCCAGGCTTTAAGTTAGGAAGAGTCAGGAAGGTGGATCATTAGGTAGGCTGCTCCAATACTGTCCTGAGGATTTTATTAAAAAGGTACATAATGGGATTTGTGAGCTTCACAGAGCACAGATGTATTTTTACTGGCACTCATTTGCTAGATAACGCAACCACTATTAAACACTGTAGTAATATAGTACTGGAAATATTGCTTTACACGTTGCCCAGGACAGGACTTTCTGCTACTGAAAAATCATGCTATTAAACAAGCAGACCCTTTTTCTGCAAAATGGAAGGCTTAAGTTAGTAGTAACCACCAAATTACAGACTGCACTACCAAGTAGTTGAGGAAAAAGGCTTCATAGGATATGCATCACCTCTACTTCAACATTTGTGTTATCTTATTTCATTTCATGGGAGACTTAAAAATGTAGAGAACTTTATATACAAGGTTGGATTGGCTCTTCATCTAACAGAATTAGAAAGCAGTCAGTTCCCACAAAGAAGCAAGAACAGACACTGTCTGACTTCTTAAGCTTTTAGTTGAAAAGACTGGACCATCATTTCATATTATGCTCAAGCACTTTCTTACCTTTCAGAATGAGCAATGTTGACAATATCTAGATGACAGAAGAATGCATCAGTCAAGAATTTGAATGATTAGGAAATAATGGAAGTTAGTGAAAGAAGAGTGAACAGTAATAAGATGGAAAGTTCTCTATCCTAAAGGTAGAAATCATGGCAAACTAACACTGAATTGGTAAAAGAAAATGTTATTTTTAAGAGAGGCAGCTAGAAGTTATCTGCCTGGGATGTGAGGCATGAAGAGCACGTGACCTGATGAAATGATTACAAAGGTACATCTTTTCTGAAAGGAAGCTTATTTAGAAGCTCATTCCACTCTACCAGAATTCACTCTTTTATCAGCTTGGGGGGCAGGAGGGAAGGAATAGAACAGTACTCAGTATTAGCAAGAGAAAAGCTCTTTTCCCTTGTTCAGGCTATCTAACTGCTACACTGGACAGTACAGACAGACTCTAAATTTAAAAAGTCCTAACTATTGATTGAGAAGGTTGTTTCAGGAAGCCACCAAAAACCTTTGCAGACTCAGTATTAATTATGCCTGAAGTCAAGGAACTAGGAAGATCACTAAGTGCAAAACTAAAACCAGAACAACGTTCAAGTGTGTCAGTTACCAATATATAAATATATATGTATGTGTACATATAAATGAACCCAGTTTTCAACTCATCCCCATTTTTTCATATATCAAATTGTATACTGTACTGAGTTCTCAACATAAAGTTAAACAATTGAAAAAACCATAATCCACAAAAACTCTGGCTTGCAGAGTCAGTGGATTTGTGAAGTCTACAAGAACTGATCACCAAAAGTTAATCCACTTCCCAGGTCATTCCTATATAAGAATGACTACATTTCCAGTATCACCAGTATGCCCATTTGACAGCGTTCAACAGCTATCACTATTCCCACTATAACAGTCAGATAATTTTCACCTCTCCACTTTCCATGCGTTAGGCAAAGATTTGAGAGTTACAATGAGACATATGGCCAGTTAACATATTTGTGATAGAGCTGCATTTCGTTTCAGCTGAGCTAGAACTAGGCCCTTCAGAGGCTAGACTTGATGATCTTGGAGGTCTTTTCTAACCTTAGTGACTCTATGATTTAAGACAGTAAGGACTGTTTTGCCCAGCTCTTTTCTGAGCATTGATTGGAGTCTTCCCAGTTAAGCTCTGTACAATATAAACTGTCAGATGCACAACCAGAGTTTTGTCAACAATATGCTATTAGCCAGCCATAGCAGTGTCAGCAATCATTTACCTTTAAAAAGAACTTCCCTCAATGTACCTGGTTTTTATACTGCTATTTATGATATGAAGCAGTATACATGTATTAATTTAATTAATATTCTTTTTAATAAATTAATTTAAAACACAATGCAATCTTGAATGCATTATTGTCTCAAGGTAAGGACAAGTCAAGCATTTTCTGATTTGTCTGAAACAGCACTTGAAACGTGTGCATTGTTGCTCTAAGAACAGCACTACCTGAAAAGTTAAAGGCTTGATAAAGGTTTTGAGTTTTGTTTGGTGCCTTTTGGGGTTGGGTTCTTTTCTGCTTGGGTATGTCTCTATGTTAATTAAATTTCTCAAGGTAAACCATTTTATATTTGGAAGTACTTGTATGAATAGAGATGTACACAGAACCCTAATTTTCCTCAGTTCACTGCAAACTTAATTCATGCGATACCATTATACTAAACTTGGAAGTGAAACAAGTTTTTCATCCTTTTCTTGTCCATCTTTCTCAGACACTGGAAAGAAGCACAGCCATGAATCTTCTCATTCTCCTGGGAAAAAGTACTGAACAGTGTAATGCTAAATGGCAGGTCACAACATTGTCTTTCTTTTCTTAAGCCCCTCCTTGATAAACAATCCCAAAAGAAACCACAACTGTGTCAGCAGTCAATTATAACACAGGATGACAGAGACATAATGCAAAGTTGCAGTGCTATATCAAGAATCCTAAAACCTTTCTTAACAGATAGAAGGAAATGTGAAACACTGGACTAAAATACAGAAAATCTGGTAAGAGTTGTCTGCCAGCTTGAGACATCCTTCTTCTTCATATCACACCTCATGCCTCAGCTTTCCATTTATAAAACAGGATAGCTTTCCTTCTCCCACTACTGGAACTGCTTTGCTACATTTATGAGACTTAGGGTCAAATGAACTTCCTTTACAACAGACATAAACAAGCAAATAAATCAAGACACGAATCCTAATCAATTTAATACTCGTGGTCAACTCAACAATTCTGTAACAGACACCAAATTTAGCTGGAATTTGACTTGTGCATCTCACACTGCCTTCCATTGGTGAAAAGTCAGGTGTTCACATGGAATATGAGCACAAACGGGACTAAAAGACAACAGCCATGAGATGTTAAACACTTTAGAACCAAGTCAGAAGAATGAGCAAACTTAAACATTTTAGGGACCTATAAAGTAAATAGAACGAAGGGAGGGGAAATTCAGAATTTTAATGAACATTTTTACTTTGCTTACAGCTTGCAACAGCAGCCTCATTAGAACTTCTGGAACCTCTGACTTCACTGATTGTAGCCAGCCTCAGGTGGACTGGTTAATCAACTATGGTGCAATAAGCAAGACTCTGACTGTTTATCATTGTACAATAAGCACACTGGCACCTGGAGAAACACTTCCTCTTTCATATCTAACTGCACACACAAATACCACTTAAACCAGATTTCTACAGACAGAGTCAATTCTAAAATAAAGTCACTCTGGGGCACTAAAATTATTTTATAAACTTGTTTCCTGCTAGTGAACCAATCTTTTACTGACACATCAGCTTTCTTTCACATCAGCTCACTTGTGACTCTAGAATGTAAACACAAACACACCTTGGAATCAGAAATTTTAGCCCATATAAAACACAGCTAGATAAATAACCAGACGATGACACCTAAAATAACTTGTCTGAAACTGAAAGGATCCCTCCAATTTACATAAGGAGACACAAAAAAAGCTTTACCCTCCTAAAGCAAAACAAGAAATTAATTTCCTAATACAAAAGGCTAACACAGCCTTGAGCGTTTACATTTGTTAGCACCAAAAATCCATATTGGTTCAGTAGTGCTTTTGTGTTATCACTAGAACAGCTGATAATACCCTAGAAAAGTTTCAGTGGTAAGCATAGAATTTCTTAAAAAGTGATCCTGTATGAAGTTCTACATAAGTAGAATAGCCACATCAAAAATCAGAAGTAGGTTTATAGGGAGATGGAATTTTATTAAGATTAGTAGATAGATATAAAAACCTGTTTACAAGTACACAAACCCTCCTCCAAACCATGTATGTTACAAGATGTATAAAGACGCTTTTTATGCTAAAAAAGACAAGGTAATGATTCAAGAACAGCTTTCAATCAGGTACTGAAAGACAAAACCAGCACTTCCTGCATTTCAAAGACAGCAACCATGACTCTGTACCCTACTGAGAGGTTCCACTGCCCTCTTCCTGGTTGATTTGTTTGGTTTCTTGGTTTTTTCATCACTTTACACAGAAACATAATATTGGAAACACATGTGTGGAGGGAAAAAAAAATCCTGTCTTGACCACTGAGTTTGATAAATAGACACATTAAGTGGCAGCATGACTGAACCCTAAAGCCACGGTGTTATGGCATTAGGGGGAGAAGCAGAATCTGAAGGGAAGAGCAGGAGGCATCTCTTCTATCTAATTGTAGGTGATTGTGGGATGTTTGCAGAGATACTGTAGTTTCAACACTGATGTTCCACCTTTCAGTGCAAATATCCTAACGAGACAATTGAAGGAGCTGGGACAGAAGACAGCTCACTCACATTAGTCATAGGCAGAGTCAAGTCATCCCAGACACTCACATCCAGAAAGGGGTACTACCAAAAGCTGCAGAAGATACTGAAAGTCAAGGCAGAATGTCTGTCTCTCTAAATAAAGGCAGCAAAAATTGGTGACTGCTGGCAATTCCTGAGTTATGTGTAAAAACCAAATACTCTGATATACAACATACTGAGTTTCAACTCTTTTTTTAAACATTACTCACAGAGTCATAAAACTTCTGTAGTAACACCACCATGTCTCACCTCTTCCTCTCCAAGAAACTGAATATAGCTACGACCTCACTAATGTGAATTCCTGAAGCTTTCTGTTTTGAATTAGAATAAATCCTCCTCTTCAAGGCAATATTAGTTAAGATAGAAAGTTTATGTCCACTGAATTATCAGTTATTCCTTGACAATTGCTTACCTATATATGCCACTGTCTTGTGAAAACCAGCATAGAGAACATAGCTTGAAGTAATGCAATCTTGTGAGACCACACTATAACTTCATTCACCTTTGCAACAAGTCTTTTACGTAATGCACTAATCCACGTAACTCACTTCACAAAACTGAAGTTCTCAGACACAGAACCAGAGTTTAAGAGACTCCAGTTCTGTTCCAGTCCTGATTTGCCATGATGGACCTAAGTTTTCTGTAACTACATGGAATGCCAGAGACCACAAATTAACGCACTCGTTACTACTACAAAATTATCTTGCAATGCCTGTCTTGACGAGAACCAGCTATCTACAAACAATGACACTACCAGACGGCCTAAAGAAATCTCTGCAGCGCACATGTGTATTTCCACAGAGCTATAAAACAGCAAGCTATGCCATTTTTCAGTGGATACACAACTCAGGCACTCACACTGTGAATTCATGACCAAAAAGCAGTGTGCTACCATTCTACTACCTAGCCAAAGCTTGAATATTATTACAGACAGCACCGAAGACAGCACTATCTGGATAGTAGCACTTAATTTTTCTGTGCGCTGTTAGAGATTCTTAAGTATTTAAAACCGTGCTAAGAAATTTTCACACTATGTATTATTAAAGTTGTCCGTCAGCGTAAACAGTAGGTAACCCCAAGCAATGCCGTCCCACCACGAGCTCTGACAAGACGTGTGTCTTCGCTCCTCCCCACAGGGTGCCAAGCCCCTCAGTCCCCAAACGCTGCGTATCTGTCCGCCACTTCGTGCTCTTCGCAGCCCATGAGATCCCCCCCACTTCGCCCCGGAAGAGGCCCGGACCGGCCGGGCAGAGGCCGCGGGCCTGGCGCTCCCGGCCGGCGGAGCAGCCCCGCCGCTGGGCGAGGGCCGCGGGGTGGAGGCCACAGCGCCGCGGGGCCGGAGCGGAGCGGGGGCGCTGCCGCGGGAGAACCGCGCAGGCGGCTCAGCCCCGGGAAGGAAGGCACCGAGACCGGGCCCCTGCCCAGCAAGGCGGAAGCGGGACCCGGGGGCGCAGGAACCGAGCCTTCCCGCTCACCTGCCCCGGGGGGGAGGCCTCGCCAGGGGTCGCGGGGCTCCAGGGGCCGTGGCGGCCGCTCCCGCAGCCTCCNTTCCGCCCGCCTTCCTCCCGCACCCACAGTGGCTGGGGGCGTCCGAGCTGCCTCTTTGACCCTCCGGGGATCTGCGAGATAAAGGCGTTGGACTTCAGCTGTGTCGGGTTGCTGCACACGTGGCACTAAACGTGTTCCTGTGTGGTCGACAGGATGCTGAGCTGTAAATTTGGATGTTGCTAAACAAACATTGCTTGGAGTTGCTTCTGACAGGTGCTGCCTCAGTGTCCCAGTTTGTTCACCAACTGCTTGTCCATTTTAATGGCTGGTTAAGTGATGTTAAGGTTAATGTTAAGGCATTCCAGAGCTCTGTGTAAACCTCCAGTTGTGTTACACTCGGTAGGTGAGGTAAAGGGAGTGTTTTTCTCTTTCTCCCATGGAAATCTAGTCAGTTTTAGAGCAGCACTAATACAGCACTCCTTTCAACTCAATGTCAAGCTGTAGCACTCAGTTCCTTGTGTGGTCTTTAAATATCTTCCAATAAAGACTTCCTGTTCTGCCGCTGGATTTACTCAGCTGCCATGTTCCCTCTGTGCGTCAGGCAGTGAGGAGATGGATGAAGGATGATGGATCTTGTGAAGAGGCACTGGTATCAGATAGAGTTCCTTCATTTCCCTTTTCCCATGTCCTAACAGACACCGTGACTGCATTTCTGCAACCCTTCATCAGGAAGCAGGCCCCAAAGGGACAAGGAGCCAAACGCGATATAGCTGACCATAGGGCAAGGACCCTGCCAGCCAGGACACGAGCAGGGTGATCTGAGGACAGCTCAGAGTCCAGACTACCAGGCAGGTTTCTGGTGATGAGGCAGATCTGAGGACAAGCCAGTGAGTCTGCACTGGTCCAAGATCAGTGGAGTCCTAAGCAAGTCAGGACGGTTGTGGCCAAGCTTACAGGCAGCACTCCTATGATGTTGAGGTGGGGATTGACACCTTTATGCCTGGAGAACCTACCTTCAATAAGAGAAACCCATATACAATGCTGGTTTTAACTTTCAAACCATTTCAAAACTATTTGTGTAGCAGAGAAAGTTATACTGAAAGTATACCTTTCAGTATAACTTTCTATCTAAAGCAGAAACTGAAAGATAATCTTTGTCTGCATTCACTCAGAAAAGCAAAACTGCAAGCATGATACACTGGTAAAGGTCAGGTTATGAAGATAGCCAGTTACATTTATTTTGAGAAGACATTCGAATTTTGGCATTACAATCTATATATTCAGTTGGGAATATGCCACAGTGAGTAGGAAGGGTTTTAACATATGCATATAAACACCTACACTTAATATAAAAATTGCCAGAAAGGCTCACCTACACTATCCACCTAAACGCACAACAGACCTGTGTGTGGCTGTTGCATTAATGAAAAAATTCTGGAAATTGTCTGACCACTAATGGAAAATAAGTCTTCTCTAAAAACATAATTATGCAGTTTCAAAATTGGTAAGAATATAAAACACCTAATTTCTAAAAGCAGTGTTCACAGGGATAAATGCTTCATTGTTCAAAAAATGTCATTAACCTCTAGTTCTGTAATTTTAAACTTGGATTCCTTTGGCTCAGTTAATTTTCCTAAAGAGATCTCCTATAGTCTTGGGTATTTCATTGCCATATTGAATGCAGTACTGCTACAGTAAACTAATCAAGTTTGTTAGAGAACTATATATATATTTATATCTTTAATAGATATTAAGACTTAAACATATTAAACCACATTACCTGACAATTTGCAAATGTGCTAATGTCACTTCTTTTACATCTATGGCAATTTCCATCACTTCAAAGTTTGATAGTTCCATTATCCTGATACATTCATGTCTACTTAACAACCTCATTCTGTCTGTAAAAGTGATACAATCTCTCTTTCTACGTGAATTCTCCCTCCTACGGGATATGTACTTCATTTGTTTGTTTGTTCTCTCAACTGGTTTATTAAAGCTGCAAATAGCTTTTTAACTAAGAGTGCCTTTCCTCAATTACACTCCTGATGCATTTTGTAGTAATTCAAATTTTACATTTATGGAATAAATTTTACCTTCAACAAATGTTTGATTCTGGTAAATGTAGAGTTTTCATAGTTCTAACCAGAGGAAAAAACTGCAGATTTTTACTGTAAAATTCAGAAATAATTTTATACATTTCTGCTACAAATTTAATCATTAAAATGTCTTGAAACTCCAGATGAGTAGAGGCAGTTCCATTGTTCAATACATTTTCCAGTCCTTTGTAGTATTCCTGAGCACAGATTTTGGGTAATATCTAAGTATTGTCCAAATAATTTGCTTAAGTTTAGACAAATGTGTATCCTAGCCTGTGTGAAAATATGACCCAAATAAGTAGCCAAGTAGTCACAAAAGCCCCTTCTCTTCTCTAAAGGTCTTCCTGGCTGAAGCTGTACTCTCCTCTGCCTCTGCCAGCATATCTTAAATTCCTTCCCTTATTCCCACTAAGGCTTGATATACCTTGTAGAGGAAAATTCCAGACCAGTGATCTTGGTTAGAAGCTTTTATAAGAAAATTCAACAAACTGACTTTTAGCAAGCATATAATATATAAAAATAGTATTTGTAACTTTGAAATGGAGCACATGCCAAGCAGCTTTTTGGAAGCAGTGGCCAAAAGAGGCCAAAGAGCAGCAGTGACTGCCTAGTCCTGAGCCCCTGAGCTCAGACAACCGTGTAGGTCTGGCCTTCTGCTGCACTGGGCAGTTTCATTGCACCCCTGAGAATGTTTCAGGGGTTCTCTCTCCTTTAGGCATCTCTTTCTGAGGCACTGCCCTTCACATCGGAGCCTGGCCAGCTGACAGGACCTTTTACAAGGCAGAATCCCCTGTCAGCCTAGAGGAATACCCACCCCAGGTTGAAACAGGCAGGCTGGTTTTTTCAGTATTGTAAGAACTTAGAGGTGATAAGGAATATGTGGGTTTTAGCCTAGTGCTGAGTAATTTCCTGAAGAGATTATCCTGGGCTCTCCTCTCTGCTGACAGAGTCAGCTCCTTCTGCTGTTTCTGTATATAATATGATGAGTTAATATGCAAAATAGATGGTAGGAGTGGTACCAAATCCAGTTTTCTTTGTCCCTGCCATATTACTCATATTTCTCAACTAAAAATTCAGGAGAGGATAATAGGACCTATATTTTATACAGCTAATTTATCACTTCATTACTAAACAGAAAATCTTCCTTCCATCTTGTCATATGCAGCCATTGAAGTAATCTTTCTTGACTTAGACAAACAGCCTGCCTTTTGTTCTTATAAGGAAAAAAATGCATTAAGTTGACATTTTCAGAAATTGGATCCTAGGCACCGTGTTGGCATTTGAATTCAAATCCTCTAAATACTTGAGTATCTTGCATGTTGCTTTATAATAAGAGTTATTTACACAGATGTGTTTGTGCATGCATGCCTGCAAACATATTTGCAAGAAAACAGGAGAGAGAGGGCATAGCATGGAAACATAACATCATGAAATTTTATTGGAAAAAGCATTTAGGAAAGCAAAGGATTTTCTTCCAAGGGTTGTTTTTGGTGGTTGGTTGGTTGGTATTTAAGGGGAGAGAATAATGAAGCTGTTCTTTGTTTCTTCATACTTCAGCATTTGTTAGAAGAATTTCTGTGAATTTAGAAAATACAAGTTCCTTTAATGAATGCCCTTTGCCAGATCAAATGGTCTAATTTCAAGGAATACTCTGAAGTTAGGAAAAGAACTTAATAGAAAAGTATTAATGAGTCCTTGCTTTTCCCATTTTAAAATACATTAGTTCAGCAAAAAAGACCTATGTTATAGCCCAAAAACTTCAACTTGCATTCTTATCTGAATATCAATGTGCCAAGACAAAGTGGCTGTTGGAAGTGTTAAGTTCCCATAATTTGTCTAAAACAATGCCAGCTTCAGACAAACCTTACTGTCTCAGTAAAATTTGGACTGGGAAACTAGATCCCAGTTTTGATGTGGGAAAAAACCAACAGCTCATTTTGACTGTAACTGTGTAGCCTCATATACCTACAGTTTTAAGGAGAGAGCAATCAAAGAAGGGATATGAGGAAGTAAAATAAATACATTTTTTTCATTCATTATACACCTTCCTCATATGAGGGGAAGAGGAGAGGCAGACACTGATCTCCCTCTGTGGTGACAGTGACAGGACCCAAGGGAATGGCCTGAAGCTGTGTCAGGGGAGGTTTAGGTTGGATATTAGAAAAAGGTTCTTCACCCAGAGGGTGGTTGGGCACTGGAACAGGATCCCCAGGGAAGTGGTCACAGCACCACTGACAGAATTCAAGAAGCACTTGGACCATTCTCTTGGACACATGGTGTGACTCTTGGGACGGCCCTGGAGGGCCAGGACTTGGACTTCTTGGTTCTTGTGGATCCCTTCCAACTCAGTTTATTCTGTGATTCTGTGATGATCACGTTTTCCTGTTCACTTCATGATAGTGAGGAAGCATTTTAAGTTATATTTATCATTACAGCAGTCAGGAGGCTGAAACCAGGCTTAAATCACATTCTTTTTGATCTTTATGCAACAAAGGAAGAACAGTCCTCTTCTGGCTATTGACTATTTCATGAAACCCCTCCTGCAAAATATGCGTCAACAGATATTTTGAAATGTAAGCTGAACAACTCAAATATTAGCAAATTGATCCAGGGTTTGGGCAGAAACTTACCTCAGAATGAAATGTGCATGAAAATGTTAACAGATTAGCTAGAGACAGCAATTTTCAATCCAGGTTACAAAAAAAGGTTTTGTAATGCTTAACTTTTCCTGTCTCTTCCATTGTAGCTTCCAAGGACAATGCATTCCACCCAGCTACACCTTGTTTGGGGGCTAACAACTTATGCTTGTATTCAACTAAAGCAGCATTTCTCTTTGTGGAAAATGTTTATTCTGGCTTTCTTTTCTCTTCTGGAAGAAACTGAGCAACTGCTGCCCGCTCGAGGGAGCATAAATAGGGGAGTACTGTATTTCCAGAAAGTTTTATTAATTCTGAATTAAAGCAGTTCTTCCTTAAAGGCATGTTGTACTCAGAAAAGCATTGAAAAATGAAGGATCCACCATACTTCTTCACTGTTTGTTCTAGTGATTAAGCAGTTGTTCTTTTAAATTTGGATTTTGACTTCTATTTTCATGTACTCTTTAATCCTTTCTCTGCTAAAGTTTCCTTTGTTTCCTTCTTCCTCTTTGAGAAGCTTATGACACATCACAACCATATTTTGTGTCAGCTTTCTTTTCAATAGAATAACATGGGGATTTTTTAAGCATAGCTAGCAGAGCTACCCCTTGATAATTCCCTTTTCTCTTTCAATGCTCCATTTTTTCCTACTTCCTTTCAAAATTGCAAGTTGAGCATCAGACTCACCAATGCAACATACAAAGCTAGGATCAGTGTTATGCTCATGTCTGCTCATATTTATTCAAAGAACCCTTGGAAGCAGATGCTGAGTTTTTCCCTACGATTTCCAGTGTCATTGCTCTCCAGGGAATTGTGTTGCTTTTGCCCTGAGCTCGAGATGCAAAAGCCCAAGACTGTGCTGACTTTGTACACAGACAGTGGATGGGAGCCAGGCAGCAGAAGAGGTCAGCTTGCTCTGCTCTGGTCAGTGTTCACTCACAGGCTGCCAAACACAGATTTGATCAACAGCCACTTTATATCTTACCTCAGGATCAGTGACTGAAAGAATGGATACCTCTTTCCTAGTGACTCCAACAAACAGAAATTAGCAGGGACTTCTTAGTGATTTAGTATCTGTTACTAAATCACTAGTTAAAAGCTAAACATAAAAAACATTTTTAAGAATAATACTGTTCAGATGGAAAGCATCATGGTAAATGTGAAATAAACCTGAAGTGAGATGGAGCCTTTTGTTATTCCAAGCAGAATACCAATTAACCTATTTATTACACTAAGGTGGTGAAATATAAATTATTTATGAGGAAAGGAATTTGTTTTTCCTCCTTTTGAGCTCCAGTCATTACATATTTAGCTTTGGAGCCACAGCTGTTTCTTTTTTGGAAAATGAATAGCCGAGAAAAACAGGCCAAGTAGAACACAACTCTGATTTCAATTGCAAATACTTGGAAATTTAAATAAAACCAAAGAGACCCAGCAGGTAGAAACACTTGGTATTTTTCATTGCTTCAGTGAAAATTCAAGCACTAAGTTAAAGCCAAACTCTCAAGATGTCACAATTGCTACAATTAAACATACTCCATAAGATGATGGCATGGATGAGACAGTGCAGAGCTGTCACCTCAAAGGACTCTCCAGAGAGAAATGAGAAGCAGCAAATATTTTATAATAGCACTGGTGGAATCTTACTGGATTTAAACAAACTTCAGCTGTACTTGTTCTCCAAGTGATAAAGGGCCATACTGAAACATTATGGCAGTAAACAAGAATGAAGAAGGAATGGGGAGAAAAGAAGATAAATAGTACCCCCTCCCCTAAAAAAAGAATTGGCAAAACCTATGATAGCAAAATCATTCTATCTAAGATTCGAGTAAAAGTTTGACATGCCAGCAGAAATTATTGGTGATGTCACTGGTTTATAGCATTTTTTGACTGGACTATGTCAATATAGAATATATATATATATATTCATGGGAGAATAGTTATCAAACATATTGGAATCAAACAAATTAGAATCAAACAAATTTCAGCTCATTGTGCATTTTAGACCCCTCAGGGACTGACTAAGGGATAGCCTAAGCCAACTTTTTTTCTATTGGCCTTTCATTGACAGCAGTAGAACTATTCAATTTGCTGTCACATAGAATTTGGGTTAGTGCACATCCAGAGCTATACCAATTTACTCTAGCTGTTATCCAACCCATTATTTCCATGTCTGTTAAACAACTATTTTATTTTTTGCAGACTTGTATACAAAAAGATGAAGCTGAACCAGCTACTGGAATGTATATGCACTGGGCCAGCCAAAATAAGTATATTGCCACAGTTGAGGTAATTAACATCAATCATGGATTATCATTTCATGGCTGCTTAGTTCTGGGTGTTGTCTGCCTTTTTAAGTGCATTTCATGACATTGAAAATGTGGAAATTTTGGGGAAAAATTAGTTAATGCATCTATCTGCTAGAGGTATGGAACATTTAAAAACACAAATCATTGTAATTTTCAGTGTGGGGAAAAAAAACCCAAAAACCTCAGCAGGACAGTGCTCTGACTGAATCCTAAATGTTACTGTTTTCGATACTCAAACAAACGAGTAGAAACTGACAGTGTGCAGGGAACAGTTTGCCAAACAAGCCAGCCTATGCATCTGAGAATAAACCTGCAGTTAAAAATATGAGGCCACAAAGAAACCATCTCTCATTGCTGATATCACCACAAACTGAACTTCATTCTTAGAAGATCCATCAAGATACCTCTGACCAGGACACTCCAGTCTAATTTGCACATTGTCCAACATGCTCTTTGCCTGGCTACTTAATGGAGGCTGCACTGGTGTGATTAACAGAACTCATATGGGGAACAAGTGGCTTTGGGCTGCTGACATCAAAGAGCAGCCAGTGGTACCCTGAGACAGGAGCCACTGGTGTATCTCTGGAATGCAGTCACTCTCCTCTTCCTTCTTGGTCCCTCTACACACTTGCACTTTAAGCCAGTCTTGGTAGAACTTTACAGCTTATTTTTGGCATCATGTGAAAGAGCTTGTTGTCAAGCCTTTAGCTTCAGATTGGTCAGCACAATTTTCTGAAAATTTTTACAGCATTCAGTCTTTATTCTGTGCCAAGTATGAGCTGACTGCAGAGGACTACATTGCATTTAGAGCAACTACACTTCAACTGTCATGTTCCAGGTGGAACTTCAAATGTTTACAGATGAGACAAGTCTTCCACAGTTCAGTGTATGAATACCATAAATTTGGCCCTTTCCCACCACAGTGAAGGAAATCAATTGGTAGCTCTGGAGCAAGTTAATTGTGTGCCCATGACATGCTGCAGCCATTCATTACCTGTTAAAACTGTCTTTATTGCAACCCATGAGTTTTCTAACTTTAATGCTTCCAATACTATTCCTCATCCCACGGGGTGTTGGGGAGAGTGAGTGAGCAGCTGTGTGGGGCTGAGTTGCCAGCAGGGGTTAATCCATGATACATACCGAATGCAAAAACACATTTTAAAAAACAAGATGGATCTTTAAGTGAAAGAATTGTCTTCTTCCTGACCTCCACCATTATTTAACAGCATAGAGGCAATGACACATGGCAAATACGCTCAAACTGATATGAAGGTAGATTTAAAACAGCACAGGGAAGGGACTCGGGAGGAATATTTGCAGCACATCCACGATCTTGGCTCCAGTGTCGTTTTAGTCTCTGCAGGAACTTGGTCTTTGTAGACAAAAGATGTTCACGACCACTTACATCTTGTCCCGTTGGTCTTGGTACTGTTGTTTATACCAACTCCTGTCTACTGCCAAACTTCACCTTTGGCTGTTGCAGACTGCTCCCAGACCTGTTCCCCGTCTGAGCAGGCACTGGAGCGCTCTCAGGCTGGCACTGCCGCTGTCGCTGTGGCCAGCCCCGCGCAGGTGACGCTCCGGGCTGAGCGCGGCGTGCCCCAGCGCGGGCAGCGAGGGGAGCGCTCGCTGTGCTCTGTGTCACAGCACCGCAGCTCTGTCCCCGCAGGCTGGAGAGGGAATGGGAGATGCCACCACCCTCCCCATGCGAAGGGCGCGGGTGCCCCCGGGCGGCTCCTCAGCCGGGAGCTCGCAGCAATGATGGAACAGCACAGCCCACGGGCACAGGAACGACTTTCTAAGTGACAGTCTAATTACGAGTAAGAATATTATGTTGAGTCAGTAATTTTTCACAATAGTCACCAGTATCCGATTGCTCATTCAGTTTCTGCTTATGCTTGTGCTTCTCCACTTTATAGACAATTCTAAACCACAAATACAAGATGGGAAAATTAAACATTCTCACTCCAAAGCCTCTTTCTTGATCCTGTCTATTCATCAAATTTATTTTTGCAGCTGTGTATAGACCTGGCTGATGTTACAGTTCCATACACAAGAATTAAAAATACATCATGTTTAGGAGACTTACAGTGGCAAATTATTGAACTATACTTCAATTTCAAAAGGTCCCAAAGATCCACATAAAAAAATACCAATAATATGGGCAAAGCAAGAAAACAGTAGTTGTTCAGAATTAGAAAAGTGATTCAAAGTAAATGTGAAAAGAGTTGCTGATGAAAGATACAACTGCCTTTTTCTTAAAGAATTCAACCTCTTATGAATTGCTGAGTAAATACTTGCAAGCCATGTCAGAGACTTCAAACAACTCATTCTCTAGAAAAGAAGTACAAAAGGAATTTCACCAACAGTTTTACATAGTCTTAACTTTCTACTGCTTACTCTGGGATAATCAGAAAGGTTATGCTCAGCAGTATGTCACATCCCATTTTCCACATTTTTTTTTACACCTTTCTGCATTTCATGTTCAACATACTTGTTAACTGTGCTTCTTTTCTGAAAATCTTTGCAAGGTTCCACAATTGTATAAAGCTATGGATTATTAAAAACTGGAACAGGTGACACCACATTACAGTCCACTGAGACAGAGAACCACCTTAGAACCACGAGTCCACAAAATTTTTTATTAAAATAACACCAACTTTAAGAAATTGATGCAGTGCAAAGAAAAACTAATGACTTTTCATTCTTAAGTATGTAAACTGCATTCCAATCCTGACATGACTGATGTAATACAGGAAACTATATCCCAGATGAATGTCAAAGTTAAAGACTGGCATGCTGAGCAAGGAAGGTTCTTATTCTTTGCAAGAGTTCTTTCTTTACACTGTCTGGTACCAAAGCTGAAACACAAATAAGAAAGCAAGAAATAAAAAAAAGACAAAATAAAAAGTATGCTAAAACCATATTTTTACAACAATGATTTCTATTCTTTCATTGTTCTTGCAATTCTGTTAATACCTAAAGTAACTGAAACTACTTGATTTTCATATAGCACATCTATATTTTTCCCATTTAAAATAGGCTAAAATTAGGATCTATTGAGAACAATGTTGTTGCTGGTCAGTTTTTTTGCCTATTCATAGTCCAGAAAATTGGAAAGTTTGAGGAAAAGGATTATTTAACAGGAAACAGGATATAATCACCAGAACAAGTGTGATTATCCTATCTTTTTTCTTCACAAATTTAAGACCAAAACAAAATCTGTAATCTGGTCTCTGAATAAGGGTCTCGAGCAAGCTATTTTGAAGGCATATTTTTATTTAGAACTTAATGAAGTTTCTACCACTAATATCAAACCCTGCTAGAGAGCCTGAGAGGAACAATACAAAGAGGACTGCAGTTTCCTTAAGTGATTTCATTTTTTTTGTATCTGTATGCTATGCCCTTTACTCTTTTCATTCCTATTACACTAGAATGTTCTGATTTTCCATCTTAAAAGATTTGGAATTTTAAAACATCTGTGTTGCATACACAACTTGGGACCATTAAGTCAATTATAAAAATGAATACAGACATGACTAAATAATCTGCAAAAGTAATCTGAAGGCTGCTACACAATACAAATTCACATGTTTAATTGGTAGTTAATATTAAACTACTAACATTTTATTTGTAGTTAATATCAAGCTATTAACATTTTTCCTTGAATCCAACACAGGCAAGCTCACGATGCTGCTTTCAAAATATTAATTAAATAGAGGTAGGTATTTTTATTGATATACTACTCCTTCCACATTTGCATTTTCTTACCTCTGCCTTTGGGAGTGATTTCTGCCACCAAATCATCAACAGTAACATGCTCTAATCCTTTTTCTTTAATGACATCTGGGGAAGACCAAGACCGACACTTTAAGTCTTTTAATCCATTCATAAAACGACAAAACCTGTGCTGGTGATTAAGAGACAAAAGCTGCCTACATAGTCATGGGAGAATATGAAGTACCATGGGACCTAAATACAGGTTATTAGCTCAGTACCTACTGCATAGTACAGTGGATTTTAGTCTCTCATTCATGCCATAGGTTTAAGGATGGGAACTTGTCACTGCTGATGCATCTTGATCAGCTCATATTTTAAAAACAAACATTAAATTGTTTTATCTCATCTGAGCGTTACCAGATGTGCCTGTTCCTGGAGTGTTGGAGCAGTTCACAAGCTGACTCACTTATCTCTTAAAACACAATTTACACAGTAATAAGAAAGGTACAACTGGAAAGCATACAATAAGGAAGAGCACAGACAGTAAATCCTTGCTATTCTTCCAATTGTTTTAAACAAGATTTCTGTACATATTTCAGCCAAGTCAAAAAGTATGTCAGAGAGTAAGGAATAAATCTATAGCAAAATAAAGGCTAATTATTAATACACATCAGTATTGAAACAACTGTTTACTTATAGTGCCTTGCACACTACTGAAAAATGCAGAAATCAAAGCTGAGAAGTAATCTCAATTCAGGAGCATGTTAAAACATAAACATCAAGTTGCCAGTGATACATTCTTCTTTCCTAGGTTTTTGTTTAAACTGTCAGTAAAGCCTTCATCTGGGACTTCTATTTGACTAGAATCTCACTTGACTACAAAGGATATTAATTAATTGACCACTGTTACCTTTGCAATGTGCCTTCAACTGATCCTTCCAGCCACATTCAATTAACTTGGCTCTCAGCAACTCTTTAAGGCTGTTAAGACAATATAAAACTTGTTAGAGCAGCAAACATTCCTGACAGCTTAAATATGCTCCAGTTTGAAAGTCAAGCCTACAATTACTGTCCAAGAGCTCCCAGACCAGCAGCAGAAAGGGCTGAAACAGCAGGTGAATCCAAACCCAAATAAGTTCTAACTTCAGGCTACCATGTTGGACTATGAGGATTTGGTGCCTCTGGAGCTAACGCACAGAACTACTTCAGGCAATGTTGATGGCGCAGCCATGGAGAAAAAGGTAGAAGCCCTTGAATTACTCAAACTGACTCAGACTACTCTGGTAGCAGATGTATGCAAACTTTCAAAGTTGGAGTATTTCACCTGATACCAGCTGAAAATAAGTAAAACCTTCTGTCTTTCGAGAAGAATTCTGCACTCCTCAACTGCAGGTTTATCTCCCCAGTTACACATTACCCCATTCTAGGTGAAAATGAAGGATCCTATATCTTCCTAAGCATAGTTAGCTATGTAAGCTTAAGCAACAAGGATTCAGGCATTAATGCAAAAGACACAACAATCTGCCACAATGAAGCATCTACTCCATATATCAAAATAGAATAGTGAAAGTTAGCTAAAAAAGTGAAAATTAGTACTAAAAAACAGAAGAAAGGAAAATGAAAGTAAGATATGGTAAATACCTTTTGCCCTTTTATCAATTAGCTAGGAAGCCTGCTTATCTTGTACTATCGTAAATAACTCTAGCAAAACCCTGGTTTTATGAATGAAAGGATTGTAGCAAGAGGCTGAATAGTGTAGGTCTAATCCCTTTTACTCAGTGAATTGTGTAGAGGGCAGATGGACTGATGACAAAAAGCAGAGTAAGAATACAGGTGAAATTCGCTGCCTCTGGATATTTCTCAGTTCAAGAAATCCAAGTGCTCTGCCTCTAATCACAGTACAGCTCTGATAAAGCCTGTTTATAAGACAGCTTTTGACATCTTGATAAAACCCTTCCTATTCTTAAATTAGCATAAAATAAATCTCAATACCATTTCAAGAAATTGCTTGCTTTTCTCAAGCTCTGTGCAATCTTCAAGGGCATGGTCACAACCAGGAAAGATGTAGAGCAGAGATACCACGTCAGGCTACAAAAGGTTACAGAAGCATAAGGCCATACCATGACCCAGGAAAAAAATCTCTTCTCATACACGCCTTTGAAAATGAAGGAAAGAGAGCTTTTGGTGTGTGGTGTTGCAAGCACAGAGAAATGATGAGGAGGGAAATGTCATAAGCACTCGAGTGATATGTAAATACAACATCAATAAAACAGAGTGAAGAGACAACAATAAGCAAAAAAAATTGCGCAAGTTAGTTGTTTGCCTTTATTGGGATCTCTACAATGACTTGCACAAGTGCTGCTTTATGTATTCTACTATATATTGCTTTACCTAACAAGAGCTAGAAACACAAGAAAAACTTAAAAGCAAAAAGGAAAGTTTTGTTTCCTTCTCCTTATCAGGAAATAACAAGATTTAACTGCATCAAATTGAATGGAACAACGATTCTTACATGAATCTAGGGCATTCCAACACAAAATACCTGCATAAGAGAAAGCTTTAGAGCTTTCTCCCATCCTTTATTTCCCCACTATCTCTTTTCAATTGGAAAACTAAAACAAAACTGCTCAAAAGGTATTCTTAAATAGTTTATATAACACTCAAGACTTTCATGTGCAAGCATTTACAGAATTTAGAATTGAGTTTACTTTACTTCTAGGTGTAGTGCAGGTTAGATGTATTTAAAGCCTCTCACCGGCATGGAGTAGAAGTCAACTTACCGTTCTCGCTCTCCTGTTTCTATTAGCTTTTGGTTAATGGTTGCTCGCATCTGCGCATCTTTATTCATTTTGGAAATCTAGGTTTTCCACAAACCTACACAGAGCAAAGCAGAGTTTCGACAAATGCTGGTGTCATTCACTCAACAAAAAGAAGTGACCAAATAGAATGACATGCACTGTTCTGTCCACTGACACATCCCGCGGTTAAAGACCGGAGCACTGGTGTGTGCCCGGCTCAGGGGCGAGCTCGGCACAGTTCCCACCCGGCTGCCCGAGCGCCGAGCACCGCCACTTCACCGGGCACCGCCACTTCACTTCACCGGGCACCGCCACTTCACCGGGCACCGCCACTTCACCGGGCCGCCTGCGCGGGCACGGCCCACCCTCTCCGGGCGCGGCCTCTCCGCAGCCCGGCCCTCCCCTCCCGCCCGGCGCCCCCGGCGCTCGGCCCGCCCAGCGGCGCCCCGGAGCGAGGGAGCGGCGCGGGGAAGGCCCGGCCCGGTTCGCTCCCGGCTGGCTCCCGGCTCACCGCCCGCCGCAGCGCCGCCGGTCCGTGCAGCAGAGGCGGAGCCGCCTGCAGGACGCGCCACGCGCCGCCACCGCTCCTGGGCGCGGGCGCCGCCGGGAAACGTAGTTCGGGCTGGGCGACTACAGCTCCCGGCGCGCCCCGGGCGCACGGCTCCTTCCGGGCCGGGACTACGACTCCCAGCATGCACTCCGGCGGCCGGGCGCCCGCGCACCCTCTTCCCGTGGTGCTCCGCGGCCGCTGCCGCGCGTTCCCCGAGGGCCCGCAGAGTTGCCGGCGCTTCCCGAAGTTTTCCCGGAGCCGCGGGATGGCGGGCGCCGCCCACTGCTCCCTGCAGGCCAAGCGCCTGTTGCTGGATCCCAAGTTCGAGGGATACAAGCTGTCGTTGGAGCCGCTGGCCTGCTACCAGCTGGGGCTGGACGCGGGTGAGGAGCGGGCGCGGCGCGGGGCTGATCCTGCCGGGCATCCCTTGGGCAGCGCGGGGGGAACGGATCCTCCCGCGTTTCCCTTCGTCCCCTCGCGGTGCTCCGCGGCCGGGCGGCGGCCCTCCGTGCAGGGTGACCCGATCTGGGGACAGCCCGGCCCGCAGCACCGGGAGTCCCGCGCCTCTCGGACGGCGGGGGTTTCAGAGACCGAGCGCTTCGTCTCGGCTTTTCTCGTTATCATTGCTGCACTTGGCCGGGGGCGTCCGGCGTCCTCCCCGCCAGGTGGCTTCGTGGGGGACCGGGGTCTCTGACTTGTCAGATCACTTGTCAGACCTCTGTCTTAACCTGCTCCTGGTGCACTTAGTTCCTAAATGAATAAGGAAACCCGTGTCCCAAATCCGGTCTTGCTTGTGCAGGCAAGGTGAGGCCAGATGACCGCTGAGGTAGTTCACAGCGGAGTGTGAACGGAGCACATGCGGTTTGGAGAAATATATATGAAATTAACATCTTATACAAGCTTCAGCGAATTAGCTGGGTTTTTTTTCTTACTCTTCCCAGAGTTCAGAGACGAATCTTCATGCCATGCTTTCCATGTCCTGCTTTCCCTGCCAACCATCATTAGTATTTGAGATGCTGGTCCATTAACAGGCTAATTCACTGAGGAGTACATTAGCACAAAGTTCTTTTGGATATGTGCCTACAATCTTAGCCATGCCTTGAAATACCTTAGCACTCTGTGTTTACTGATTTGAGAAATTTGGGTCTTTTTGTAAGGTGGATGAATTAGTTTGATTTTCTTTGTAAAGCTGACACAGTAAACACAATTTGTGTGGCCTAATCTCTGTCTCTCTATATTTACTGAACAATATACCTGTCTACAGAGTGAGCCATTACATGCTACTGTAGTTTTGTGTAGAACATACTGTATTTGTAGTAGATCAGAGAGATATGTTTGCCATGCTGAGTTGTCAGCAGTAGGAAGGAAGTTTTTAGGTAAATTTTGTATTGAAGGTTGAGTGAATGAGACTGTGAGTGTCTCTATGGTAGGACTGGAAAATTTAAGGAGAGTAACATTTTTACTGTAAGACTGCTTTAGGCATCACCTTTAAAAAGACAGCCCAAATGCAGGTGAGTGGGTGTGTGTTATGGGTGTGCTGCAGTTGTGTCAGAGATAGCAGCAGTGTAGCATTGGTGCACTCCCTTAGTTTGTCTCTTATTGTTCTGCCTATGGTCAAGCAACCTTTGTGCTTCTTGGATAGTCAGTTGTGCACCTCTTCTAAATAGGTGAGGATTACGAATCTTCAGTAGAATACATGAACAGTGGAGTTGCTAATGGGGAAATGGATCTACTCAGTTCTTGTCCTTTCAGATATTATACGTAATAGTTACAGTAATTGGTGTCATAGAGGATTGATATGTGTGATTGTTCTTTTCTGTCCCTGCTCCTCACAGCACAAAGACCCTGACTCATTTCAGTCTAACTTACTCAGCTGTCCTCCGGAGTCACTAATGCTAGCTCACTTTTCTGTTATGTTTGTGCATATATAGATATAGATACTGGTCCTCTGGAGAGCGGAAAGCTTTTGTTGTTGTTCTTGTGTTTTGGAATTAATAACAGGAAATGTATTGGGCCTTGTATCTGTCTTCCAGATGTTTTGATTGCAGCCGGCTCTTCGGCCACGCAGCTGCCTCTTTCTCCTTGCTGGTTTTCTTTGTGTCCTTCAACGCAATTTACTCACAGTGCAGGGGTGTTCTGTACCTGACTTTTGTATTTCCTGGTGTCAGTGGTCTAGACATGTGTTAGATTTAGGGTATCCTTCCAAAATTTGATTTTTGTGTTGTACAGGAGTAGTGGGTTGAGTTGTAGAAACTGTGGATGGTCTGTGTATAGGCTGTGACTTTTTCAAATTACTGCATTGGAGAAGGAACCAGCATTGTGTGGCAAAGAAATTCTGCTTTCCAGCACACTTGAGTGCAGACTCAAAGCCTCTAGAACATGATGAAGAACTTGGTCGTTTTGGGGTTATTAAATCAATATTTGTCACTGTGAGAAGAATTTGATTTAATTTCCTCATAGTGTGACTGAGTGCAATAGCTGAAAAAAGTCAAATGTTTAGGAACACTGTCAGTATATTTCTGATTTTATTTACAACTGTTTGGAAAATTAGCATAGTAGAATCTGGAAGATTAATGTCAAAAGGCAGTTGATTTTTTTGTTTTACAGAAAAAGATTTAATGAGTGTTTGTCTCAAATGACCTGAGATTTGTAGTTCTGCCTGTGTGACATCCCAAATTTTGTGGCAGTTAAGAAGAATATCTGAATTTTAGAGTACTTGGAATACATGACAATAAAAAGAAGTGGTTGTTTTTAAGTAGAACTGAGTTTTAACTCAGCTGCAGTTGAAGTGTTTATGCAGTGTTATTACAAACTTGCATAGTGGACTTCAGAGTATCAATCTTTTCTCAATATTTCTATCTCTGTTTTTATATTTATCTATTTTCATGAATTTCACTGCTAACTCTAAAATGAAATGACCAAAAAGGTTGCCCTGTGGAATTGATGCAGCCTTCAGGTCCTGGAGCAGGTGGATAGCAGCCTGTGGTGTTGTGTGACAACCTGTGGTGGTTGTCATTGTTCCTAAGGACTACAGTGAGCTTCATTTTCTGACCATCATGTAAAACTTACTGTTCAGTTCTGATATGCCTTCAACTGGTTGACTATGGTTGCCCGGAATTTGTTGTGGTCAGATGTGTGACTGACAAAGAGAAATGTTTTAGGAAACAATTTATTTATTAGATCTGTGATAGAAGGTGATTTTCTAGTAGATTTCTTAAAATAGGTGGTCACAGTGAAGAAGAATGGGGGAAGTATGATGCCTTCCCTTCTCTTTTAAATACTATGATTTGCATATTCTTCTTTTATTTCTTCCTTATTCCAACCCATTCTGTCCTAGTTAATGCTAAACTGTCACAGTCATTTGTTTTCTCATCTCTCCTCCTGGTAATATATTTCAACTAGTAAGGAATCCTATATTGTTATGCTTTACTTCCTAGCTCTTGTAAATTTTGTCTTCCTCCTTACTTTTTTTAGTTTATTTCCATAACTTATTGTCATATGCTTCCTTTGCATTGAGCTTTGCAATGCCTGTTTTTTTAGATCACCAAACATTTAGGAGGGATGAATGAGCATCTTGTTTGTGGTTTTCTCTTCTGCCCTAATCTGAGCCCAGCAGAGTCCAAGGCAGAGATTGTGGGGCAAATCCTTGTCTCCAGCAAGGAATATGTCCAAGTTGCACAATGTTTTTAAAAGATTGAGACCTTTGCTGTTCACTGGTTAGATGTGTCATAATTCCTTTTTCTTTCCAGAGGCTTGGAATTTATTCACATGTGGATGTCCCTGATCCCTTTCTTCTCTATCTTGTCTTGTTTGGCAGGACCATTGTACCTCTCATGTAGTAGTCGATGCTTTTCAGTATAGCTACAGCTGGGAGGCAGAGTAAACATTCACTCAGAGATGGAGCTGCTGTTGCAAGCTTGGAGAATATGCAGAGAATGCATTCCTTTGATCATGTGCATTTATCAGTTTTATCATTTTTTTGGAAAAATGGTGGTAATGCATGCTGCTTAGAAAGTCTGCATTAGTGAAAAGTTGCTCATTAGTAGTGCTACATGGAAAACATGTTTGTAACTTTTTATGGAGCAAAGGGCACTGGTATGTTTCAAACATTATGGAGATTTTCATTTGCATTTGCCATTTGCATTTGAAAAATTAAATATAAAAAAAGTGTTTAAAGTAATCTATGGGAAATAGTAAGAAATTGTGAGCTTTTTCAGACATTTGCAGCTGTAATTCATAGAAGTTTTGGTCTCAGGCACATATTTATTTGACAACAATGAGATGCTGCCTTAAACAATAAAAACATGATTTTATAATTGAAAGAAAAAGCGTTAATGCAGGGTTAGAAGAATCTTTGAATGCTGATACAAAAAAAAAATTATCCGTTTCACTAATAGACCAGTGTGTCTGCAATACAAAATTGCTTCCATTGGGTGGCATTGCAAAACAAGGCATGGCATAAAAGCATATAATACTTGATGCCGCAGAATGTGCTGGTATAATTATTTTGCATATTTTGCAGTTTTGTGAAGTTGCTTTGGTGTATTCAGGAAAACATCTAAAAATGGACGGGCTGTTTGGGGGTTGTTCCTCACCCTTTTTTTCTCTACGTTTGTTTTTTTTTCACCCCAGTTCTGCTTCTTAGTGTTTGGTGGCAGATGTAAGACCTCTCTATTAATTTAAAGCATAAGTTCCTTGATAGTGTCCTTTATTCAGAGGAGAATTTTTTTTTTTGCGTTGCAGACTAATAACTGTAATAATATCTAGCTAGGGATCTTATAGTAACAGGTTAGGGATGTGTTCCTTCCTCTGTTGATTCTTATGAATTACTTTGTATTTAGTGTGTTTGCTTTTAAGTAAAGCATTGCGAGTGCAAATCTTTAATTATGTTTAAACCATTTTAAGTCAAATTATTCTTTTAAAGCATGGAACTAGTAGAGATAAATACAATTCTAGAAAAATAGCATAATTTTCTTTCTATTGGTCCAAAATCTCCCATGCAACTAAGGTTGTTGGGAAATAATATTGAAAGCTGAGATTTAGTTTATACATTCTGGGTACTTGCTTTCTCTTCTGGTATGAATCAATATTTCTGGGTTATAATGGTCCAGGTGTGTTTATGACAAATTTGAAAGAGACCATGTATCATTCTGTTGCATAGCTGCCATTGACTGCTGCTTCTTAATTGAACCCAAACAGACTAGTGAACCCACTGAGACTGGTGAATTAGTCTGACTCTTAAAAATCACATCAACAAAAAAAAAAAAAATAAAAACAGGAAAAAGAATTACAAGCCCTAAAACAAACTCAAACCAAACAACAACAAATCAGAAAAAAATCTCATCTGAACAACTAAATTAAAACTCATAAAACTGTGTAACTGTGAGACTGAATAAGGTGATCTGATTGAAGTATTTCTTCTCCATTTGTATTAATTTACCTTTCTCTGAATTTACTTCATAAAAAGTCTCAGTTTCTTTTCTCTTTTCTCCTTTATTTTTTTGCACTCAGCTCTATTGGTTTTCTCTTTTTTTGAAGGACCATCAAGAAACCTTGAATCTTGAAGGCTGTAGAAAGGAAGGAATGAATTTCACCTTAGTGTAGAATCTTCTATAAACTATCTAAGCACATGGTATGTGATAGCAGATGGCAGTTGTGCATGGATTTCACTTGGTCACAGTATGGGTTTCAATTAATGGAGAATGGAATAGGTTCTTTAATTGCTTCATCTTGGCAGAGCTACATGTACATATGATACATTCTGAAAGCAGTTGGCTACCTCATTTGGAGTGTTTCATGACAAGACAGTATGCATTTGTCAGATTTCCTGGTTTAAAATCACCTATGTATTGTATAGTTTCTGACTTCCGTTTATGTGGAATTAATTGCATATTGCAATAATAAAAGGGATTCAGATCTCCTATTCCTGACCCCCTTTATTATTCAGGGCTTATCAGAACTACAGTCTAGAAAACTCAAGGACAGAGAGTTCATGTTCTTCCAGATTTTTATAAAGTTCATCACCTTACAGTAAGATAATCAATAGTTTATTGTTCCAATAATCTTTGTGAAAAGTTGTACATTTACTTTAGAAATCATCTAGTTTGGAGTATTTAGACTGTTTAGTTACATTTCTGACAGGAGCAACATAACTAGGGGAGTGGGGAGAGAGAAGTGGAGAAAGGAAGCCTCACCATTTCAGGGTTTTTGCGCTAAAAAATCTTTACATGTTTCTATGTATATATCCTAATTTCATAGGATCAGCTGTCTGGGAAATAGATGATACGTGCTTGGTTTCACTGAAAATAGTTACCCTGGATTACATTTGGGTTGGTCTTTTTTTTGTTCACAAAACATTAATGTCATCTCTTGTGTTGGGAAAAATATCTCTGTGATAAAGCTTTGTTACAAAAACAGCTTTAAAATGCATTTTCACAATATACTCTATTTTTTTACAGTGTTAGAGTAAAATATTCTAATTAATTAAAGTAGGAATTGGAGTGAGTAGCAGTCCTTGCCATTAAGACAGGTGTACTTTCTTCTCTCTCCTTTGTTGATATTCTAGCTTGTTTTGAAGGGCCATAGCTTGTGGAACAGTAATTTATTAATTGCAGTGGTATGGAAATCCCTCCTGTGTGGTGAATATGAATAATGATTTGATCTGGGTGGAATTAAAACTACTGGTTTGTAAATATCAACAGTGATTAGGAGACTAATTGCTAATTATGCTGCTATTTTGCAAGCATTTTGTATAGTATGGCTGGATTTTTTGTTAATCAGGCAGTATAATCTTGCATAGTTTCCTGAAGCTGCTGTTACGTTAATAGCCAGTGTCTCTAATGGGGTCTCTTCTGAGCCCTGTAGGGATTGTCTGGGTGTTGAGTTTGTGATAGCTGTGCAGTGGCACTGATGACATTGCCAAATTAACTGCTCTTTGCAGGAATTGGTGTTCTGACACAGTAAACTGCTTCTGCTGCAGTAGGGTTTAAGTAGATGCTAAAGAAGAGTAAGAAGTCTGCGTGCTGCTGCAGAGAGTTGTGAATGGTCCCTGTTATGGGGTGGGATGGAAGTCAAATACTGGAAATAGATTTGCTCTGTTTCTGAGCAGAAAAGGGGAGAAAGTAGAAGTTGAAAGATTGGGAACTACAATAACTCTGAACTACTGCTATGAGAAGGATTGGCCTTGAGGTGCTTTCCCCATACTCTGAGCTTGAATGCTGATCATCATAGACTGACAGAGTTGTAACTTTCTAAAGGAGTTTTCTTGGGTGAAGTTCAAGATAAGTTCCCTGCAGGAAAGCTAAGAATCTTGGGTTGACTATACTGGAGAATGAAATGGAGTTCTGGTCTATCTGACACTATTAACAGAACTATGGACTAGACCTCTGCTAATGTATTTTGAGATGTTTGGACTACAGCTGCTTCATCTCTGTATAGATGTGGAATAGGAAGAAAAAAGCTGCACGTAATTTAAATAAAAACCTGTTTAGTCTTCAACAGATAATCCAGTTCTGATTACTGATAGTTGAGTAAATGTTTTCTGTTTGGAAAAATCTTGCTCAAATGAATGACTGTAGGTAGCATGTTTCTTGTCTTGAAGAAGGTAGTATTCTAGTGAACAGCCATTCTTTGTAGCCTCTTTCAATTAGAAAAAACAGTCGGAAATATTGATGGTATCTTGGACATTGCTGGAAACTTCAGCCTCAGTGAAAGTGCTAAGAAAATGGTGGGGGGTTGTTGTTTGTTTAATTTTGATTTTTGTTGTTATTTTGTTTGGTGCTTTTGTTTTTTGGGGTTTTTTTGTGAGTACTGTGAACTAATATTGCTTTGTACTGTTTTAATATTTTGCCTTGCAAGTGTTGGTAGAGTAGTTCAGAATTTAAGACGTGAAATCCATGTAGCTATATGGAATATTTTATTTGGCTGCTGTTTCCCTAGAGTTACTATAGAGCAGACTTTTTTCCGTTACTGTAAGACAAAGTAGGTTTGACATTGTTGCTGCATGAGTGTAGCTGTGTGTTTCATCCTGTGAGGGTTATTGATAAATTGGACCTTAGCACATGCTGGTGAGAGACGGGGTGGAGGTGTATTGGGTTTGCATGGCAAGGTTTTGGTAGCAAGGGGCTACAAGGGAAGGCTTCTGTGAGAAGCTGCTGGAAGCTTCCCTCATGTCTGACAGAGCCAATCCCAGCTGGCTCTGAGATGGACCCGACACCAGCCAAGGCTGAGCCCATCAGCCATGGCAGTAGTGCCTCTGGGGTAATATATTGGAAAAGTATAAAAAGCTGCTGCCCCAGAACTGCAGCCAGAGAGGAGTGAGGCTGTGAGAAAGAAACTGTGTTGCAGACACCAAGGTCAGTGAGGAAGAAGTGGAAGGAGGTGCTCCTGGTGCCAGAGCAGCGAGTCCCCTGCAGCCTGTGATGAAGACCATGGTGAGACAGGTTGTTCCACTGCAGCCCATGGAGGCCCATAGCGTAGCAGAGATCCACCTCCAGCGTGCTGGAGCAGGTGGATGCACCCGACTGAGGCTGTGATGGCATGGAAAGCCCATGCTGCAGGCTCCAGGTAGGACCTGTGAACTCATGGGGAGAGGAGTCCACACTGCAGCAGGTTTGATGGCGAGACTTGTGACCCCACTGGGTACCCATGCTGGTGCAGTCTTTCCTGAAGGACTATGACCTGTGGAAGAGAGCCACTCTGGAGCAGTTTGTGAAGAACTGCAGCCTGGGGAAGGAACTGACCTTAGAGAAGTTTGTGAAGGATTGTCTCCTGTGGAAAGGACTCCATGCTGGAGCAGGGGAAGATAATGAGGAAGGAGAAGCACAGAGGTGTGATGAACTGACCTCAACCTCCATTCTGTCTCCCGTGCCACTGGAGAGGGAAGGAGAGAGTAACCAGTGGGAGTGCAGTTGAGCCTGGGAACAAGGGAGGGTTGGGGGGGGAATGTGTTTCAAGATTTAGTTTTATTTCTCATTACCCTAGTCTGACTGGCAGTAAATTAAACTAATCCTCAGACTTTGTCTGTTTTGCCTCTGACAGTAATAGGTGAGTGATCTGTCCTTGTGCTCATCCTCTCTCATGAGCCTTATGTTTTCTTTCCCCTGTCCAGCTGAGGAGGGAAGTGATAGAGTGGCTTTAGTGGGCATCTGGCATCCAGCCAGGGCAAACCTACCACAATAGGCCACTGTAAATGGTAATGGTGATGAGATAATCAGAGCAATGACTGCAGTGGCCTTGAGGGTGAATGACTTGCTTTCCAAGTTTACAGTGAAATTTTAAACTATGTTTACATAATGTATTTTTCTTCAAATAAAGCATACCTATGGAATGAAAAGGAAGGAATTATTTTTAAATTATTAGTTTGAATTTTAAATTGCTAAATTGTAAATAAATGGTTGTTAAAATAGTCTTTTTCTTTTCCCTCCAGCTGTAGCAGAAGTGCAGCTTCGTGATGATCAATATACCCTTGACCACATGCGTGCTTTTGGCATGTATAATTATCTTCACCTTGATTCCTGGCACCAGGATAATGTCTACTATGTTGATCAGTTTGGAAGGGTTATGAATCTGTCAGTGACTCTGGTAAGAATAAAATCTTTTTTTAAACCACTGAATTGGAAAAGATGGGAGCAGATGAGAGAAAATACTGCAAGTAGGATCCAAATGCAAAAACTGGGGGAAGCTATTACCAAGAAGATAGGTGAGTCAACACAAATGCATTTCACCAGGAAGAATTAAAGGATTTTAAGTGAGGTTTCTGACTTGTTTATGTTAATAATATTGCATTAGTGCTGCTACAGTGTATGTTGCAGTAGCCCTGTCCCCCCTGGCTTGTGGGGACAGGAGCACTCAGAAGCTGAAGATGCTTGAGACCAAAAGGAACAAAAGCCAGAGGGTTCACAAAAGCTTACAGAGGTTTTTTAATGAATTACATATTTGGCATGGACATTGAAGTATTAGTCCCTGGCCTCCTGGTACAAACACAGCAGTGGGCTGATGGGATGTTCAGGGTCCTGGAGGTGCTGCCTGGGCTTGGTGGGGGTACCTGTTTATGGGTCAGTTCTTCCACTTGGAAAAGAGATGACTCACTTTCTATACAAGTTAGTTATCATGCAGTTTGTTCTTTCAGTCCCTTCTGGAAATGGGTTGGAGGGCTTAGGGGGTCTCTGGTGGTCTTGATCTCTCCCCTGTAGTCCACGTCCACATCCACTTCTCAACATTATTCCTGTATGCGTGCTGTACTGTGCTGTGCTTATCTCTAGGAGCCAGAACAAGGACATTTGTCCTAGAAAAGTGCTGTCCTACCTCTGTGTGGCCCCCTGTCTCCAGCCACATCCTGTTCTTTCTCACAGTATGTTATTACCAACAACCCTTGGTTGAATCCACAGCCTATGGCTATCACTGCTGGAGACATACACATTAGCTCTTTTCTTTTAGACTTTTACATAGCTTACATCCACTTCCATTATGGGCAAGATGGACATGATGACAAGCTGAAGGAAAGGGAAGATGCTTTTTTTCTAGTTGCTTTTCTCTTTCTCCCTGACATTACTTGATCTTTTTTTTTTCTAACTTGAAAACCCAGTCATTGTATATATTTGTTAGAATTAGAAGTGCTTAGTCTAGACATCATTTGTTGGAGGCAAAAAGATGCTGGTGACCATGAGGGAAGCTGAAATAGTGTAAGCAAGCTAGGCCAAGTCTGAAATTTCTGCTTTTATACTGATAGTTCTATGTAATCAAACTTTATATTTCTTTAGAGCCATTTCAATGCACAGGTACTTTAGTTTCCTTGACAAAACTATACTTCATTTCAGAGAGGGAAGGACATGGTTCTCTGGACACCATGTTTCTGGCACATACAGCTGCAGTGCTTGGGCATTAAGGAAGAAAAGACTGTGTGGAAAGGAAAATACGCATTGTCATACTAGCAGAGTTCGACTCGTAACCCTGTCAGACAAAAGAAAACACAGGGCTAGATGTGAGTTTTTGAGAGCATGTGGCTCAGTTTTTGAGAGCACATGGGAGCCTGTGCAAGGTTCTGGGGACAGAAATTACTAGGTCAGGACTAAACTAAGAAAAATTCTGAAACTGTAGTTTTAGATTTTCAGGAAATACAGGTTTCCAGAGGATGGTAGGGTGAGAACTGAAGCTGCAAAATAGTTCCTTTGCTTTTCATGGTATATAGCAGTTGGAGACTTTGGCAGACTCTTACTGTGACAAAATAATCTTCTGGGACTTCTTCCAAAACTTTTGAGATCATCTGGATTTCTAGTAGAAACATCTAAAAGAAAGCCTTCTCTTAACAGTGGCTTGTCATAATCTCATTTTTTGTTTTATCCTTGAGGTTGGTTAACCCTAGCTTGCTGCTGAGTGGCCACCCAAACACTCTCTCTCCCCCTGTTCAACAAGATGGCGAGAAAAAATGAGAGAAAAGCTTGTGGATGATCAGGGAGATCACTTACTAGTTACCATGATGGGCAAAGTAGACTTGACTTTGGGAAGAATTATTTAATTTATTGCTGATTAGGACTAGTATAGGATGATAAGAAAGAAGGTCACACAAAGCTGGTACCAGGAACAAGGTCCATTGTTCAGAAACTTGTACTTGCTCCCCTGTGTGCTTTTCCATAGGCAACAGTTGTGGATATCTGTCCTCTGTGGGTTTCAGGAGGACAGCCTTCTTTTCCATGGTCTGCTCCAAGGGCTGCAGACAAACCTCTGTTCCACACCATTGGCTCAGCTGACAAGCTCAGCTATCTCCAGTGGAGAGCGCAGTGGAGCCAGCTGGAAGTGGCCGTATGTGTGCTGGGTCCCTCCTCACTCAGGCCACCCCTGATAGTAAGGGTTAAAAGAACTTTGACACTGGGGCAACCGAGCCTTGGACAGAGAGGAACGTTAGTTCCATTGTTTTAAGTAATCCACGTGTGACTTAGCTTGGCACAGAGAAAGTAGAGTTGGGTTAAGTAGGAATATACCTATAATGAAATGATAAGCATTATATGATTATAGTTTAAATAAGAATCAGGGAAAATATATTTGTAGAAGTTTGTTATATAGCATAACGATTATAATGATTGTCTATCTAAATAGTAAGGAATGGTGGTGGGTTGCAAGAGGCGATTGGACAAGGTATTGACTGCTGGCCAGGAATGCCTCGGAAGCAGCACGACCATTGTATTAGTCGGCTCGAGTGTGACTTTACTTGGGTAACAAATCTAAGGTATGTTGTTTAAGTAGACTGAGTGAGACGAGGGGTTAGAATAGGAGTTAGTAACTAGGGGAAGAGTAGATTCAATGTTTGGTAGTTATGGGCGGAGTAAGGGGAGGAATACATTAAATGCAAATATTATAAAAGTCATAAGCACCTTTGTAAGGGGGGCACTGATTTGGGCTCAGGACTGCCCCGTGCCCTGGGCGCCCAATAAAAGCACCTTCATATAGTCGCCTCTGTGTGACTGTATGTTCTTCCTCTGCTAACACCCCTACAGGTCTCCTCTGCCTGCACAACACAGACACCCAATACATTCCTTTATTAGGAGGGCACTATGCGTGTAAATTTATTTCTTAGCAGATAAAAGATTTTACAACATGCTATAAATTGACATAAGAAATATTTTTTCCTAGGACCTATTTCAAGATAATGGCATTTGATTAATAATATCTGGTCACAAGTTTTGGTTCCACCTGAAGGGGAAAATAAAACTGATTAAACTGTGAAATAAATAGGCACCATCTCGTGTCCTAATACATGATACCGTGCTGTTTTGCAAAGGAAACATGTTTGCATATGAATAAAAAGGAATGTGTGTTCAGAAACATCAACAAAGTGTCTCATTACAAATGTGCCCAGCCATATATTAGTCAAATGTATATTAAAAATAACACTGGTTTTGGCCAGCTTACAATTAAAATTAATGTCAGTCTTCTTTAAAACAGAAGATGGAGCAGGGTAATGTGTTCATCCTAAAATCAGAGTGAAAGAACATATAGGGTTTCTAACACATTATTATTTCTAGTTTTATTTCTTATTTTGGTTGCAGCTTTTATTCTACTATGACAGTGTGTTGGTTATCCATATATGATGAATTATCCCTGCAACTTAGGTGTTTAAAAAGATGTCATCTGTGAAGGAAAAAAAGTGCAAATAACACTTTGCCACTTGCTCAAAATCACACATAATTGAAAAAAGAAATGTGATCAATACAAGCAGTTCTGTGTTGATGGATGACTATTCAGGTGGGTTTTTTATACCAGATTGATGAAATTGTTACTCTGACTTGGCTAGAAATACTGTATAATAGCTTTAACCTTCTCCTGTTACAGCTATTGGACTTTCTTCATTTGGTGTGCCAGCAGCAATCAATACTGTGATTTAAACACCCAATGAGTAGGGTAGTGACGGGATTACTGACTTCAGATTTTTTAATTGGTCAGATTTTTATGCATCTGACTCAGCTTTGTTGATTGCTTGGTGTTTGTAGCATTCAAACATAGCTGCAAAATATTCAAAGTCTTCTTTAGTAGTTAGACTTGGTTTCTTGACCTTAAGCTCTTCTTGCAAAGACAACTTAGTTTCTTTTTATGCTCAGATAATCAAATTGAAAAATTGTGGCAATAAGAACTCTTCTCACATTTAATTGAAATCCGTAATGGTATATATCTTTTCTTCTCTTTAATTTCCAATAAGAATTACTTTGAAATACTGTTTCTGTAACTTTCAGTTAACTTCAATTCAGAATAGCTGTTAGTGGCACCAGACACAACGTGGGAATTCTATTTGAAACAAGTCAGAATTAGAAAGCAGATAGAGAACAACAAAATCTTTCAGTGTTGTGTTTCAGGGTTTTACGTACTTGTCTCTTTGTTATTCAGAATGCTGGGTAAAGATTTTTTTTTCAGTTAAAGAATTGTGTCAAATGCCTAGATATTTTGATTTTTCATAAAAAACATAGTATTGTTATTAGTTATTTCTACTTTGTGGGAGCTGCCATATATCTTATAATGCCTATTTTTTCCTTTCTTTTTTATTCCTTTCTCATTCCCAGTTATTTCTTTGAAAAAATTATTTTTTTTTTAAATCTTTTATAAAATATCTCATGTTAGTACAGTATTGTCAATTAGCCCCAGCTGACAAGTAAGTACAATGCAGGTGCTTGCTCACTGCCACTCCTCCATCCCCAGTAGGATGGGAAGGAGAACCAGCAAAGGTAAATCATACAAACTGAGGTAAGAACAGTTTAGTAAATTATATAAAGCAAAATTTAATAATATCAACAAAAATAATAATGATAGTGAAAAGAGAGAGAAATAAAACAAAAACAGATGATGGACAATACAGGTGCTCTCCAGCACTGACCAATGCCCGAGCAGTGCCGAGTTGCTTTAGCCAGTTCTTGCTGTTATAATGCATGGCTACAGACTCTCACCATCCCCTCATGCTTTTAAAGCCAGGAGTTACTATTACCCCAGGTAACCACCTGGTGAACAAAGAAACAGTCAGTCAAAAAGCTACTCTGACACAAGGGGATTGAGAGGAGGTTTTGTTTCATCTTCAAGGAAGTCCATCCTTTTCATTGTCAGAATGAGATTAGAGACTGTTCTAATAAATGCCTAAAGTTTAATTAGTGAACAGAAGGGTTGCGAATAAGATTATTTCCTTTCTTGCCTATTGAAAGGAAATTTGAAAGTCTTTGTAGTAAAGATTATTTTTCATTTTTTCAGGAGATTGAGTTTTCTGAAATTCCTGCTCTATGCTAATAAATCTGATGTGAGCTTTAGAAGATTAAGTAGTTGATAATTTTTATTTTAATTGCATCCAAAACTATTTGAAGCTTACTGTTAAAATTCACTTGAAGGCTGACAAAAGTGTGGTCTTCTGTAATGTTATATAGTATACCCCTGTTAAGTCTCTGTTAAAGAGGAATGATGCTTCCTCTTTCCATGATAAGATAGGCAAAATTTTGATTTTTTTTTTCCCTAGGCTCAGTAATCATTGCTAGTTACAATGGAAAACTTTCCTACTTTTTAGGAAAAAAAAACCTTTCAGTTAAATCTAAAAATTAAATAAAATATGAGGAAGCCAAAATTCATTGTATCTAGCGATCGTGTGATATTCATTTGGGTTATGGGTTTGGTTATTTGGGTTTTTTCCTTTTAATTCTTTCATTCTCCCCTTCTGAATGTGTTACAAATTAGCAGAATAGTCTAAGGGGTATAATGATACAGCTGACTCCAGAAACTGACCCTGAGTGCTTCTAATAATTAAAAATTTGTGAATTTTCCGTTGCAGGTTTCATAATCTTCTTGTAGCACACAGTAATCTCTAATATGAATTTGAGTAGGCCCGAAAGGCAGGCAGGCTGTTTATCTGGTCTTTTTTTGCTGTTGCTTATTAAAATGGTACTTACCCAATGCAATTTCTCTTGCTTACCTTTCAGCATGTGTTAAATGCACATCTGATTTTACTAAGATCTGGAAGACAGGAATGTTTTGAAATGCCCTCAAAGGCAGGATTCTCAATAAATGATGCCACTGCACCCTTTGCATGCATGCACAGTGCGCTCTCTCTGTATTGCATTCATGTGCCCAAGTGCAAAGGACTCTTTTGGACATGGTCCTTTGTATGCGTATTTTTGACTGCCTTATTTCACAGAGCAGAATGAGTAAGTTTCTTTTGCTAGAAGTAGATTATTCCTCCCAAGCTGCTGATCGTTTGAGTGAAAATAGAAGGACAGAAGATGTTTAAATGATTTGTGGCTGAATATTCAAGGTCTATAATGAGACACAGTTTTAATCCTGAATGTTTTCACTGCTATTTCTTATCTCATGCCTTACTACATTAGGGATGGACCTGAGAGTAAGAAACATTTTATGTCACAGAATCAAAAATTACTTATTTCCCACCCTGGTTGTCAATACAGAAATATGCTTCTGTTTGTGCTTCCTTGTCAATATCTTCAAAACTGTCCCTGTAATATTTTTCAAATTTTGTTTTTCTATTTTTACAAATACACTTCTATGTAAATATTTTTTCATCTTAGTGACAGCAATGCCGAGTTTTAGTAGTGAGGGAAGAATTTCCCTCTTGTTAAACAGAGGTTTCTGATTTGTGGACCTTCAGAAATAATTGTAGATCAACTGACTGGAAATGAGCCTAGTAAAATAAAAATAGTTTTATTGGCTCTATAACCATTTTTTATGTTCTCAACGTGGTCTGTTTGTTGTTGGATTAAGAGGATAGGTTGGGTTTAAAAAGGGATGATCTCTAAAAGGTTAGTCAGGCACCTCTTTTTTTTTCAGAAATAATTTTATTGTTTAAATACATGTGGGTACATAGCTTGTGATACTAGCTTGTGATACACTAGCTTCGATACCTATGAAACCCATTGTGTCTAATTTTGTTTCATATATGAAACCCACAGGTGTTTCATATTACATTATTATATTATAATATATAATATTATTATCGTATAATAGTATAAGATTATGTGTATATATATATATATATATATACATGCACTCTGTGAAATTAGGGGAAACAACCATAACTTCCTGAGAAATGTTCCCCTAAAGATACAGAAAAGAACAGGAATTGCTTTTCTTTGTTATTACTGGAAGACCTCTTTGAAGACTGCGAATCAGATTCTGCAGTCTATACATCTGTAAGAGGGACAAGGTGGTGAACATGGTGTGGGTTTGGATTTTTTAAATTATAGTTTTCTTTATTTTAGAATCTTGGAACAGCCCAGATGAAGGGATCTCAAAAGATCTTGTAGTCCAAGCTTTCATGGCAAAAGGAGCCTAGATGAGGTTATCTAGCACTCTGTCCAGTTCTGTCTTGAAAACCTCCAGTGATGGAGTTTCTGCCATGTTCCTAGGGAGGTTGTTCCAGTCATTGATTGTTCTCACTGTAAAAATTTCTCATATGTCTAGATGAAACCTCTCCTAATGCAACTTTTAGCTGTTGTCCCCTACGTGGCTTCTTGTGAAGAGAGAGCCCCTGATCTCTTCGTGGCTGCCGTGGAACACTCTGATGAGGTCTCCCCTGAATCTTCTCCAGGGAGATGAGGCCTAACTCCTTCAATCTTCTCATATAGGGGAGATTCTCCAGTCATTTGATGGTGTTCATGGCTGTCCTTTGTACCTTTTCCAGTCTCTCCGTGTCTTCTTTCAGCATTACTCCAGGTGCGGCCTGACAACCACTGGATAGAGTGGGATGGTCACATCTCTTATCTCTGCTAGTGATACTTCTGCAGATGCAGCCCAGGATCCAATTTACCTTTGGTGCTGCAGCATTGCCCTGCTGACTCATGGTCAGCTTGTTATCCCTGTTGCCTGCCACATGGATCCTGGCCTGTCCTGAGCTCTCTGGTTGTTCCATTCCAGATGCAGGACTATGCTTGTCTTTGCTTGTTTTCCCAGTGTTCTTGCTGCCCCACTCTTCCCGGCTCTCTGTGCCACCTGTCTTTCCCTTGTAGGTACACATGTCTACCTTATCACCTAGTTTAGTGTCATCAGCAGATATGGTGAGGGTGCTTTCAATCCCATCATCCAGGTACCTTATGAAGATGTTCAGTTTGTGGGGCCTGGTATCAATCCCTGAGAGACCCTACTTGTGACAGACTGTCAGCCCATTTTATTTAACAGCTTCTTAGTTTGGCTGAAAAACTTGAAATTATTAAGTTCTATTTCAGTTATTTAACAGATTATAGAGATGTGACTGTGATGTTGCAGAATCTCCAGTTTGCATCTTATATTTTTCTGTGAAAATATTTTGGTTGTGCTCTTAATACTGCAGCCTGATCTACTTCATAAGTAGCTGATCAAGCTGTATTGCTAATAAAGCATGTCCTGACTGTTCTTTAAACTCTGATGTCAAATTATTTTCAAATAAAGATTAAAGAATTTGTTAGAGTTTTCTTTTAACCTAACAAGCCTCTTGGGTATTCAGAGATTACTTCAACACAAAAAATGGAGGTAAATCTTAGTCCTAAGCAGGCAGCAGCATGACTGACTTCTATGAGCCAAATAATGAGTAGAAAGTCGCTCACAAAGCCTTATTCAGCAAATAAAGAGCTATATGTGAGAGTGAAGGCAGAAGATAAAGAATAATCCCTAAAAGATATGCTGGAAGACATGCCACTGTACTTAATGAAAACAGTTGGAAATCCAATTTTCAGCATGAAAGCAGGTTTTTTTTTCCTGTTAGAATTATCAGGAAATTAAGAACATCACACAGAACCTAAAGCAGGACTTATGGGAACAATTATTAGAAATAAAGATGAAATTGTTAGTCTAACTTCCATTTTGCACTGTTATTAAACAAGCTGATTTGTGTAAAGTTAACAGAGTAGGAAATAATTGATTTTTTTTTTTGTAAAATGTAGTGGTATGGATAATTTTTAAAAAATCCATATGTCTTGATTGTTCATTGAAGAATTATATCATCTCTGCAATTTGTTCACCATAGTGTCTCTGTTTATTCCTGCTCAAAAGCTATCTGTAGTTCAGCTTAAAAAAGATTGCAGTGTGGCACTGCAATAAGATGCTAAATAAACTTACCCTGACGTGTAGTGGAATCATAGAATTGTTTAGGTTGAAAAAGCCTTTTAGGATCATTGAGTCCCACCAGTCACCCAGCACTGCTTAGTCCATCACTAAACAGTGTCCCCCAGTGCCATATCCACACATCTTTGAAACAGATCCATTGATGGTGATGGCACCAATTACCCTGGGCAGCCTGTTTTATAGGGTTGTTTCCTTCTGGTGAGGAAATTTTTTGTAATACCACCTAAGCCTCTCCTGGAGCAACTTGAAGACATTTCCTCTTGTCCTGTCACTTGTTATTAGTGAGAAGGGACCAACCTATATCTGGCTACAACCTCCCTCTAGGTAATTGTAGAGAACCATAAGGTCCTTTCTGAGCCTTCTTTTCTCCAGGCAAAATAACCCCAGCTCCCTCAGCTGCTCTGCTCCTCATAGGACTTGTGCTCCAGACCCTTCCCCAGCTCCATTGCCCTTCTCTGGACACATTTCAGCCCCTCAGTGTGTTTCTTACAGTCCAAACCTGAACCCAGGACCTGAGGTGCAGCCTCACCAGTGCCCAGTATAGGGGGACAGTCACTTCTCTAATCTTGCTGGCCACACTATGTCTGATACAGGCCAGGATGCCATTGGCCTTCTTGGCCACCTGGGCACACGTTGGCTCATGTTCAGCTGCTGTTGACCAGCACTCCTGGTCCTTTTCCACTGGGCAGCTTTCCAGCTGCTCTGCCCCCAGCCTGCAGTCCTGCCTGGGGTTGTGACCCAAGGGTAGGGCCCAGCACTTTTCCATGTTGAACCCCATACCATTGGCCTTGGCCCATTAATCCAGCCTGTCCAGATCCCTCTGCAGAGCCTTCCTGCCCTCCAGCAGATCAACAGTCCTGCCTATCTTGGTGTCTTTTCCATACTGAGTGAGGGTACACTTAAATCCTTCATTCAGATGATTGATAAAAATATTAGACAGGACTGACCCCAATACTAAGACCAGGGGAACACTATTAGTGACTGGCCACCAACTGGATTTATTTCCAGTTAAATATAATAATAATGTGATAGAAAAGTTATTTGAAAATGTGGTGGGAATTAAAACAGCTTTTCTTTGCTGGCTAGGTGTTACTTAGCCAGGTTTTAACATAGATGTAGCTTCTCTTAACTTACTGAATAAAGTGACCACTCTAGGAGAGCTGAGAAATTATATTTGCCAGTTGTGCAACAGAATAAGCTAAAATTCTTTTAAATTTACGGGTGAGTTTTGTGTACTAGTTTGAGTGCAGTTCTGTGGCTTTCATTTCTTTTTAAGTCTCCACATTTTTCCTGGGACTAGAATTATTTGAAGTGATTATTATATAGGAATGCTAAGGGAAAATACAAGTCTTTTCCAATGCAAAATACAACTACTGCTTAAAAGTAAAGAAGAAGAGTGCTGAAATATCAGTTAGAAAACACTCATAGAAACCAATTTGATGAATTTTCACCACCTTTTCCACATAAGTGGGGATTAGGCTTGCTACCCACTTTTTTCCAGGTATGGTCAATGATACACAAAACTGGTACATTGCTCCTGAGATTTATTATTCTTAATTTGCCTGTAATATTTACTGAAATTAATAAATACTTCATAAAGTCCTAGTTCATGACTGTTTGTTTATAGGACACTGCTCTACAAAAACCAAGAGAAGTTTTCAGGCTACCTACAGACTTGACTGCGTGTGATAATCGCCTTTGTGCCTCAATGCATTTCTCATCCTCCACGTGGGTTACCCTTTCTGATGGTACAGGAAGACTGTATTTAATTAAATCAGGCAAGCGTGGAAGCAGTGCATCTGAAAAGTGGGAGGTATGTCCTGCAATAATGTGTTTAGGAGCTGTACATAAATCCTCATCAAAGTTATCTAATTGCATTAATAATGGTATTGGTTATCCTGCTTGGACACAACAAATACAATTGTTACATTTCTACCTGAAGCTGTGAGTCTCATGTTCTGTGGTTTGTTCCTCTTTGTGTATGAAAGATGAATCTGGTAAAAAGTGCCCGCATTTTGTATCTGTTTTCTTTATTAGAGGGTGGTTTCCTAAGAAACCACAGATGTTTTAGTATTGACAGAAACGTAGGTGATTATACTGAAGTGGAAGATTTCAACATGATGGATTAGCTCCTTTCTCTACATCTTTTGAGACTTCAGTAAAGGAAATTGATCATCCTTTTTTTAGATGCTTGGTGATAAATACCATCTGGTTTTTATTGTGTTCTGTGTGAGAATGCTGATGCATAAATAAGTTACATTGAAGTTGTCAGTGTAACAAAAATACGAGATTTACATCTGAGGTTCTATCATCATTTAAATTGACTTGTTGAGTATGTACAGCACGCAGTGGTTTAGAGTTGTTTAGAGTAATATCACAACTGTATAAATCCTCAAACTTCATCAGGTTTCAGTAACAACAGCTGGATTGAGTCTATACTCATTCAACCACTGCACCTTGAGTTCTTTGTAATTCTTTCATTTGTTCTTTCATTTTAATGTGTTAATCTTCTAGCAAATAATGTTTCTTTTCTTCTTCTCTGTTGCTTGAATTAATTTTGTTTTTATCTTCTGCGGTTTTTTGCTGAATAAGTACTTTTTGAAAAAAGCTGGAATACATTGTTTGTAGACTTAAAACTTCCAGCTATAGGTACCAAATGTTTCATGCTATAAGATAGAGTCCTTCTGTATGAATGTAATGAAATAATTTTCGTATAATAGAAATAATTTGCATGAATTAATGAAATTTCTAACTTTAAGATTATAATTACTGGCATTGTAATCAGTGGTGCCTATTAGCCTTTCAATATGACAGTAAGAGTTATGTATTCCACCTACCTAATTCAGAGATTGTATGGACTGCTCCAATCCATGTACATAAATAAAAATTCAAGAACTTCTAACCCTAGCTTCTCCTAAACATGAATATTATTCTCCTTCATTTCATTGTAGCTTTTTGTTTCTTACTTCGTAGAGGAGGAAAATGGGATCTCTTTGCAAAGGGATAAATACTAATAATAAAAACATGCTAATAATGGCATGTTTGATGATTGAACACTGGCAGTGATGCTTTGGACCTTCTTCTTTGCACATGTCAAGGTCTACAAAGATTTTCAGAATGTTGAAATGTCTAGGGAACTAGTGAGGGCCTTGGGGAAATGCCTGCATTTTCATCTTGAGTGTGGGACTGTTTGCCCAGTTGATAGGCAGCATTTATGGACCCTCTTGTTCTCATCAGTTGCTGGACCTGGGTAAACAGCCACAATGCAGACAGGTTTGGGGATCTTTGTGCTTTGTTTAATGGGCTCTTAAAATGATTGTTCAATATAAACAATAATGTTTAAAAACATTTCATACACAGTAGCTTGATAGCCACAAAAGGAGGAACCATAAATGTGTGATATTTGTGGGTTCGTATTGGCAGAGAGACCTGTGGGAGACAAAGTGTTACTGATCTGACATTCACTGAAACCTTCCCTGCTTTCTGTAAAAGAGCAAGGCTTCCAGCTGTAACTGTCTGACTTTTTATTATGTTTTTGTCTTCTAGATTGTGTTTAATGAAGAACTAGGAAGTCCATTTATTGTAGCACACAGTGTTTCGTTTGTAAAATCTGATGCACATTCACTAGCTGTGCTTCTGCTTAGGGTAGAAAAAGATGAACTGGACACAAAAGGAAGTGGATTTCATGTTACCTTGGAATGGGTTACAATTGCAGAAAGCAAAGAGGGTAAGTGTTTTACATTTGTATTACTGGTGAGTGATGTTTAAAAAAAATAAAAATCATGTTTTTAATCTTTGTCTTAGGAGTTACTTTTCCACAGGTTCTGATATTTCTTTTCCACAGCGTATTTTACATAGGTAATTTTTTCTTTTATATGTTGAGATCAAGTTATTGGTTATAGACCTAAATTTTGACATATTTGGAAAACAGGAAGAAGTAAAGTTTTGCACTGGTGTCATTAAGATAATTAGAAAACAAGATAGCACTTTACTTGAATGTTATAAAATGCAATTTCTATTTAGCTTGGTCTTGTAAAATCGAGGTTATACAGAACTATTTCTAACTAATGTCTGTTGTATTTTATAAAATATTGTACAGCTGGATATGGGTCTTTAGTTATGTTTTTTTTGTTGTTGCTTTTTTTAGCTTCCAATTAATGATGTAGGGGCTTGGAAGTAGTATGAGATAAATATGACCTGTAGCTTAAAAAGTAAATACTGAATATTCTGTGTTTTCCTGCAATAAGAGTATGAAGTTATTCCATTAATTTTAGACCAACACATTGAAAACATATTAGTTAGTATATTAATACATACTAATTAATACTTTATCCTAATAAAGTTTTACAAATGATACTTTATATATTCAGTATGACCATATATATGTACATTAAATATCATGATTTACATGAAAGATGCTAGACCCCATGTGTCAGTAAATTAAATATGTCTGGATTAAATTAATAGACATTCTTGGAATGACTGTGACATGGTCTTGCTCATTATATTCCAAGGAACAAAATTTTGATACTGATGGAAACAAGATCTTTAGCTAGTTGAACTAAAGCAGTTCTGAGGGATACTGTGATGTTATTAGCCAGATGTTCTTCCATCTCCTACATATATAGTATGGATAACATAGCATAGAATAGAATAGTTCATTTGGAAGTGACTACAGCTGTCATCTAGTCCAACTTTCTGACCAGTTAAAGCCTGTTGTTAAGAGAATTGTCCAAATGCCTCTTAAACACTGAGAGCTGGAGCTTTGACCATCTCTCAAGTAAGCCTGGTCCAGTGTTTAACCACCCTCTCAGGAAATAAATGCCTCCTGATGTGTAGTCTGAAGCTCATCTGATGCAGCTTTGAACCATTCCTGTATGTCCTGTTACTGGATACCAAGAAGAAGAGCTCAGCATTTCCATCTCCACTTTCCCTCTCTAGAAAGACTGTAGACAGCAATGAGGCCCCTCAGCTTCATTTTCTCCAAACTAGACAAGCCTGAAGTCCTCACCTAGAGCTGACAGGACATACTTTCCAGACCTTTCACCAGCTGTGTTGCCCTCAGTGGCTTTAGTTGTTTCCTGCTGTTGAAACCTTGGATGATGGAAATATTTCTCAGAAAGCCACGTGAGACCAACTGCCTTATGCTTTTGTGGCAAGCTCAACAAGAGAAAGAAACCTCTGAACATTGCTGTTTATGACTTAGAAGAAAAACTAAATCAGTAACACTGCCAGAATAGAACTGAAGGCTGTTACTCATGAGACCAACACAGACTTTTATTATATTTTTGATACTGTACACTTTCATAAAAATTTTTTTTACATTGTGTGTTTTATAACTTAGGACAAATATTCTTGGAATCCCTAAAAGTGGATTTAAAAATATTTCAAAAAATCTTGCAAGTTCTCCAACATTTCCAGGGTACAGAACATGTTTGGAATTACTGTCAGTAGCGATGCAAATAACAAAATTCAAAGCAATCTTTAATTATTAAGAGACAAATAAATTTTTATTTCATTTATTCATTCATTCATTCATTTCATTCATTTATTTCATCTACAAATCAGACTGATGTATGAACCAGTCTCAAAGATAAAAGCTGTTTTGAGGAATTACAATACTCTACAATCTCTTTCATCTGTAGTCAATTACTGTTGCTTGCCTTTCCTTGAAACTCTGTGAATGCAGTTTATCAAATCAGATTTTAGTAAAAGTAAGTAGTTAAGCAACAAGCCATTTCTTAAACTACCAAAATTTGTGCTTCATCAAAGCAAAGCCTTAAAACATGGTTATGTCTCTTGACACCAACAAATGTGAGATCTCTGCCCTGTTTGGCAGACTGGACAAAGAGATCACAGTCACCACTATTGTGTTACGAAAGAACAAAAAAATGGAAAAAAATGGAAGCATGAAAATAAATCAGAATGGGGGCAGTGGTTAGGTGTTTTCATATCTTCTCTGGTACTTCAGAGGACTGTAACAAAGGTATACTCTTTCAAAGTTGATTTTCTTTCATTAACCAAACTTCTAGGAATACTTGCTGTAAAAGCTTGAAATGAGGAACCACCATGCTGCCTTATGAGATTCAGAAAACATGACATGCTTAGCTTTCTTTTGACCTTCTCTACAAGAAAAATAATTATTTGTATAGAGGCTGTGCTGGGCTAGCTGTGATCAGCAAAGACGTAAGAATAACAGGCAGTCTTAGATTAATCCAGTATAACTCATTGGAAAACCATGATACTGTGATTTAACAGGTAGGATTGCATAGTATTTTTAAATGTAATGAGTTCCTTAGATAATAATTTGTCTTCTAGAAATATATTATGACTTTTTTTCAATTTTATTTTATAGGTGATCATAGATACGAAATCAGTAAAAGGAGAGTTTTACAAGGAAAATCAGTCCCCCATTATGCAGCAATAGAGCCAAGTGGGGATGGTCTAATGATTGTTTCCCACAAACCATTCGCATTTATGCAAAGTGAAAATGACAAATTAGAAGAAAATGATGATGCCAAAGAATCAAATGAAAAGAAAGGTAAGACTTAGTCTGACAGGTTATGATAGGCTTCTCTCTTATTTGACTTAAGACATATATTGTTAGTTTAGTATTTGTTTGGAAACTCTAGCAATAAATGTTTTAATATTTATCTTATGGCCAGATTGACTTTTGTTTGTTTGTTTGTTTGCCTTTACTGTTGGAAATTGTATTGTGCATAAACCTATATTAGATGTGGTTTTTTTTGGAGAGAAGACACTTAAAGAATTTTGTTGTCTTAAGGAAAAGGGTATTTTGCAGACAGGAGTATAATAAGTTTTTGGTATTAGTTGGATTGCTCATGCCTAAATTTAGGCATGTTTGAAGTACTCAAATTAAGAAACCAGTCTTCTAGATGGGTAGATGGAGGGGGGCATGGACCTCCCCAGACTGTTACTCATTGGAAAGCTTTTTGATATGTAATTTATTTCTGCCTTTCTAAAATTTAAATAATTATTTTGAAAAATCCTTTTAGAGAATGAGACTCCTGTAAAAGATTCTCTTTTCACCAGTGGGAAAGCAGTTAGGAAAAACTTAAACAAAGTACATTCATACATTTTTTTCTATGCAATCAAAACAAAACTAAGTATGTAAAAACCTATTAATGGAGTTGTTTATTCCTAAGTATCACTAAGCTCTGTAATGTCTATGTTTATGTAATTATGTTGGATTATTTCATGTTTGATTTCTGTTTCTGCATGTGAGGCATTGGTTAGTGAACAAATTCTAACTGAAGGATAGTAGCACCATGTTTGTCAGTAGTGTGAAAATCTGTTTGGAAAACAATACATAAGGATAAAATTTCTGGAATGTGTTAATATTAAACACAACTGTGACAACTATGATATTGTGCATGTAATTTTATTAAGAATAGTCTGTATATATTAATCTTGAGGCAAAGGAGTTCTTCAGTTCACTGAGCACCATAATGCAGTTGCCTTTTGCTAAACCTAATGTAGGCTTTAGTTTTATTTACACAGTTATATGAAATTGCAGGTATAATGGACTTTTAATATCAGATACAGTTTGTGTCAGTGTTCACAATTTTCAAGGCTGTCATGTCTCAGATCGTAATAGTTTCTGGGGAAGTATGATTATAGCACCTGTGACTGATGCATTGCAACCAGGGCAGTTGTGTGCAAGAGTCCTTCCAGAGCCACAGCTGCTGCTATGAGGCTTTGATCAGTGGAATCTTGGGTTGGGTTGTGACAATTTGAGAGCTTTCAAGGGGAACCCATGCTTTACTTTTCTCAAAACAGAAAGCTAACTTGTACAAGATTGCTCTTTAGAAAATACATTCATCTGTATTTGTATTTTCTGTGCATTACCCACTTGTGCTGTCATAGCCTTCCTTTTGTATAAACATTTCTCTTAAAAGGCCATTTCTTCTAGCAGTTTAATAATCAGACAGCTTCTAAACACAGTAGAAAAAGTCAATCACTACCTCTGGGCAAGCAGTTTTATTTCATCTCCATTAGCTGAGGCAGATTAAGACTACTTAGTCTTATAAAATCATTTCTATTGAGTAGTCAGCATAGCTTCTGGCAAAATATATAAGGAAAAAGTGTTCACATCTCTGAATGATATGTTCTTCTAGCCTGTAGTAGCTTATCACAGATTCACAGAATCCCTAGGTTGGAAGAGACCTTCAAAATCATCAAGTCCAACCCAATGCCCCAAAACCTCAACTAAACAACATCATCGAGTGCCACTTCCAGTCTTTTTTTAGACACATCCAGGGATGGTGACTCCACCACCTCCCCAGGCAGACCATTCCAGTACTTTATCACCCTTTCCATAAAAAACGTTTTCCTTATATCCATCCTGTATTTCCCTTGGCACAGCTTGAGACTGTGTCCTGTGGTTCTGTCATTTGCTGCCTGGAGAAAGAGACCAACCCCACCTGACTACAGCCACCTTTCAGGGAGTTGTGGAGAGTGATAAGGTCACCCCTGAGTCTCCTTTTCTCCAGGCTAAACAGCCCCAGCTCCCTCAGTCGTTCCTCGCAGGGCTTGTGTTCCAAGCCCCTCACCAGCCTCCTCTGCATGCACTCAAGTGTCTCAGTATACTGCACCTGATGTCTTCTCAACCAAATTATTAATCATTAATGTTTCATTGTATTTAAGTACATTTTGCATTCCAATTTCATAATGTTACAGTAAACTTAAGAGTAGTAATTAATGCCCATTGTATAACTATCAGCATATTTGAGTATAGACTTGTATATAAATTACTTTCCAAACAAGGGACACAAATGAGTTTGATTACTAAAAAGGTGTTTCTCCATTTTATGATCAGAATATATTTTGTGTAAATTATTCAGAGTAAAAGTTAATTTCCACTCTTTCGAAAACACACTTTCAGAAAATCCCATGTGTCTCAGCACTGAATGCTGTGGAATCTAGTAATCCTTATAACCTAGTTTGTATTTTGCTGCATGTTTCAAATTGTAGACCCTCTCTACTACTGGCAGCAGACTGAAGATGATGTGACCATAACAGTTCACCTGCCTCAAGACATCGCGAGAGATGACATAAAAATACGTTTTTCCCCTGATAATATATGTGTTACACTTAAAGACCAGCCTCCTTTGATGGAAGGAAAGCTCTATTCATCTGTGGACCATGAAAGCTGCACATGGATAATTAGAGAGGACAAAAGGTATTTTATATATGTTTTAGTTTTTTTATTGATAGGAACTGATTTCAAAACATATACCATATCTGACTTCTGGCCCTTCTGGGATGGTCTTATTTAATGCTACACCCCATGTCCCTTCTTGGAAGAATGTCTCCTCTCCTGAAAACAGTTCACTGGCTTTTGCTGTCTCAGTACTATTTCTTTATCTAATTCTGAAAGTAATCCCTTCCTTTTGCAGTTACTTTCCAGGAAAAGAGCCCACCCAGTATCAAAATGTTAAACATAGATTTGTGAGAAGGGTAAACTTAATTGGTTCAACAATTATTTTTTTTTACTGTTTTTCAGGATTGATTAGTCTGAATGTACCTCATTGTTTGTGTTAGTTTCTCTTCTACTTTCCACAAACAAGCATTTTAGTAATAATACAACAGAAATTCTTTAGGCTTGACTTATAAATTCCTTAATATATTTTCCTAAAAAGTTATATATTATGTGGATTATAGAAAATGAATCTGTGTGAAGTTAACATGCTGTAGACCTCAAATAGAAATTTACCTGCTTTTATTTGAGAAGTAACTTTTACGTGCTTTTCTCATTCTGAAATAAAAGTATGAAAGAATGGAGAGGGTGAAAAAAAAGAATTCAGAGCTCCCTAAAACATAGTCAGGTTTTTCTTTGTGCATTGTCTAGTTTTCATACTCTGCCTGGGATGAGCCATGTATTCCCTTACCCACGCTGGTCTGGTTATCTCAGAGATGTTCACACTCTTTGATGAACTCAAGAAGAAACATGTACACCACTGGGTGATCCACTCACCAGCTCATAGCTGTGTATCCAAAAGGCTACCCTTTGAGTTGTGATAAGGTTGGCTTTTTGCAGTTTCCAAAAGGTTAACTGTAAAGGATAGTAATTCTCAAAAATTTAGAGGGACTAATATTTTTATATAGATTATACTATTACTGTATATTAAAATTTGACTGTGATTAAAATATGTGGGGTTGTTGGTTTTTAGGTATCATGCTGAAAAATAACTCAGCTGAATAACTTGATTTTTTTTATTCCTCATTCAAATTAGTGTTATTGCATGGATATCAGGATTCTACTTTAATGAGAAAGAGTAATTCCATATTTCAGTGTAATAAGTTGTACTCAGTTCTTAATGTTCGTACTGCAGCACTGCTATAAATCTATTGATTAAAAGTCAAAAACTTGCTCCAAATGTCTTCTGTAAAAGGATGCTGTTGCTAATGCCAGTGTAATTGCTTCAGAGTTCACTAAATAGTTGCTGCTGTGGTGCAGTAATTAGTAGCTTAGAGGGTCAGGAACACTACAGCTATCATTGCTGGAGAACCTCTAAGTGTATCTAAAAAGTGAGTATAATTAAATTGACTTCAGTTTTACCATTATATCTATGTGTTTGTCCAACACAGTATTTAAATGGAATTACTATGTTGGTGCATCGGCCTATGTCTTATTTTCCGTTTACTTAATTAGTTATTCCTAATAGTTTAGTGATTATACTGGGTTCTCTTTTTGTTGTTGGGTTTGTTTTTTTTTTTTTACTTGTTATGGAAATCTTATCTATTCTGAGATGTGATTTTAGATAGTATAGATAATTAGTTAATGTGTTATTTCTGAGGTCTATAAAATACAAATATTTTTGTCCCAGATATCATATAGAGGTAGGGCATACTTAAGTAGCCCTAAGTACTGCTTTTGTTTCAAATAAACCTCTGTAGTAAAATTCTGACAGTCTTTGAATAGACTGCTTTACAAGTGATTTCCTGCCATATTTGAAATATTTTAATGAGACTGCTTCAGGGTAAAATACACTTACATTGAAAACCCTGAGGTTTGTGTATTAGAAATCACATCCTTGGTCTGTTTTTCTTTAGAATATTTTCTGTTAGAATAGTTTATTTTATAATTTGAATGCTAATGGTTTCTGTTGGGTGATTTTCATTATCAGTTCAGTTTGAAGAGAAGTGTGCTCTTACTTACATTTAGTACTTTTTGACTAATCTGACAAATGGATGAAGTGTTTTCATGTGCTACTCTTTGTCTTCTCCTTGCATTTGAGTTTGGAGATCTCTCTGATTAAGAAAAATGAAGGATGCCGGTGGACAGAGCTGATAGTTGGTGACACAAGAGGGGAGTTCATTATGGACCCTTCCCAATGCTCCGAAATAGCTGAAAGCCTGATGCATCTTACCTCTGATGTAATGGTAAAGAGTCAAGAATCAAGCACTTAAAATTCTTGTACTTCTGCATGTTGTCTTTTCTTGATACCCTAATTTGCACTGCATTGATCCAGCTCATCTGTTCATTTACTATTTATTCATTTTTAATTGAAACTGTAACAAACTAATGGCATTCAAAGTTGTGAATGTACTTCGAACAGTAAAACCATCTTCAGGGGGGACCGAATTTAACTTACATGATGGTGTCTGTGCACCAAACAGAAGCCTGATTTAACACTGAAAATAAACTTTGTTCCCACCATTTAGGGTGTGCCAGTTTGTTTTAAAGCAATTTATTAAATGATTTGAAAGATGTCTGTTTCTTGTTTATCAGTAGGTTAGCAAAACTTTTTTATTGTCTTCCTAGGGATACTTGGGTACCTAGAGAGAGTAAATGACATGTTTAAAAGGAAAATTTAGGAAACTATATAAACATGACTCATGAACTTTCTGGCATTTTTGTTATAAAGGAAGTCTGATTCCTGTTATACAGGAAGTCTAAATTATCAAGCTGATACTTGCTTGATACTTTTTAATTAGAAAATGGCATCTCATCTGAAACTTATGAAGTTTTCCTCCCTGTGGCTTTTGATATATTAGGTTTGGATTATTAATTTGTTTTTAGTAAGGCTGAAAAGTATTATTAAAATTAATTCTATGTAGTACTCCAGATTGATTTCTCTCCTCTCTCCCTCAGTATATTTGTATATACTACAAGCTATTTTAAGATATCTTTTGACCAAAGATTTTTTTGGAACTTCAAATTTCTTGTCTTTTGTACTTCATACTGAGCTTAAAGTGATGATTTTTTAATCAAAAGTTTTCATTAATTTAAAATAGATTTTAATAGATTAAAATTAATAGCAAAACTAAAATGTGTCATGTATTTAGAGCTGCTTATAAAATGAATTGATCCATTTTTTAAATAGCATTACTGATGGCAAGATGAAACAAGCTTACACTGATGTACATTTGCTAAATGTGCATATGTTTTCAGGATTGTATGCTTTTGCTACTTAGAGAAGGGAATTTATTATCCATGTTTTAGTGGCCTATGTACCTTTCTTCAAAATGAAATTGATTTTATTGTACCTACCACTTCTGCTGTCCTCCACAGCAGAAATAGTTCTATTAATTTTGAGTAAGTACATAATAGCTTAATCTTTCAGTATGTATGGATATGTGAATAATTTTTCATGTTCAGTTGTTTTTGGGTTGGTTTTTTTTTTTGGTTATAAAAATGATTCACTTTTTCTTTTCAGTCGTTTAGATTTTCAGTGTAGTTCATTCTGTTTTTCAGAATCCAAACCCCGAAAAGGAAAACCCACCTTGTAATGCTCAAGAGTTAGAAGAATGTGATGCTTTTCTTGAAGACGGCGCAAGCTTGTGCAGATTTGATGGTGATACCTTGAAAGTCACTCATATAGTAAGTTCTGCAAATTATTATAAAAATACTTAAAAACATTTTTTGTTTGGAAATTGACCTCTATTATCAGTACAAAAATCTGTAGACTCTTGAAATCACATACATTTCTCCCATAATATCAAATCAGAGTCGCAACAGAAATTGTCAATCCAAATGTGTCCTTCAATGTCATTTTAATATAAAAACAAAGCTCCTTTTATTCTCATTTAAAAAATACATATACTTTCACAAGTAAGCCATTTGAAAAAACAATGTTATATCAAAGTAATTATAAGGAAAGGGTCTTTTTAAGTGGCATAAAATTCTTTAGATGACTTAGTTTGCGTTTTCCTCAGTATTTTTTCAGACAACATGATAGAAACCTGACCTTTCTTACTAAGAAGCTGGAACATAGATCACTTTATAATACTTCTTTGTCAATCACACTAAAAGTAACAGACTGGGGGCAAAATGCTTCAATAGCAGGCTTGATCTGGGTTGTAAGCAGCCCAGTAAGCTGCTGTAAGCTAGGATTTGATCTGGGCTGTTGCCTAGAGTTGGCAACAACAAAATCATATGAAAACATTACAGATGAACTCATTGTCATGGTGTTTTTCGATTTTTTTTTTTTTTAACTGGATGAAAGCAAAAACTACGTTGTGGCTGTAGCATAGTTTGGGTTGCCTACTAAGTTGTGCAACTTCTGTCCTTGAGATTTTCAAGACCAGACTGGATAAAGTTCTAAATAACTCAGCCTAAACTACTGCTTCTCACACTGAAGGGTAAGAAATGCCCCAGAGACATTTCACAGATCAAGAGGAACATGAGATCATCACAAAAGGGATGCTTTTGTGCATCACAAAAGGCTGCTTTCTAGCAGGCAGCAAGACATAGTGAAGCAAGTATGAACTCCAGGGTGCTTGTAAAGAGTTCTTAAAACGAGTGGCATGAAAGGAATTCAAAGGTTAATGTATTTAAAGCATTATGGTCAAAAGACAGTTACTGTGGGTAGGAAATACTAATTTCAGCCTCTTCTATGGGAACTTGCACTTCTGGTCCTTGTTAAAGTATGTAGAAATATGAGTATTGAGTGTAATTTTCAGCATACTGGAATATATTTTCACTTTGATTTAATTCTTCTTTCAAGTTGTTTGAGGTTTCTTATTAGCAGTTATGGGGCCTTTTCTTTCAGAAATGGGGCTGGTACAGCTTTTTACCCACAACTCCTACGAACATTTTTATTGAAGAGCTTGCTAATCTGAAATTTAGTAATTACTTGTTTCAAGTAAATTAAAAAATGTTGACATTTCGTAATTTTAATATTTAACTAATCTTTGTTTCAGTGCTTGCCAACTTTTACCTGAGAGGGACAATATAACCCTGCAGAAAACTAGATGTGATTACTTAGAGAGAATCTTTTCCTAACACAAGAAGTTGTAGATTAGGATCAATCCTAGCAAACCATTTCTGCACAAAACACATTCCCATTTGCTTGTGTAGTGGACATAATGTTTCTCTGCATACTGCTCCAACAAACTTAATTGTATTTCCTTGAAATGTGTAAGGTACCTGTGGTGTATTGAGCTGCTGATCAGTGGGATGCAGCATAATATATTCAAACATTTTGTCAAGTAACAAACATAAAACTGTTGATCATCTAACTCTGGCAGTATGTGTAACAGAATCTGCTATTTGTGCTTTGAATCAATATTTTGTATTTGTTTTGTTTTCAGATTAATCTTGGAAGCAATCAGTATCTTTTCTCAGTTGTTGTGAATCCCAAAGAAATGCCATGCTTCTGCCTGAGGCATGATGTTGATGCTCTTCTCTGGCAGCCTCACTCTGACCAACCAGAGAATATGTGGGAACACATTGCAACTTTTAATGCTTTAGGTAAGAAATTAACTTTTGTGTCACACACCTCTGAGACTTTTCTATGTGAATACTTCTGGTATGGCTTATGTTGATATTTCACTTACTTAAATCTGAATTGAAAGTTGCTATAATTGTGTTGATAGCCTGGTAGCTTGTTGCATATAGGTAAAACTTTATAGAAGAAAGGTCTTGTAAGGCATGGTTTAGGGCCTTGCTGTTCTGGCTAAGCTAGCCTATTAAGTTCCCATGAGAAAAGAATCATAGGAATGAGAACCAGTTTGCATGACAATCTATTTTTGTAAGAAAAGAGTTCACACCTGTAAAAACAAGTAGTCTATCCCATGACAATCCCTGGAGGAAATATGCAAACTGTGTAGAAAGAGAGAGGTTTGATGGACATGTACACTGGCCATTTACTGACCAGTGCACTGAGTTTCAGAGGATTGTTAACCAATTAGATGCAAACACAGTGCCTTTTGATACCATGTTTAAAAATGAGCTGTGTGCAATAAAAATGCCGCTATTTGGCATGAAAGAAGTGTCTCATCTCATTTCTGTCTCTAATGCAAGGTCAGCAGCTTCAGTAGCTTAATTTTAGAAATAAGAGAGCATAGAAATGAAATGTTTATGCCCTGGGAGGAAGACAAGCCTTTTCAGACCATGTATAGGATGTAAGCACAGAACTGCAAAGTAAAAAGGAGAGGTCCTTGGATAAGTGGCCTTGAGTTAGAGACTGAACACCGTAATCAGCACCTTCACACTCACACAGACATCGTCAGGGCAATAGCTGCAGTTAATTGATTGTGTGTAATCTTATGATAAGGTGTTTTAAGAAGTGACCTTTAGATTTTTCCTGTCTTGACCCATGTGATAACCATTGGCATGCATTTTTCAAGGGAAGCAAAGCAAATAACCTTGCAGAAAGATGGTAGATCACTTTGCAAAATTGTTTGTCAATTCTCTTTACAGAACTGTGAAAGGAAATCAGTCTGAAGTTTGATTTGATTCTGATTTGATTCTAGAGTGCTGTAATGGAAGTGGAAAAGGGAGGTTTTTTTCATTCTGAGTGAATATTTACAGGAATTACAGTGTGTTAAAAAGTAACTCATTTTTTTTAGAAGACAAGTTTTAAGTGTCTGTTCAGTTAGGTAGGCTCAGAAATCCTAATTTTTAAATGTAATAACACACTGGGAGATGAGGAGAGAGAAGAGATTTATTCTAGTTAGACCACTAACATTGGGCCAAGATGGCCCATATGGACCTTGTCTGTGGCTTCATGATCCTGCTGAAAAAATGAAAGACCTTGTGAGGCAAAAAGGAGCCAGATGTGGGAAGAGTATCTTGCTGTACATATGTATCCAAAACACCAGTTAAGATGAGGTACACAAGAATTGTATATTGGTATTAAACTGATTAATGCATCCCTTCAGAAAGTACTGGCTTATGTAATAAGAGTGGTTTGGTGGTTTGGGTTTTTTTTTTTTTTTGTTGATGTTGGGTTTTTTTGGTTGGTGGGTTGGTTGGTTGGTGGTTGTTTGTTTTGGGGTTTTTTTGTTACAAATTGCATACTATTTTTTAAGTTAAGCTTGGATTTTTGTCAGCCAGTTAAAGTTCTGTTGAAACTCATATATTACTTATCCCTTCTGCTTGGTTTTGGGCTATATAGGTTATGTCCAAGCATCAAAGCAAGACAAGAAGTTCATGGCTTGTGCTCCAGATTACTCCTACGCTGCTCTTTGCGAGTGCTTGCGAAGGGTTTTCATCTATCGCCAGCCGACTCCTCTGGCTACAGTTCTCTACAACAGGAAGGAAGGAAGACAAGTAGGACAGGTTGCTAAGCAGCTGGTAGCAACCCTGGAAGCCAATGATCCTATCTTAGGCTTTCAAGCTACGAGTGAGAGATTATTTGTTCTCACAACAAAAACCTTGTTTTTAATAAAGGTGAACTCTGGAAATTAATTATTCAGTGTGCTCTGCTGTAGTTTGTGTTAACAGTTTGTTATAGAAGTGAATAGGTTGACAATCTGACAAGTTTGGTACAATTTGCTGAAAATCAAAAAGGGGATGTTTTACAGGGGAATCAAATTTCTTCATTAGAATTTTTCTGTAAGAAAGTGAGTTTGTTGACTTTGCTGCCATGGAAATAAGTTTTTTCAGAACTATGGGAAAATGTCTTCTGCATTAATATCTTTGTCAAAGTAATTGTCAGATGCTGCTATTGCACAGGTGAATCAATTTATGCATTGCTTTTTTCAAGTGACTTTATTTTAAAATGCCACTGTTTACCTATGAAAAAAGTAGTCAGATAAAGAGCTGCAAGCATATGATATGCCAAGTAGAATGTATCATAAAGAAAAAAACTTTCCAGTTCAAATACGGTTGACCAAAAAACTGATTTGATATTTTGACACTCAGTAGTTTTGAGTGAAATGTGAGTGAAATGAATGGGGTATTATGTTTCTTATACAGGTAATAAAATGGAGCAATTTTAGTGTATGTGCACATTTTAAATTATTGGTTTGGAACTTGTTTACCTGCAGTAAAATCTGTTCACATTTCTGGAATACGTTTTAGTAGCTTTTTCCAGAAGCAAAGTAAGGGTCAATATATAGCTGGAATTATATATTGAGTGCTGTTAGTTAAGGTCTTGTCATACTCTCAGTTGTGCCATTTTCACTTGACTTTATACTTCATTTCAAATGACTCATTTACAATGAGAAAATTGTCAGAAGAAGCACCTGCTGGTGCTTTTTGTAAGCTGGGGTGGGACACTCAGAGATGCTGCTTCTGCCTCAGATGCCGCTGTAAATGCTGCATGGTCACTGAACTGTTCTGTCTGTGATGCCTAAGTCAAAATGTGGTATATCTGCAATGTAAGAATACTCAGGCAAATGAGGATGCTTTGGTTTAACAAACTGGTGGGTTAATTGAGTTGAGTAGTTGTATCTGAAGATTTTTGTTTCTTATTTTAAATTGGCATTGTCAATACATTATACCAAAGAGTCAGTTGTGACAGCTCCACCCTGCTTTTTCATGGTTGGCTTACAAATCCATAGCAAAGAATTCCTAATATGTTGTGTACTGGCAGGAAAGCTGCTGCCATCTCTGATACCAGAGTACTGAGAGACACAAATACAGGCAGCCTTTTAGTTTGCATCTCCCTACCAACATTATTTCAGAACTCTGTGAGAATCTATTGAGAGAAGAGTGTTTCTTTAGTTGTGATTGTTTTGACTCTCCTGTAAATTCTCCAGATTTGTATCAGTGAACTAATTAAATAACGAGGGAGACAAGCAGTCGTGGCTTGCAAAAGCCCTCCAAGTGCAGTAGCTTTTCAAGGAACCTGTTTTTCCTTCTCCTCATAGCAATATATCCAATACTGGAAAGCTTTTCTTTACTTTTAGTTGGGTAAGTTAAAACAGACTGGATTTGTAAACCTCTTTTCATTCTGTCCTTTTAAAACTGTCTTGAAAATGCTTTTTGGAAAGGCTCAGTGAATGTATTACCATTGCATGACTGTTTTGCATCTAAATTTTTTTTGTTGTCCAGTAATGTCAATCAAGATGGTAGAATTCCTGTTGAGGTCCAATAGAAAAAAATTATGTAGCTTATTACTTTGCAGCATAAATTAAGTGCTTTTAGATGTGTATGAATATTACTTAGTCACCTAAGTTTAATCTTTGGGGACACAGAGTTAAGAACGTGATGTTTGGGAAATGGAGAAATGAAAGAGTAAAGGAATCATAGTCAACATGCCTTTGTCACCTCTGGTCTACTGCAGGCAGCTTCAGTGTAGATGAGAATTTCAGCTGTTCTTTGTCAAATTCTTCTTGCTGTGAGTTACATGTCTGGAAACATGCTCTGCTGTCTCCTGCAACAGAGGAAACAAAGTCAAGTAAAATTGTTACCTCTTCAGAGATATTACATTATGCAGTGACTAGAACTCACATTCCAAATGTGTGTCTGTTTTAAGGGAGTTCTTGTTTGCATCTGGAAATAACACAGGGGAAAGGTTCATCCCTTTTGCATGTTACTCATCTGTTGGTAATCATGGTTCCCAGGAATGATGTATCAAGTAGTGTCTCTCTTATTTTACTTCTATGAAAGTCAAGGATATTTTATTATTTAAATTATTTTTTACCTTGAGGAGCCTGGAGTCTTGGTGCACAGCAAGCTGCTAAGCACTTGAGGCAGGGCAATCCCCAGCACAAAAGCAGGATGGGCAGAGAATGGATTGAGAGCAGCCGTGGAGAAAAGGACTTGGGGGTTCTGGTGGATGAGAGGATGGACATGGCCCAGCAGTGTGCACTTGCAGCCCAGAAACCCAAACATGTCCTGGGCTGCATCATGTGAAGCATGGCCTGTATGTCCAGAGAGGTGATTCTGCCCCTCTGCTCTGGTGAGACCCCCACGTGGAGAAATGCATCCAGCTCTGAGGACCCCAGCATAACAGACATTAACCGGTTGGAGCAAGTCCAGAGGAGGGACACGAAGATCATCAGAGGGCTGGAGAACTTTGTCTATGACAACAGGCTGAGAGAATTGGGGTTGTTCAGCCTGGGAAAGAGAAGTCTCTGGGAAACCTTCGAGCAGCCTCCTAGTACATAAAGGGGCCTGCAAGAGTGTTGGAGAGGGGTTTCGGACAAGGGCAGGTAGTGGTAGGACAAGGGATAATGGCTTTGAACTGAAAGAGAGTAGGTTTAGATTAGATACTGGAGGAAATTTTTTACTGTGTAAGTGGTGAGGCACTGGACAAAGTTGCCCAGAGAAGTTGTGGATGTCCTATCCCTCAAAGTTCAGCACGAGACTGGATGGGGCTTTGAGCAACTTTGGTGCAAGGTGTCCCTGCCCATGGCAGTGGGGTTGTAACTAGGTGATTTTAAGGTCCCTTTCCAACCATCCTATAATAATTAAATGGCTGCAAGCCACCAGGAGACTCTCCTTATCAACTTTTCCATTTCTGTGTTGGATTACTCTAAAGGCTCATTTGTTCAGCATATCTAAAAAGGCTTATACAAAGTATAAAATGTGGAGATGGTTTTCTGACAACCACGCTTCAATTTTTCTAGGATTTTGTTCCTTGAAATCTTACTTTTTCAGACAGTTCTTCCTGAGAGGTCCCAATCACAATCTGTTTACAAAATTTATGAGAAAATATTCAGCTGTTACAGGCTTACTTGACTGTTACTGCATTATTTGATTTTGGTATTCTTTTGCAGTGCTTTCCTTGACTGCTGCATGTTTGGAATGCATAATTGTATTCTTCTACAAGTTTAAATAAATAGAAAAAAATTGAAAATTTGAAATTATTTAAAAATATTTATATTAATATAAAATGCATAGTCTTCCTATGCTACTGAAATAAAATAGAAAAATAGAAATAAGAAATTCCTTAAAATAAAACTTGTGTTAAGGAGTTTTCTGCTAGGGCAAAGTTCTAGCAGGTGTCTGCACTGCAGGGCAAGGGGTGTTGCTAAGACATGCACTATTGTACTCCTTGTTTATCTCTGTGATAGCCCCTGTACAGCCTTGCTAATGTTCTATTTCTGCCAACACACAAATTTACAGAGGTAGCTACTGGAGAGGGTTGATAAGTGTTCAGGTGTATTCTTCTGTTAAAGTGCACACTGTGCCTCTGATCCTGTGTCTTCTTTATGTACAAAATCCAAATGATCTGGACAAACCCTTCTAGATGCAAGAGAGAGATCTGTCCTTCCTTCCTCTCCCCCTACCTCAACATGGGTGCTTTTTTTGCAGGAAAGTGAAGGAAAAAAAGGAAAGATTTGGTATGTCTGTCCTTTGTCAAAAAGTGGCTCTTCATTAATGAAGCAACAGATCCTACGAGAATAACAAATAAGGTTAAAACTTACATTGTATTTCAGTTTTTTGTGCTTTGTTTCAATAATGAGCCCCTAGAACCTTTTCATTTCCTTGCCTTCTGTCAATTTATGTTTTCTGTTCTCATTATGCAGATTAGATGCACTTGAAGCCTGCAGTCAATCACATATTAGCCATGTAATAAAAATTTTGGTTTAAAATTTTATGCCGTTAGTCCTATGTGCCATTTGTAACATATTTCTGGAAATCTGGTGGGATTTGTTTCCCCTCCTCCCTATGCAATACATGTTCATTTGTGCTATGGATAAAAATCAGCAAGATCTAAAGACAACTTGTTATGTTTGACATAGAAGAGCCAAGCATCAAGCAAGCCTTTTCATCAAGGCTGTTGGAATCATTTCAGACTCAAGGTATATCCCCTTTTTCTTGGAGAAGTGTTTGCTGGAGTAATAGTTTTTCCTTTCTGAAAGGTTTAAGGTCCTTCTGAAAAACTTTCTTTACACAAAGATCTTTGTCGTGAAGTGGTAGCTGGATATCAACTAAAATAGATGTAATTAATAGTTTTAGATGCAAACCTGGAGAATATTTGTCATAGTCTTTACCAATCTAATGCTCTATGCAAAATATCCTTTATAAACCACTCAGTGCATTTTTGCAATCTAATGTCAGTTGCAAAGAATTCTCAAGAAAAAACACAGGAAAGCAGATTTAAAAAATTAATCATTTTAGAATGTGACTTTCTTTATACTGTGATGAATATATATTTCTAGTAGTGTATTCCAATTATACATTTTATAATGTATTAGTTATATTCTGAATGTGCAGGACTTGGTTGTGTGTACATTTGTGTTTTCATCTGTCTATGCACACACCTGCATGAACTCATACTGCCTTAAGGTACTGGGGAAGGTGGGGTGGCTTTTGGAGAGGAGAATCTTCTGACTTTACTGACAGCAAAGTTTGGATTATTTATTAACATGTTCATGAGTCTGCCATACATGTGTTGTAGTGTCATCATGACTGCTTTATGTGAAAACATCAGTCATGAATCCTGTGGTGGTTTCCTCTGCTGAGGATTAAATATGAAATATGTCAGTATTTCATTTTACTGAAACTTAAACAGCTCAGAGGCCAAGCATTGAGTAGATGCCTCAAGTTGGCAGAATTGATGCAGATGTGAGAAGCATTTATTTTTATCAAAATAAGTGATATTTAGAGGGAAGAGAAATAAGGCACACTGAATACTAATTCAGTCACTCTCAGCACTGAAATTGCAGATGAATGGCCTTTAATGATTTTTCTCTGTGAAGTTACTCATTCTTTCTGTTGCATGTGTTCCCTGTAACAAATGTAGAGTAACTTACGGTAATTTAAGGTTGAGTAATTTGTGGGAATTCTCTGAATAACTGAATTATGCTTGCATATGCAGTGTCTAAAATACGAGTGCGAGGTACTAGATGGATGCACCCAGTCAGAAAGAGACCAGGGACTCAGGCTCTTGATTTGATCAAGGGTTGGTGACCATCTGAGCAGAAATAAAGATGGATGCTTTGAAGACATTTTCATGAGTTGCAATTTCAGATTCTAAAAAGAGTAAAAACGTGTTAATCTGTGCGGAATCATTATAGAATGCTAGAATGGTTGGGGTTAGAAGGGCCTTAAGGATCACCTAGTTACAACACTCCTGCCATGAGCAGGGGCAAGGGGCACCTTTCATTAGACCAGGTTGCTCAGAGCTCTATCCAGCCTGCCTTGAAATATTCCAAGGATGGGACTTCACAGCTTCTTTGGGCAATCTGTTCCAGTGCCTCACCATCCTCACAGTAAGGAATTTCTTCATAATATGTAATCTAAACTTGCCTCTTTCACTTTAATATCCATAACCCTTGTCCTGGTCACTGCATGTCCTTGTCCAAAGTGCCTCTAAGGTCTCCCTGGAGCCTTCTCTTCTCTGGGCTGAACACTCTCTGCCTGTCTTCACAGGAGAATGAGCTTGCTTAGGCAAGATAAAACATACACAGGCTTCCTTTTAAAATGTAGGATATATGCAGTACTCTATTCAAAGCAGCTGGATCAATCAGAAAGAGAACTTGTATGTTACCAAGACCTCCTCTGTTGACATTTTCTTTGCATATGGCAAGGGTAAGTCATCAGTAAAACTGCCTGGATGCTGGTGTGATTGGAGTCACTCCTTTTGTCCTGTTTCTTACCTGGTGTAGCTCCAGGTGGTTGCTGCTGTCTGAAAAATTTAGTTAA